>CAWUFW010009144.1:600000-813052 GCA_963921515.1 Calotriton arnoldi
GGGGTAAAATATGAAAAATGGGCATGCAATGGGGTAAAATATTAAAAATGGGCGTGCAATGGGGCAAAATATGAAAATAGGGCGTGCAATGGGGTAATACCTGCTTTTCTGTGTGTCAGAAGCAATTAGCTTGGAAGCCACGACCACCTCCAGATCAACAAGCCCCACAACAAGTATGTGGACCACTAACTTGACGCAGCAAACGGACCACCAGCACCCCTGAGACAACAACCAGAATGCCATCTCTAAATGGACTCCAGGCACGGTTGAAGACACCTCCTCTGCTAGGAAAGGCATCCACTCGGGGGCCCACACAGACCCCTGGCCACCTCACATCTACCACGGAGCCACATCTGCCCTCGCACACGAACCACTATGCAACATCAACATCACCTTCAACACATGCATGTACACAGACAACTTGAAGCGTGCCGAAAGTCATGCCCCTACGCCATGTGACCCCCACGGGTGAATGGCACACTTAAAAAATCCATGATTGATTGATGGTTCTTCTGTTAGATATGCAATTATGGTGTGACCTGTGTTGAATGTTGCAAGTTAGGGTGTCATGTGTTGTGAAACATCATTTACATGTTGTCATTTGAGTGCCAACCAACCTCAACATGGTGTTACAGGGCTCTGACATAAAATTTGCAACAAGACTGTACATCAGTGTATTGATTTGCTCTTAGCGTGCAGATCTGGCCGCTAACACGAAAAAGCGATATTTTTTTCATTCGCCCGATGTTAAAATACATCGCGCTACACTTTTTGCCATTATAAAGTCTACTCATGTGACTATTTGCGTGCAGTTTGCGCCGCTTACTCAAAAACGGGCCTCAAAGAGACAGGAAGTGATGTCTGCATGCTTCCTGTCTGCTGGAGTAGTGTTCTGCACTTTCAGATTCTCTTTTGAGCACATTGCTGGTGATTGTGGAGAGTGCTGGAGGTTTTTGGTGGTGTGTGCTGCAGTTTAGTGATTTTGAGAGTGTTGCTGTGTCCTGTGTCCTGTGTATAGTGTCTGTGAAGTGTTGTGTACTCATTAATTGTGTTTTACTGTCTCCTGTCCTCAATTTTGTCGGGTGTCTGTCTTGGGGTAGTGCAGGTAAATTGTTGTTGGGGATATTTTAGAGGCCTCTTTTTTTACTGGCTATGGGCTCACAGGTGTGTAGGGAGATGCCGGGTGTGGGCAGGGAGGGCAGGATGTTCGAGGGGACATTGGGGGGGTTCCTGTGGCTCATAAAATTCCACCTGCCACTGATGTTGGAGAGGGGAGGCTGTATCCTGCAAGGGTACAATGTGTCTGTGCGGAAGATCAGGTGGGAGCGTGTGCATATGTCACGGCTCTTTGGAGTGGACCGCAACGTGCGCCAGTGGAAGCACCGATGGCAGGACATGCTTGCACGTGAGGAAGACCTCTTGGACTACGTGGGAGTCATGACAGGCCTACAGGGTGGTAAGTACAAACTCCACATTTATTCCTGTGGACTGTAAGGAATGAAAATTACGACGTGTGTGACACTGCTAACAAAGTGAGAAATGGTTGCTGATTTAGGTGGGAGACACAAAGCATCTGCGCATATTGTTGGCACATCCGAGACACAACGCAGCATCACATTGACAAGCATATGTTGCAAGTCTGTGTCACCCACTGCGCTGGACCAACACTTAGCACTGTACTGCCATAGCTGGCACACCTGCGCAAAATGTGCTTGCAGGCAGACGATTGTGTGTGTACGGCATTGGTGACTGTACATTAACTAACCATGGAATTGTCCATGTGAGCTGTGTGCTGGCCAAAAGGTAGTGACAAAATGCTGGCCTCATGATTTGTGTTACGTCAGCTACGCTGCCCTGTGAACATAGTTGCTGTGTGAAAAAGGTTGGTTTGGGGAGAAATGGTCTAAGGAAAGAGGACATCCCCAGATTGTCATACACCAACAACCTCTGTGTGACTGCTTTGTGCAATCTGCAGCTACTCAATTGTACAAAGTGCATGTAGAACATCAGGATGCATGGAGTAATGGTGCCTTGTGGATGACTCACACTACGATTATGGGCATGTCAGCTAGCATTACAGTCTTGTCTGTCCCAAATCAGCTGTCACAGGTCTGGTGTGAATGGCAGTCAAAGTTGACCCAATCATGTAGTCAACATGAAACGCCACACAAGAGTTACGTAGCATTTGCTGTCATGGTGATGATTGGTATGAGGTATACGACACATATGAATTGAAATCTAATACCAACACATATTTCTTTCCTTGTCTCACAGATGGACGACCGCCAATCACACAGGGGGACATTGACACCTTCGAGGACCCACACGCCACAGGTGAGTTGGAACGTAATTGACTAGCATGTTGCGTTGGCATGTATGTCTGGGTCACATGATCACCGTTGCAGTATGATGTATGGCTGCGTATCACGTCTAACTTGCCTACAGTGTGATGATGTATAGTGGAAGTCAGCAGTGTGCACTAATCGGTAAGTGACTCTGGACAAATGCATTGGTCTTACAGTTGTGACTTGGCCCATCCCCAGTCAGTGACACACATTGAAAGTGAGGTGCATATCATCAAGCCCATATCGCAAAGTCAACGTAACTTTCATCAAAGTTGAGTTGTCAATAGGGGCCTAGCATCATAATCGGAGCAGCGTTGAAGCATTCCACGTTTATTAACGCTTACTTGTCAATGAGGTACACTGTCACGCCGTGTTGAGTGTGAACGGGGCGTGCATTGGGGGTTGTGTTCGGCGTTCCACGGCAACACCCATTGTATCAGAGGCTGCCCCTGATGTTCAAGTGCGGCATTCATAGTTGGCAGCGCACAACTTACCAACAGTTACATCCCGGTTGTATACTGGCCATATGAGCAGGAATGCTTTTTGATCATCATGTTTGCTTTGTACATGTGTGCTGCCTTGTGCAGCACACATGGAAAAAGCAAAATGCCATGTTTTGACATGTACAGGAAGTTGTCCATACCTGTACATGAACAAACTGTAGATGAACAAGCCATTTTCTAAGTTCCATGTGTGCTGCACGACGCTGCACACATGATATTTACGAAATGGCATTTTTGGATTGTTCATGTACCGGGAGTAAGTCCTCCCTACACATGAACAAACATCCCTGCTCGCAGACACACTTGCGCTCTGGTGCAAGATTGCCTGTGTTGGCGCAGTCGTGATGAACCGCACACATGTGCTGGGGGACACACATGCCTGCACATGGGCATTGTACCTATCAGGCAGCCCTGTGTCACTGGAGAGGGTGAGGGTGGTGCTACACACAGGGGGGTAATGCTTTCCTCCTCCGATTGCTTGTAGATGTCACCCTCTGCACGTGTATGTAATGGCAAAATCTTTTGGCAGTGTCAGACAAATTTCTTAGTGACAGTGCATGTACCATGCCATGCACTGTCATGTCAGTCTCCCCAGCATGTAGTCACTGATCCATGCTTCAACATGTCGTTGTCCAGGTCACTTGCTGACTTCACATAGTTACGCTGTAGTGTATGCTCCCATGTTGAAGTGAACTTGTATTACAGATGTGTATGGAGGATATTGAAATTGGCTAAGGGACTCTAATTTGCCTTTGTGTATGTTGTACAGACAACATGACGCCTGGCCAAATACATGCCTTCCAGGTGCGGAAGGACCGTTACCGACATGTGAAGAAGGTTGCAAAGGGGTACCGCAACATGTCCAAGAGGTACCATATGGAACGTAAGAAGGGCACATGGAAGGCGGTGCCTGAGCATGCCCAGGATGTCACACAGACCCCCCCAGGCCCTTCAGGTGTCAGTGGTGTGTCCCAGCCGGGACAGGTGGCACATCCCCCGACGGCCCCCCCCACCCCAAGGCACTGTCCCACCTGCAACTGGGGATCAAGTAGTCACGTTCACATTGCGGGACAGGAGGCTGCTTCAGGACATTGTGGTTTCGCTGGCAGAGCTCAGGCGTGAATTGTCTGATGTCAACAGACGAGTGGTGGACATACACCAACACTTGGGACTGCCATGATTGGTGGACCTGTTGGACACCATCCCCCTCTTCTCCCTTCCCCCAATGTTTGAAATCTTTTATTCAATTCAATAATCTTTATTCGGATATAAAATATCCATAAAAGCACAGAGCAAAATACCAGCAAAATTGTACATTTTAAAACATTACATAGGTTAAAACGATAAGCACACAATTTAAAACAATGGACACACAGAGACCTGTAAATTGTGCAAAGCGACGCAGCAAATTCTTCATAAACTTATAATAAGCTTAAGACCGATAAAAGGGTTTTTCATAACATGTAGCAGCATAATTTGATAAAGTGCAAAAAAGGTTTAGCAGTTAGCAGCGAAATATGGTCTGGGTACAATCCAGTGTAAACGACTAGCAGCATAATACTTTAAAGTACAATCAGATTAGACTATAAGATTTAGACCCTAAAATAAATAGCAACACTTTTCAGAGCACCGGCCAAGATTCAAATTCATGTTCCTTCTCAAAATAAAAACAAAATTTGAAAGGTGCAATCAAATCTACTTATAAGGTGGACATAGAGGCACGTAAACGAATAGCCATTTTCAGAAAAGTGCTAACACAGAGAATTAGGTCTTCCCCATTAAGCTTAAGAATATCCCTATAGGCTACTTTAAAGTCAGTAATGGCCAGTGCCTTAAAAAAAGGGATCAACAATTGTTTGCTGTATTTTTGGTAAAAGTTACAAAAGAGTAAAAAATGTAACATAGATTGATTGCCACAATTACCGCAGGGACAGGGCGTTTGCTCAAGATTAATGTTGAAGCCTAAAGGGAAGCATAGTAGGTATTTTAAAGTGCCAGCCCTAAGGCGAAAGAGCAAGCATCTCTCCCAGCGGTTAATATCTTTTAGGAGGTAACTAGCTGGCAAATGTGAGGGGGGACCATCAGCGTCCACCATAGACATATACCATGCAACTGAGGATTTCGAGAGTTCTTGTGCATGTCTCATGTCACCATAATGTTCATATAGGGCCACCTGGACAATCTTTTTGTTAATACCCTCCGTGTTGCTGGGGTTTAAAAAGATATGGTAGAAATTTACGCTAGTCAGGCTATCCCTAACAGCCGCCAGCCAGGGTATATCCCCACCCTTGTCGCATTTGAGGCAGTCAGCTATAATTTCTTTTGTTAATGTAGCTGCTGGATTTTGCCAAACCTTTAGCCAAAATATGGCGGGGCGGGACCTAATATAATCCTCTATATAAAACAATTTTAACTCCTTGTGGCAAACAAAGGATGAGGAAAAAATCGGTGCCCCCAAAATTCTCCGGCAAAATCTGTTTTCTTCTACCTGAATGCTGCGACAATTTGTAAGGCCCCAAACTTCTGCCCCATATGTTGCAGTAGGTATACACTGTGTTTTATATATTTTCAATAAAGATAGCACTACCTCAGTTCTTTTAGGTTGGGGGAGGCTCAGAATTGAATTGATAGCCTTTAGAAATTTGCTCCGGCTATGTGCCAAGTGAGCTGCCCAAGAACCATTATCTGAAAATACTAGCCCCAAATATGGGAAAGTGCGAGTGCATAGCAAACATTCAGAACCTGAGATAATTACGTTAACAGAGTGTTTTTTGGGGCCGCAACTCATTAAAAATGATTTCTTAAAATGTACAAAGCTCTAAGCCATCCATAAAATCAACAAAACCCCTAACTAAAGTGCGCAGTGCATTTGGGGTGCGGCCCATTAGGACCGCATCATCCGCATATAGTAAGGCGGGCATCTTTTATTATGTAGTGTTAGGTTAGTTAGTTATTTGTTAGGTAGTGTAGTTTTAGTGTAGATTTTAGTCAGTGTTAGCTTGTTAGGTAGATATAAGATTTTAATTAGTCATCCATATTTGGGGATAAGTTTCCTTTTCCTTTGGGTGGGGGGTTGATGTGTTTTTTCTTCATAAAAAAATATAAAAATAAAAATTACAAAAAAATATATCTTTGTGTAGGTTACATGTTTAGTTTATGTATAGCTTAGATGTCTTTGTCCTGTCTCGTGGTGTGCCTTAAGGGTGGGAGGGGGTTGATGTCTATGATGTGTTGTTGCATGTCTAGGTTTAGTTAGGGTAGATAGTTTAGGTAAGTAAGATTGTTTTATAGTTAGTTTAGATTTTAGTAGTAGTTATAGTGATAAGTGTTAGTTTGGGTCACTTGCAAATCTATACTGTTCTAATAAAAATTTGATACTTTGGATTTCTGCTTGCACTTATGTCAGGGATGGGGTTGTGGAGTGTGTCTCATTCCATTGTATGCAACTTTTGCCATCACTGGACTATCCATTTGAATCGCTAAGTCTGCTCATGACATGTAAGTTTGTAGGATGTATTGTGTCAGGATACTTTAGATGTGAGCACACTGAACTTGCATTGGTGACAGGGTGTCAATTTGGATTGACGCCCTAGTCTAGGGACAGTCGTCTGTGACGTTCTACATCTTCTGTGTGACTCACGGATTTGGACAGCACTTTGTTGCCCATTTTGCACATAACCTAGTAAGATGGCATGGCAAGTGAATATAGTTAGCTACTGTTATCCATCATGGAGATGGATGTATGCGCCATGTTCCACAGATTCCGTCACACACCTGCATGTCAGATGCTCCTGGCGCAGAGTCCATTTACATTGCACAGACCTAGCCACACTTGTTGCGTAGTGCCAGTGTGTCCGCTTCCTTTGCAAGATATGTTCCGGTTCATGTACGCTCACTATACAGACCATGCATGATTTGTTCGAAATCTGTGTGCATTGTGTACAGGACATGGAACAGCAGTGTTCCTGATTTACCAAAGTAATCTGAGAGTAAGTGATGACTTCACATTTTACGTTACTCACAAATATATTTTGGGAGTAGTGCATTTTGCTTTACAGAGTTGACATCTCCTAAATACCTTTCGTGACTCACTGGACTAGTCAAGTTTATATTTTGTCACAGCTAACGTTTGGGGGGTGGTACACTGTTCTGCTGCACATAAGGGGGAAATGTTACATTGCTCCCTGTAGTGACAGTGTCATGGAGACTTGTCCCAGCTGTTACTTCTGCCATTGGCTCATGTTGATGACGCCCTTGAAATGTTGTCCGTGCATCTGACTATATGCTGAGTGCAGTGCCACACACATCCCTACACACATTGCCCGATACGCTCGCAGTGGTCACAGCATGAGAGGGGGCATATTTTAGGTTACATCTTTTGTCAACAGGGAGGGGCTGACTGACGGCTTGCACTTTGGGCTGAGCCCCTATTTGCCAATCTACTTCACTGAGGCAGACATTGTGGTTCCGTATGTGTATGGTGGACATGTGCCCTTCTGTGTCTTCATCAATGTGAATATGCTGTCCAGTATTTTGGGATGTGACATGCAATGTGCACCATCACAACAGGCTTTGTCCACCACGTAGTGTGTGAGTAGATATGCCAAGAGATATTTGTTTACAAGTGTTAAGGAGGACACAACTCGTGGCCTGCGACAGACTAGGACATTTTGTCACACATGCCTTTACATGAAAGGACGTGGGGCTAGGTTGGTATATTGCTAGATGGTTGTTTTGGAGCAATGGGGGCACCGCTAGTTCACACATACACTGCCATCTCACTGCCTATCTGTATCAGGTAAAACAGGTACATTGCTCGTATTTCCCTTGGTGTACCTTCTGGGTGAATCAGTGTCCTAACACTTTTTACATACTCCTATACTTGATTGGTCAAGAACCACACACATCTGTGTGAGTTAAATAATTTTATTGACATTCAGAGGATGAAGACTGGACCAGTGCTTGGCCATACATGCCCACATTGCATGGATGCCCGTTGGAGGGCCAGACAGAGTCATTTGGTGGTAACAGGTCCAAGGGAAGAGGCATAGTTCAGTCCGCAGGCTGATTGCAGTGGCATTGGCAAGAAAGAAGTGATATGGCAGTCCATGTGGAGGTGCAAGGTGATTATCTGGGGACAGTGGAAGACAGTGCAAGAAGATTTTCCGTGGCATGATACTAAGCCCGGCACCAAGGAGGAATCTGGCCTTTTGGCGCAGATGGATGCTTCCGCTTCCTCCTTTTCAAAAATGCACTTTCATCCTCCTCTTCGTCCTCTGATGTGTCATGTGCCTCACATGTGGGTGGTGGTATGGTGGGTGCAGCACTGTGAGGCACTGACACATCAGGTGGCGGAGCTGAGGATGTGGAGGCAGCAGCAGCATTTATCTGCGCCAGACCTTGTGGCAGCAATGAAGTGATGTGCAGGGCATGATAGATCCCAGCAACCTTGCGCCGGTGTGCGGCCCTGGCAGCCATATCTTGTGCCTGCACCCGCTCCATGCTCTCCATTATCCGACAGATGTTGGCCAAATCCTGGCTGACATTGCTGGAGCCACTCTGAGCAGACAGTTGTTGTTGTCTCAGAATCATGACTCCAGCAATGTCAGCCATGAACCGTTGGAGGGCATCGAGCGGGCTGTGGGTGCCCGTGATCTTCTGCATGTGGTCCCGGATGGGACTCAGACACCTACGTATGGCCTCAAGTTTGTCCGCCAGGTGCTCGAACCCCACCCGCACCTGTTCCGCCATCTCCCGCTGGACCTCTAGCACACGGCGTTGGAAGGCCAGGTGTGGGTCCTCGAGGTCCGGGGAGGCAGCTGTGGTGGGAGGTGCTTGCTGCTGGTTGGTTTGTGCAGGGGGTGGGGTTGCCGCAATGCTGCTGGGTTGCCCTGCTCCAGGAGGTGGGGTGCTGAAGGAGTCTAGCAGGTGTTGCAGTGCTTCCTGATCAATGGTGGGGTTTTCCTCCTCGTCATCAGTGAAGGTTGGGTCAGTCTGCTGTCCAGGAGGTGCAGTCTCTCCCTCTGCAATGTGATAGGGGAGATACAGTTTAACAGTGTTTGTCATGTGCAATCATGCATTGGCTGAGTTTACAAGCAGACAGCAGGACAGTGTCCATTCATACTGTTTTTGAGGAGATGCCTATTTGTTGCAGGATAGTGATGATTTTGAGGAAATAGCTGATGTGATGTTGTAGTTGTACATTGTCATCTCACAGTTTCCAGCTATGACAAATGTTATTGTACAATATCTACACACAAGCGTCACAAGTTGTGTCCTCTGTTCATTTGTGTGAGTAATGCAATTTGGCCCACATAGTAGTCAATGTTGATGGGCTCAGATTTGTCTGTGTGTGCACTGCATTGTGTGCTGGTGGCACCTGCAGCTTTGGTTTAGCTGCCCATTATACCTTTCAGGTAGAGAGCCTTTGAGTTCTGTGCATTTACAATGCTGTGCTGAGGCAAACTGGGTGGGAAATGGGTCTTGGTCAGAGTTGTGAGAGTTGTGCATTGTTTGACTTCAAATGCCTTGTTTACGTCAGGGCTTGTATGTACACGAGGATGTGTCAGGATGTGACTTGCTTGTTTAAGGATGTTGTCCACACTCAGCCACCTCAGTGAGGTGGCCTGAACCATGTTCATAGGTTGGGCCTGCAGGCATGCTATTCATCATGCACTGTCACTTGCCTTGTCAATGTGGATCACGGACACGCAGCATTGCAGGGTACTGCACATGTGCATGTGTTTTGTGCAAGTATGGTTATGTGTGAGTAGGGCACCCTTTAGGCACATTGGCAATGAGAGCTTACTTGCTGTTTCAACATGTGCTGCACTATGTAGTACACATGGACATCCATGTTGCTTTGTCTACTGTGATTTGTCTGGTGTGCATGTCGTCCTTCATTTTTTTTATTGCATGCATTGCTGAGTGCCCTCCGTTTGGCTGACCCGTTGTGAGTATGGTTCGGCGTGAGTTTCTATTGTTGTTGCTGTCTAAACAGACAGGGGCATGTTACCAAGGAAGTGGCAGGGAGAGGCGTTAGCCATCTTGTCTTCACGGCTCTCACCACAACTTTGGTAACGCCAGGCTCAAACATGTTATCAAGGATATGGTGCAGCCTGGCGTTTCCCCCTGCAATGGAAGTGAATTACACAGCTTAGCGCCAGCGCAGGCTCCCTTGCACCATAGTGCAAGGATGTCTCTGCGAGCAGGGAGGTTTGTTTATGTGTAGGAAGTGGTTGCTTCCTGCACATGGACAAAGCTAAGACGGGATTTTCTAACTTTCATGTGTGCTGCTTCGTGCAGCACACATGGAAGTTACAAAATGGCATTTTTAAGTACAGTTTGTTCATGTACAGGAAGGGAAACCTTCCTGTACATGAACATACCATGGAATTTGGCTTTTCACATGTGGGCTGCACAAGGCAGCACACATGAAACAAGCAAAAACAAGGTGATTTAATGCATTTCTCCTAGTTTTGAAACCTTAGGCCCAGGATTTCTTTGGTGTTCAGATCAGCACTGCCACCTATTCTCGCCTGACTTGATAATGGATGGCAGCGTCGACTTCAATGGATGTTGTGGTGGGACGCCCACCACAACACCCACTGCACGCCCCCTTTCACCCAAAGTTTCACGTGTAAGGGGCCCTATTCTCAAGGCAGCGTAAAGCCACTTAACGTGTCTTTAAGCCACATTGAGTGACTTAACGCTGCCTTGATCATGGTGCGCTGACCCTATCACCACCACACCATCAAAAATGAGTGACGTTGTGGTGGCGATAGGGGCTTGTTTAATATGCCCCATAGTGTCAACACCCATTACCCTCAAGGTTGAGCCCATGTGTGGTGTGTAAGTGGTCAGTTTTCTGATGTATGTGCATTTCATGATGCCTATTTATGGTGCTCAGGCCTGGTCACAGCCACCCTCACAAGAGATGCAAATGTGCGGGTGATGTGTGTTTGTGTATGTGCCACGCAGCTGCTGCCATGGATGATACCTGCTGTTCTGGTTCTGTTATTCAGTGCCTGGGTTGGCATGTGGGTGATGACTACCTGACTGCATATTTGTTCACTGACACAGTTGACTTACCAAACCGTTAATTTGAATTGCCCATGATGGTGGTATGGGCAACTCACATCAGGATTGATGTGGAATGCTGTATTCTGTGTGGCAGATGTGTACACTTGGGGGTGTGGGAGTGCAATTTTGCATAGGGGTTGAGGGTGGCATTTAGCCAGTTGACAAGATTTCTTTGAAATTAGCTATCCTTGCTTGTTGTCATACTTTGGCAATGAGACAGCTTTACAGGCACATTGTGGGTCAGCGAGTATGTCACACAGACAAGGCATGCAGTACATATTGGTGTGATACATTCATGTTCTGCATTGTTCACGTACTGTGTGGTTGTTGGCACGTCCCCCTGCTCATTGTATTCCATCGCCCTTTGAGTGAAGTGTGCTGTTTGTGTGCATTTTTGGAGGTGCAACCTTTATCCAGCAGCCTACATGGTCAATTCGTTGTGACATTGCATGTGTGTGTGGTATGCAGACTCACTAGATGTTTCCCCACTTGGTGTACACCAGACTGCATCTCATGAACAGGCAAGGGGGCACATTGCATGGTGATGCAGGTGATGTCAGATTTTCCCCCTTGCCACATCACCACGCACATGCAAATTGCCTGCACATGGTCACATCTCACTCTGAAGCCAAAATGCTGATGCACTGTGCATGTGACTGGTCATGTGGACGATAAGGCATGCCACCACCAATGTCAGCACACCTGCAGCATTGTGCACATGTGTTTGAGTGGTGTGCAGGGATGTGCATGTGCATATAGGTGGACTTTGCTGTGCATACACAACCTTGCACACTACTCAGGCACATGTGCAGAATGCTGCAGGTGTGCTGACATTGGTGGTGGCATGCCTTATCGTGCACATGACCAGTCACATTCACTGTGGATCATGTCCCGGATACCCCTGTCCATGGTGGCATGGGGACATATCACCCTTCTCATACAACACATTGCACGACACACATTGGCCAGCACACAGACTTTTAAATGTGCACAGAAAAGGAAGCCCAACATAGTCCAAGGTCAACGTCAGTCCACTCCATAAGTGCCCCCTCAAATGACAAAGTGGCACATCAACTTGACATGCGGAAGGGTGGCAAAATGGCCCCCTTGCCACATCACCACGCACATACAAATTGCCTGCACAAGTACACATCTCACTCCAACGCCAACATGCGGATGCACTGTGAATGTGACTGGTCACGATAAGGCATGCCACCACCAATGTCAGCACAGCTGCAGCATTGTGCACATGTGTCTGTGTTGTGTGCAAGGTTGTGTATGCGCAGTAAAGTCCACCTATTTGCACATGCACATTCCTGCAGACTACTCAGTCACATGTGCAGGATGCTGAAGGTGTGCTGACGTTGGTGGTGGCATGCCTTATCGTGCACATGACCAGTCACATTCACAGTGCATCCGCATTTTGGCGTTGGAGTGAGATGTGTCCTTCTGCAGGCAATTTGTATGTGCATGGTGATGTGGCAAGGGGGCCATTTTGCCACCCTGCCGCATGTCAAGTTGTTGTGCCACTTTGTCATTTGAGGGGGCACTTATGGAGTGGTCTGACGTTGACCTAGAACTATTTTGGGCTTCCTTTTCTGTGCACATTTAGAGGTCTGTATGCCAGCCAATGTGTGTCGTGCAATGTGTTGTTTGAGAAGGGTGATATGTCCCTATGCCACCATGGACAGGGGTATCCGGGACGTGATCCACAGTGAATGTGACTGGTCATGTGCACGATAAGGCATGCCACCACCAATGTCCGCACACCTGCAGCATTATCCGGGACATGATCCACAGTACATGTGGGTATGAACTTCAATTAATTTAATTGTACATGAGTGCCACTGGGCCCATCCACCCCCTTCCCCCCGTCCCTGGTTGATGCTCACCCTGGTGTTGTTGTATCTGTTCACATTCAGCACTATCCTGGCCCGCAACTCCAACCACCGTCTCCTCACTGATGACTCGGGACACCTGCTCCTCCAACTCATCCAGCTCTTCCTGTGGCGCTGGACTCCCACCTCCAGTCTGCCTCGCTGCTCTCACGTTGGCTGCTAGTTTCTCCTTGGTTTTGCGCTTGGTATCATGCCAGTGCTTCTTGCAGTCGTCCACTGTCCTCCTCCTCTCTCCAACGGCATTCACCTTGGACACAATGTCCTCCCATATTTCTTTTTTTCTTGCCAATGTCACTGTGGAGGTGACAAACAGTTCTTGTTGGTGTTCAGTCACCTCCGCAATCAGGACCTGGTTTTCCTGCAGGCTGAACTTAGGATTCCTCTTCCTCTTGGCCTTCGCATGGGTCTCTGGCTGGTCCTCCTGGGTATTTGTGGGCATGTTTGTGGCCTCTGCACTGGTCCCAGCTTCTTCCATTGCTCCTCTGGTATTTTCCATTTTTTTTTCTTTTTTTTCTGCTTGGCGGGCCTTTTATAGTGCATTTTCACGCTGAACGCGTAAAATGCAGGCTTGGTGCCAATTAGCGATAGGATTCTGTCGCTGATTGGCCCATCGTCACTTTTTTCACGTTGGCGTGCGTTTTTTTATCGCCGACACGCTAAATATATTGCCGTCCTTTTCCGCCGGAAAAGGTAGCTATCGCCTGTTAGCGGCGTGTTGTTAATACGCCGCTAACACGGCGATAATTTCCCGCGGTAGACGGCAATAAAAAAAGTCGCGCTAACGGCGGTTAGCGATAATTATCGCCACTTCTTGATAATATCCCCCATATACATTCCCAGCAATGTAGACCCCCTCCTTATTAGAGAGAAAATCCTATCGCCTAACGGACTCAACAGCTAACGAGCGCCTCTTCAGCTGGACTAGTGGCACATAATGAAGCATTATTGGGGCCAGAGTACAGGGCCAACTTCAATGTGAGATGTGCCCTGTGTTTTTTTTGTTCCCTGCAAAAAGCCACAATTAGGCCCAAGAATTATCATACCGAAACCTTTCTAAAATGAAAATGAAAAGAAAAGCATACTGGTAGATATAATAGACCAATGCTTGGAAGTAAAGTATAGCTATGTCCCGCCCCGTGTTAAGCATGCTAAATGAAAAGTCCGTCATCAAATTGGTGCATTTTATATCTATAATTCAGCTGAATTCCATTTCATCAAGCAGGCATTTATGTTTCCCCAAGTGGACTTAAGCCATTAACAGTCCTTTCAAGCACCACAGTCTCCACGGCACCGAGCCCATCCCTTCACAACAGCTGCCTGGCATTTAACAAACCTCTAACTAGTTACCTCCCCCACTTACCCATTCCCCCCTCACATGTTAGGAGTGGGCCCAAAGCAGCCCCTGCCCCTCACGAGGCCCAGAAGCAGGCCACAAATTCAAATTACTATCTCCACCCAGCCACCCCAGCTGTCCTGGTCAACATTACACCAGCAGCACCGCTCTGCCAATGCCCGCCTGAGACCCACAGCGCCTACTTGTGACTGGTGCACCCACCAAGCTCTACCTGCTGCTCTCTGGAATGCAATAGCGATGTTTACCCATTGTTAGCAAATGTTGTTTGCCCTAGGTCACTCAAGTTCAATTAATCAGGAGCAAAGCCCCCAACACATGACCGCAAAGATAAGCAGGACAGGCCGCGCAGGGCCAGGCCACGCTTTCCCCATGTCAGCGCTGCCTGTTGAAAACCAGCGCTATAAACTTATTGCCAATTTAGCTTCCACCATTGGGGCCCTATCATATCCTATTCAATACCGATACCCCAGCTACCCATGGCTGTTTACAAAGGTTACTAAAATACTTGCTAGTTATCATGCATCAAAGTTATTAAAAGCACCGCGACGTGTTGCAAAAGAAGGCCTTATGCAATCCTTAACTGGTCACCTTCCTATTGCTGACCGCTGTAGTTACGTGTTAAACCGATAATAATGACAGTAAACTTTAGCTCTCCTAGTGTTAAAATTGACATAGCCGTGAAATAGTATGGGACAAAATGTGCTGCATCTTGACCTTCCATGGTCAGTCCAAATCACCAGCAGACAAACGTCCGATCTCAAGGCAGCAGCAACAACATCACCACAGATATCCTGACATTTTCTTGTTATTTGTAAACTGCAGCTCGCTCCGCTTGCTCCCCCGCCCCACTATAAACCCTGGGGAGTGCATGCATTTAACCACTGAGGCACAGTTACTTCCGGTTCACTCCAGTGCCTCGTGGAACTGTGGGCACAGCACTAGAAACAACGCAAACTACAGATCTAATACCCCAATCCCAAAAAGAGAGAAACATACTAGCCTTAGCTCTGGAGACTGCGCTGTTTCTGTGGCAAACTTGAATGCAGCTGCCCGCGGCGCACGCAGTGGGCCCTGTAAGAGGGCTGCCCCCTTAGTGCCGCATTAGGCACATCCCCGTGCCCTGTCACTGGGACCCCCTCGTTGGGAGCCCCTCCTATGTCCGGTGCCTCTGCAACGTCATTACCGGTGTGCAGTGGGCTGGGGACAAGTATTTATACATGCCCCCACCCACTGGCCATCCTCTTTGTCTCCCGCTGGACACGCTGTCCAGAGCAACAGCGCTGTGACCAGGTGGGCCCAGCGTGAAGGGCTGAATCTTTCTCACAATTTGGGTTATTTTTTCTGTTCAGGATAGGTGGAAGAACCGGTTTCAGACCTTTATTTTAAGTCAAGTACGATCATTGAGTGATATTAAAGAGCGCCAAAATTAATAATTCTTTTCTCGTACAGGTAAAAGAACTGCAGAGTTTGATAGTAAAAGAGGAGCTGAACCTATCGGTTGGTGTGTCAATTCTGTTCAATCCAAGGGGGTACTATGAGGTGGGTGACACTGGTGCTTAGGAAACCCAGACGGAGCATGGGAGATTAGTTGACAGCAGGTCCACAGCACTTCACCAGTCCGCCTCTAGCACTGGTATTATATTTACCCCAATTTTATTACTAGAATTTGAAATTTCACATTGACATTTCCTCATATGGGTCAACAAACTCACATCGCTAAGTCCTTATAGGCATAACAGTGTGCACAAGTGACCTCTATTTGCTGCTCTTTCCAGGTTCCCAAGAAGGCACCTGGTGAGGGCATTACTGGCCTCTCTTGAAGGCAGCAAGCGGGAACCCTCTGGATCGTTAAGATAGATGAACAATATTAGAGCACAATAACACAAACACAAGAGTAAGTTTTATACAGTGGATATCTTGACCACATGTATTTCAAGGTGCCATTATGTCAAATGAAGGTACAGGAAAACATTCAGACAATTGCATAGGATCACACAATTAAGTCAAGCAGGGTATAGGGGCATTCATTACTTAAGGCCATCCCATCAGAAGTGGTGTCACTATGTATAATAATGGGGACAGACACCAACAAATAACGGTTTTGGGGGGTCATGGTGGCAGGACATGTACACACACTTCATATCAATGGGAGCATCGATGGTATAGACATGCTTTTTCACCCTTAGCGGCAAGACTCGGCCAATAGCAGCACGTCCAGTTGGTGCTAGTTGGTCTTGAGTCTCATGCAAGTGCGTCAAGTGAGCTGGATTATGTACCTAGATCACGCACATTAGGCAGAGGGGTTCCCGTAGGATCCACATAAATGTGGACGGCACCAGAACATGAAACTACAACTTTTAGATTCCGACATAATGTCTTCGCACTACTCATATTGTTAACAGTTGAACAGCCTTTGAGGTTGGTCAGTTGGACAGCACAGGATTCAACTGCACGTGGAAAATTCCTTTAGGGAATTAATAGACAGATTGAATTATACAGACATGCATTTCTCAAGGCCACTCGTTTATGAGCACCAGAAGCTGGGCAGGCAGGTAGCTAGGTGAGGACGGTCACAAACGTATACCAGCCTGTGTGGCAACTCTAGCAAGACATTTTCACACTCTTTTTTACTAACGGGAGCCTCTATGTGGGAAACAGTGAGCGGTGCTTCCCATTAGTGCAGAGGATATGAGGGTTAAAGAGCATTTCAGGGTCCCCATGGCTTTTAGCCAAATGATCATTGCACAGGAGGATGGAGCGTTATTACAAAGGGCATAGGATGGGTAATGTTAATGGCAACGCAAGACTGTCAGCTCATGCTGAGTAATTTGTTTCGCATCACCAATTAGAAGGGTACTAGGAGGCAAACCAGTAAACAGGCAGGCATTTGATTCTTGTAGAGGGCAATTAATTCTGGGGAGAAACCTATTGAACTAGGCCCAATTCCTGGATTAAGCATCTATGGACAGCCCAGTAAAGGCCCTGCTGCTGTCATCATTTATTTACTACAAAGCACCTTGGATAGGGAGCATATCAGTTATGACAGCGGATGTGTATCACAAGATGAACTGGTACAGGTGATTACTGAGGCCTCATTGACGCTTCGTCATAGCAGTTCAAATCACACCACAGAGGGTGAAGACAAGGCCATGTCACCTGACAGAAGATGCTAATTTTAGTTGTCTTGGTTTAGTGCTTGCAATCTCATTCCATTTTGCAGTCAGAAACGGGAAATGTAAAGTATTATCTGTGAAAGGATTAGGCTCTCTCAGCAGTGAAGAAAGCAAAGATTTAGTACATTTCTATAATCCTGAAGTGTGACGCAAGCAACAATTTTAACACAGCCAAAACAAAGCAAAGTACTTACTGGCAGAGGCACAAGAGACAAACATTCACTGAAACAAGATTTGACACTATTAATTGTTCGCCATAGTTTAGCAATAAAACTGCTGTGCAAAAGTCTGGTCAATTCAGCGAAGTATGTGCACTCTGTAAACGAGTGCATGTTTGAGGTTGCTTCAGTTAAACTAAAATTTACCTGCCTTCTCACCATCGCAGCTAGGCCGGTTGTGTAAGTTGTCATCTATCAAGTGTGGTGTGGTTCCAGAGTGGGGAAACACTCGGTTAGAGCACAAAAAGGCTACAATGTATTAAAAAACATTGGCCATTCCCATATTAAAGAAAGGCCAGGTAAACTGTACATATTGTTCACCTCCTGTTACCACCCACTTGTTTGCACCCCGGTATACATTAGCAAAAGTTTGGAATTGGATGACTTATGCTAGGGTGGGGACATAAGCACAGTGACACAGCATCTAAATATCGCAGTCAGACGGTGGGGGCTTGCATGCAATATGGACATGAAATGAAGCAGAATACTGGGGATGCAGGCCCCCCCATTGCATTAGATGATAGGGCGGTGGGATCCGCAATGCTATATATCTATATATTGTTACAATTGCCCATAGAGGGGCAGAAGGGTTCATTAGCAGGAACCTGTAACAGAGTGGGTTTTAAAGAGGCTTTCATTTTGGCCATTGCTATAAAAGATGTGCACTCTGTAAACATGAGAGTCATTCAGCCTGGCGGGTTCCGTAAGTGTCACTCCAAAAAGTGTGCTGTGACTCCAGTAGGGTGGAGAAATAAGGGTCCGGTTCACAAATGCTGACAATTACCAGAACACATATTGCATTCATATTGAAGAAGGTGCAGGTAAAATTTGCTCATATGTTCTCTCCATCTCCTCACAAATCCAAAAGCATTGGCAGTGGCATCTTCTTCGGCCCTCTGGTATACCTTTAGCAAAATCTGGCTAGGGGCTACACACACTAGGGTGGGGACATCAGCATGGCGACACAGCATCTGAAGATCTTGCAGGCAATAAGGACTTGAAATGTAGCAGGATATTAGGAGTGTCCTAGGGGGACCCCTGCCCCCTGTGGTCAGATCTACCTTTGTCTTGGTTTAGGTGGGGAGGCTCACCTGGCATCCTCTAAAGGACATGAAAAAGCTTAAATTTGATACATGTCACATGATTTCTATGGGGAGAGGGCCATGCCTAAGGAGCCAGCTCAGGCGGGGGGGGGGGTGGTGCCATTGGTCACAAGGCTCCACCCTGTCTCCGCCCTATGACCCTCTCCAGAGGAGTCCATATTACACTTGCTGGTGCAGCACGCAGTTATCAGTTTGAACCCCCAAATTTGGGACTAACCAAGTAGGGTGGGTAAACAAGGGCCTAGTCAACCCCAAATGTAAATGCGCATATTTTGCACATAGTGCACAATGGATTATATCAG
Source organism: Calotriton arnoldi (assembly GCA_963921515.1). Taxonomy (NCBI): domain Eukaryota; kingdom Metazoa; phylum Chordata; class Amphibia; order Caudata; family Salamandridae; genus Calotriton; species Calotriton arnoldi. The sequence continues at coordinate 618,979 of CAWUFW010009144.1, forward strand.
ACAGAACTGTGGTTACGAAGAGAGCAGTAGCTTTAAATTCCCTATGGGATAATATTTTTTGCCGGCGCTGTACTGCCATACAAGTGGTGGGCAGTGGGGAGATAAGGGTATGGTGTTGGCCACAATCAATAACTTGTTAGCAAATATACTGATGGCCTTGGAGGCGAACTCCACTATGCTTACCAGTGAATTCTGAAATCAGGGACTGGGCGGTGAGGGGTAAAAACACGACTCAGCAACCCCTAAGCAGAAGGCCCATATTGGCATGGAGGGCACCATAGGGACAGCACCCGGAACTGTGGTTAAAGAAAAGAACAGTAGTTCTCAACTTCCGGGGAGGCCATCAAACATTCCTACGGATGGTTAAATAAAGCTGTGGTTAAAACAGAGAACAGTAGTTCCCAACTTCGTTGGAGGTCATCGAACTTTCCTATGGTAAGGTAAATAAGTCATGCACAAGCCCACCAAGCAGGAGGGCATGTTTCAACTCTAATTCAAAATCTAGTAGAATAAGAAGGGCTTGGTAAATTTGGCATGGCCTCCTTAGTGCAAACACCACATGGTACCCCCGAAAGGGACGGGCACAGGCATGTTAGAGGTAGATAGAAGCTGTCCAGCGAGAAGGACTGGCAACCGCAGGTTGCAGGAGGTTATGGAGCCTGCCATGGTGGGGGTCCCCGGATATGATGGCAGCCACATCCGGGGCATTGGCAGAGTTACAGGGCGATCCGGAGGCTGATTGGTACATAGGGGTACCCTTTCAGTAGCACAATAGCGGTGCCTTATGCCAAAATCCCAGGAGTCTTTACGGCAGGACCCCGGTTGAAAAACGTCAGCGCCCTGCTCGTCCTTCGGGCGGTTCTAAGCCTGTGCAACCGGGGGTTTGCCATGCGACGCTCCGCCCCTAAAAAGGTGTGAGTAAAGTTATGGACTGGTGGTCCATGGTATTTAAGGGGTATAACCCCCACATAAATGGTAGCACCGATTGGGTTGGCCACGGTGCAGTTAGGCTCATGAGGCGGGCAGGGCAGCTTATGTTAGTCACCGCTGCCGGCCCTTGGATCGCCCGTAAGTTAACCCACCACGTTGGCATACTCCTTGTATGAAATAAATCTGCAGCAAGCTGTTTTCCAACAAAATTTGTGTGGACTGATTATTTTTGGAGCGCGACTTTACTGCTAAGCAGGTGGTTGCCGATATCGGCACTATGCGGCTGCCCGCGCCGCACGCAGTGGGTCCTGTAAGAAGGTGGCCCCCTTAATGGTGCATTGGGCACATCCCTGCGCCCTGTCGCTGGGACCCCCTCCTATGTCCGGCGCCTCTGCAGCGTCATTTCCGGTGCGCAGTGGGCTGGGGACAAGTATTTATACCTGCCCCCACCCACTGGCTATCCTCTTTGTCTCCCGCTGGACACACTGTCACCCTCCCAACTGCTTACCCTGCGTGCCGGCGGGATGGCTGGCAAAGGAATTGAACGTATTAATGTATACATTTGTGTTGCAGGCGGAGTTACAGGGCAATCCGGAGGCTGATAGGTACATAAGGTGTACCCTTCAGGAGCACAATAGGGGTGCTTTATGCCAAAATCCCAGGAGTCTTTACGGCAGGACCCTGGTTGAAAAACGTTGGTGCCCCGCTAGTCCTTCGGGCGGTTGTAAGCCTGAGCAACCTTGCCATGCTGCGCTCCGCCCCTAAAAAGGCGTGAGTAAAGTTATGGACTGGTGGTCCATGGTATTTAAGGGGGATAATCCCCACATAAATGGTAGCATGTTTGGCTCATCAGGCGGGCAGGGCAGCCTAGGTTAGTCACCGCTGCCTGTTCTTGGATCGCCCGTAAGTTAACCCACCACGTTTGCATACTCCTTGTATGTAATAAACCTGCAGCAAACTGTTTTCCAACAAAATTTGTGTCGACTGATTATTTTTTGCAGCACGACTTTACTGCTAAGCGGGGGGTTGGCGATATCAGCACTAAGTGTGCCCGGGGTCACACGTTGTGGTGGTGCCACGGTTTCGTCTATTGGACTAGTAAAACAAAAGGCGGCCAATTTACCAATGAAATTACTCTCCAGGGACAGCTGTCAAAGCAGACAGTTCTTCCCATAGACCATCGGGCGCACACAGCAGCGCGACAGCAATTAACGATCACATCAACCTTCATACAAAATATGCACCTTATAAACCAGATGCAATATGCCTTTCATTCCGGAAGTATCCATTGTCCCATATTAGCACTGCACTTCCTCCAGCACAACCAAATTGCCCCCCACCCTTGCCATACACACTGCAGTAACCAAGCGCACAAAAACTCAAGGAACTGGCATCCAGCACCCCTAACCCGCCCGCTTCCCCTTTCATGCCAGAAGCAGGCCCCGAAGCAGCCACTGCACCAAGAATGCCCCAAAAAGGACAGAAATGCAAACCCTGTTATTTTAACATAGCCACTCCAGCTTCCTCAGCCCTTCCAGCACCAGCGGCACGCTCGGCTCTGCCGATGAACATCCACTCTGCCGAGACGCATACCGCCTGTGGAATGTGAGTCTGGGGATGTAGCCCCCCCCATGGGCTGCCATCATCCATGACACTACGAAAGAGGCTGAGGTAATGGGCTTCATTAGCCACAATGAATTTCTATTCCTTAATAACAAAAACCCGAGAACACCAGTAATGTATACACTGCCCAAAGTTCACAAGAACCCCAACAACCCCCCAGGTAGACCCATCCTATCCGGTTGTGGGTCCATCCTTGAACCCCTAGGCCGTTACATTGATTTCTTTATTCATGATATGGTACCAGACACGGTAGCCTACATGAAGGACATCATACACTTCATTAGACTGATCGAACAAGAACCATTTGACCCCATTACAGAGCTTCTGGTCACACTAGACATAGAATCACTCTACACTAATATCCCACAAGACAAAGGGATTCTAGTCATCCAAAACCATCTAGAGAACAGGCCTAGACCCCATAAGGTCCCCACTGACTTCATCACCGATTTATTGAAAATCGCCCTGTCCCAAAACTACTTTGGGGCCGATTTCGATTTGGGCCGGAAATCTCTCCGACCGAGCCGGACTCGGAGAGATTTCCGACCGAATTGGACCCTTGCAGCCCGACCGAACGAGTACGATGCGCACGTATGCCATCGGACTCGATTTGGTCGGACTCCCATTGAAGTCAATGGGAGCCTGTCGTACAACGCGTACGCGGGCTCCCATTGCCTCAATAGGTGCGAGGCAAACAAGGGTGCCGACTCGCGCCGTACATGCACAGGTAGGGGGGACCCATGGGTCCCCCCTGTGTGCGACTCGCGCGGCTACGCGTACAGGGGGGTCCGACACGGACCCCCGAAGTACGGCTCCGACTGCTCTTTCGAGCCGGACGGCGCATGTCAGTCGGACTGCTCGCGGCGCGCATCGTACTTACCCGGCCGGGGAACGTCTCCATTGCGCGGTGCGAGTCGTGTCCGAGCGAGTCGGTCGGTGCGGTTCGACCCGGGGACGAGTCGATCGGAGCGGTTGGGACGCCCGAACGAGTCGGTCGCCGACTTCGCATCGTACTCGCTCGTCCGGACGCGCGTACGGATCGGTCGGGAAACAGGGCTTCGAATCGGATCTGGTTAAGCCGAATCCGATTCGGAGCCCTACTGGCCGAGATCGGAATTGGCCCCTTTATGTTTCAGGAAAAATATTACAAACAGTGTAAGGGGACATCTATGGGTACTGTTTTTGCCCCTAACTTTGCCATATTATTTGTTGACGATATGGAAACTACGTATGTACTCAACCACGTAAATCCCTTTTGCAATAATATCAGGAGCTGGCACCGTTACATCGACGATGTATTCATGATTTGGAAAGGCTCTACCATGGAACTCGATTCCTTCTGCACTTGGCTGAATAACTGCCAACCCGACCTTAGGTTCACACACTGCTCTGATTCTGCACAAATTAGCTATCTCGACGTTACTGTTAGATCAGCTGAAGGTGGTCTGTATACCACCCTATACAGAAAACCCACAGAGCGTAATACGCTCCTCCACTATAAAAGCAACCACCCCAGAGCTTTACGTGATGGCCTGCCATTCGGGCAATTCCTCAGGATTCGCAGAAATTGCAAGTACAAAGAAGACTATCTGAGGGAGGCCGATACCCTGTGCGAAAAACTTATGAACAGAGGATACCCCAGACGTTTGGTTAGGAGATCCATGAAAAGGGCTTGGTACACACATAGGGAGACCCTGCTGGAACCGGCTGGCAACAAAACGATGACACATATCCCCTGTGTGACTACTTTCTGCTCAGCCAGCAACAAAATAACTAAACTCATTAAAAAACACTGGCCTCTTCTCACATCCATTAACATCACTAAAGAGGCTCCCCTGTTTTCATTTAAGAGAGGTCGGAACATTAAAGACCATCTCGTCAGGGCCTATAAACCACCCAACAATGCTGTCACCGTACGCTCATCCTTTGGCCTTCCCCCTGCTACAGGGCATTACAAATGTGGTAATTGTGTTGCATGCCCTCTCACAAAAAACACGAAAGAGTTTGTTTATGGCACCACTACTCACAAACTTGAATTTTTCTCTAACTGTAACTCAACTAATGTGATCTACTGCATCCAATGCCCATGCAACCTCATGTATATTGGACAACCACGCAAAAAATCAAAGCCCGCATCAGCCAACACAGAAGCAGAATCCGATGCAACACCATCACTGCACCGCTGTTGTCTCACTTCATGGAGAAAGGACACTCTGAACAAGATCTGCGTTGGCAAGTTATTGACATTTTACACCCAAGCCCCAGAGGTGGTGATCCTCAAGCCACTCTTAACAGGCTGGAGTGTTATTGGATGTTCAGATGCCGATCTATTGAACACGGACTCAATACCATAGAAGAATGGAACCAGATATTGTAATACAATGATACCCCATACTAGTGCTTTGTACCTGTTTTTTGGTTTTAAATGTGTGTAATTTCTCTACTCTCAATATTGTTTTTAACCACTATCCATCACCATGTATATAGTGCACTGGTCACACACGTTTAATTGGTTATGTGTGTAACTATTCCCCCTGTCTTGGGGCCTCGCCCACGTGTCTCTGAGCCTCACTCCCCTCACGTAACATGGCCGCCGCAATAGGACGCTTGTTTTAAGCCGGGGCTACGCGTCACGCGCGCGCACCTCTCCTCTCTTAAGTACACGCCCCTCGACATCAGATTAGCCCCGCAGACTGATCCAGCCGGCCTTCCACTGCAGTGCCTCGCCGCCTGCTCGGGTTTACCGGAGGATACCTGGCAAACTGCCCATGACCAAGTAAGTCCCACTGCTCCCTGCACTGTCTCACTGTGTATGACAATGCGTTCAACCCCTCGCTGACCTCTTACACCTCGTTCCCTCCCATAGATTGCCTATCAGCATTCGGGACACATCGCCCGGAACCCTTGAAGTATCTCTTCGGTAAGTGGACTTCACCCCTTATCCCTTCCCTCTCGGGAACCACAGCCTTAGATCCTGTGGTCTAAATATACCCCCTTCCTTATTTCCAGACTTGCTTCACCTCACAAATCAAGACCAAGGCGCTTTACCGCCTATTCCAGGTAACCCTCGGCTTGCCCCCTGGCTTCCTGATCACGCGTCCACCACGCCTTGCCTTCACTGCTCCTAGTACCTTCACTGATCATTCTCTGTGCGCCTCACCCGACGCTAACCAGTCGGTTCACCGCGTAATTGATGTTCCCCCGTTTCTGGCGTCGAGTCACCTGGCGTTACCTGTTACGTCCCTGGATGCCTTAGTGCACTGTAATTATCACTCCCTTAGGCACCGGAGTCCATGCCTTATGTTGTACACCTATGGTCAATCACTCCCGGATGTATAATTACATTCTTGTCCAAGTCGCATTGATTCAATTTGTTTAATGAATATTACCTGCTCCTGAAGCCCATCACTAATCTTCACGACATGTCTCTCTTGTAATAGGTTTTACATGTTGCCCAGATATGATCTATGTCCATATCACACCCTTAGGCACCGGAGTCCATATCTTGTGTTGTACACTTATGGTCCTTCACCCATGGATGCATAAATTATTACACTCATGTCCAAGTCAATTGTTTAATGGATATTACCTGCTCCTGAAGCCATTCATTAGTCTTCACGACATGTCTCTCTTGTAAAAGGTTTTATATGTTGCTCAGAATTGATCTATGTCCAGGGGACCAATGTTTTTCTTTTCTTGTCTAGATTCTACTTGCTCACACGGTTACTCGTCCTGATGATGGTCTCTAATTTATAGAGATCGAAACGCCGTCAACCTTTAACAACCAAAACTCCAACTGTATAAATTCCCTTGAGTTTTGCCTATGTTGTCAATGTGATGTAATTTTAAGTCACCAGCACTTTTTCACCTTTTCACGCAACCTCACTTGATGTGTGAGCACCAGGACTAGATCCTAAAATACATGTGGATGATATAACGTTTATGATGTAATAAATGTCTTGTCATTCCCACAACCTTGTGTCCCGTCATACGCTGTTTTTCCTTCCTTTTCTCTCGTAACACGAGAGCCCAGACGAAAGCTTTATCTTGACTAATAGTAGCCCTGGCTACTCGAGGACCATTTTGGCCTCATCTTGACCATTGTTCTTTAAAAACACTTCCAGCACCAGCGGCACGCTCGGCTCTGCCGACGAACATCCACTCTGCCAAGACGCATACCGCCTGTGGAATGTGAATCTGGGGATGTAGCCCCCCCCATGGGCTGCCATATTCGCATTTGCTTTTTACATCTCTTTTAGCCACCGGCGCCACCTCTGTTTTATTAAGGAATACACCCTGTGTTCAGGTTAATAGATGTTTACCTGGCTGCCGTAGAAATAAACAAGCATGCATTTATCTAGCCGTACTTAGAGCTTGAGAATAAGAAAGGCTCTTCTCAACCCGAGAGCTCCTCTGAAACGAATCCCTGCACAGGTGTGCATGTCGTGTGTGTGCAGCAGTCTTCCACCCCCTCACCCCGCGAACCAGTGCCCACCCACCCCACCCTCCGGTAAAGGAAAACAACGCCTAGCCAAACGTGGTCGCTTTTATTTATCTGCCATCGCTGACACCCACAAACAGTCCAGCAACTAAATATATCAATATCAACTGCAGCACGATCTGCTTCCCAGTACCTGCTACCCCAAACGTGCTCTACAATGCCCCTCAGCCTATGACTGAAAGCTGTTGTCCAGACTTTAGTGCCTTCTGTTACAATGCCGGAGATGAACATCGCATGTCCCTTGAAGGGTGCACACACGAACTTCCACCCGTGGACCATTCTGTGGCCCAGGTACATGCTCTCCTCCGAAGGATGGAAAACTGCTGGCATCGTTTTAAATTGCATGCCAGGCGCAACTTCTCTCCATATCTGGTGTCTCAGTGTGCAGCCCTAAACCACCCGCCTCGTCTGATGTGGGAGTGCCATAACTTGTGCTATCACACTCAAAGTGCGCCAGCATTTATGAATCCCACAGATAACAAGCAATGGCAATAGGTGGGTGTGCCCAATGCCCACAGAAGAGGATACAACAGGTCTTCGAGGCTTGACCTAAAAATGTGACTGACACAATAACAGAATAATGGATGAAGAGAGCTGGCTGAAAGCCCGTATGAGTAAGTATATTATACTGATCACTGACATAATATCGACGGTCTGAATATCGACCTACAACAATATCGAGTCCAGAATATCGATGGACAGAATATCGACATCCTATCTCTACAAAGGTAAGTACAAAAATATCGAAACCAAAATATCGTTGTTTAAAATATCGTTGTATAAAATATCGTTTTTTAAAATGTCTTAAAAATAATGTAAAATTAATTAAAAAATAAATATAATTAATAAAAACATAGTTACAATTATTTAAAATAGTTAAAAATGATAAACAATAAATGTAATATATAAAAAATAAAACACATATTTTAAAAAATTTATATTTATATTAACTTAAAAATATTAATAAATATTTATTTTATTTAATTATAAAATGTTAGAAACATAATATAAAGTATAAATATATATATATATATATACATAAAGCTGCAATGTAAATATAAAAATAAATTATATATATAATAAATTAAAATATTAAAATTAATATTTATTTCTAAAAAATATTTTACACTACATTAACTATAACAATAGGAAAATGTTGGATAGCGTAAGGAATAAAATTACTATTTCCACTCCAAAAACTGCAACAGTAGGGAAAGTTTTGGATAGCGGAGGGGAATAATTTACTATTCCCACTCCAGCAAGTGCAACAGTAGGGAAAGTGTTGGATAGCGGAAGGGAATAATTTACTATTCCCACTCCACAAAGTGTGGCAGTAGGGAAAGTGTTGGATAGCGGAAGGGTTAAAATTACTATTCCCACTCCAGTTATTGCAACAGTAGGGAAAGTGTTGGATACCGTAGGGTAAAATTACTATTCCCACTCCAGCAAATGCAACAGTAGGGTAAGTGTTGGATAGCGGGTCGATAAAAATTACTATTCCCACTCCACTGAGTGCAACAGTAGGGAAAGTGTTGGATAGCGGAGAGGTAAAAATTAATATTCCCACTCCAACGAGTGTAACAGTAGGGAAAGTGTTGAATACCAGAGTACTAAAAATTACTATTCCTACTCCAGTGAGTGCAACAGTAGGGAAAGTGTTGGAGAGCGGGATGGTAAAAATTACTATTACCACTCCAGTGAGTGCAACAGTAGGGAAAGTGTTGGATAGCGGGGGGGGGTAAAAATTACTATTCCCACTCCAGTGAGTGCAACAGTAGGGAAAGTGTTGGATAGTTGGATAGCGGGTGGGAATAATTTTCTATTCCCAGTCCACCAAGTGTAACAGTAGGGAAAATGTTGGATAGCGTAGGGGAATAATTTACTATTCCCACTCCAGCAAAAGCAACAGTAGGGGAAAGTGTTGGATAGCGGGTTGTTAAAAATTACTATTCCCACTCCAGTGAGTGCAACAGTAGAGAAAGTGTTGGATAGCGTGTGTGTAAAAATTACTATTCCCACTCCAGCGAGTGCAACAGTAGGGAAAGTGATGGATAGCAGGGGGTAAAAATTACTATTCCCACTCCAGCGAGTGCAACAGTAGTGAAAGTGTTGGCTAGCGAGTGTTAATAATTTACTATTCCCACTCCACCAAGTGTAAGAGTAGGGTTAATGTTGGATAGCGTAGGGGAATAATTTACTATTCCCACTCCAGCAAATGCAACAGTAGAGAAAATGTTGGATAGCGGAGGGGAATAATTTAGTATTCCCTCTCCTGCAAAATAATTAACATTAATTAACAAATAATTAATTCCTCAAAAATAATTAACCTCCCACCATATTCCCTATAAACAACAACACCAACTTTATAAAATATTACACAATTAACATAATTAAATATCAATTAATTAATTAATTAATAACAATTAACAAGCAAATTAAAAATAATAAATAAATTAGATCACACAATTAACACTGTAAAATAACTTTTAATAAATATTATATATAAAAATATAAAAAAATGTATTACAATTAAATTACTTCCCACCCTACTCCCCTATCAACCCACAACCCACCCCTAAAAAATTACACAATTAACATATTTACCAATTAATTATTAATAATTAATATCTAATTAATAACACATTAATTTAAAAATATTGGGCACAATTAACAATATAAAATATTAATTACATACATATTAATTAATAAAATTATTAATTAATTAATTATAATTAAATTACTTCCCACCCTACTCCCCTATAAAACCACAAACACCTAAAAAAATGACACATTTACCATATTTACCAATTAATTATTATTGATTAATAATCAACTAAAATGTAATTAATAACCAATTAATTAACACAATTAACATAAATTATTAAATACATTAATATTAATAAATAAATGTATTAATGAATTAATTTCAATTAAATTACTTCCCACCCTATTCCCCTATAAACACACAACCCGCTACGGAACTAAAACGCAATATTTATTTATTTTAAAAATTAATAACTTAAAAAAAAATATTAATTAATATATTATAATTAAATTACTTCCCACCCTATTCCCCTATAAACCCACAACCCGCTACGGAACTAAAATACGCAAAAAAAATTTAACATAAAATTAATTACTTATAAAAAATTCAAACATACATTAAAAAAATAACTTATACTTTTAACACATATACTAACAAAAAAAACACTAATTATTTTTCCGATATTATTAACAACGATATTTTGACTTACGATATTACTAACTTCGATATTAAGTAAAACAATATTTCTTACCTGCATGTCGATATTCTTGTAGTCGATATTCTTGCAGGTCGATATTCTGTCATATCGAAGTTTACATCGATATTATAGCATATCGATATTTAGAACTCAATATTATGTCTGCGTACCATATTATACATTTAATTTTTGTAATATCAAAACTGTTGGCTAACGCCAGACCTAAACAGGACTTTCTTAGGTATTGTGTGGTTTGGTTTTGAGTAATTATATACATTGTATATGCAGCATACAGCTGATTAATGGTGCCACAGTTATTTGACTGTGGGGTGGCATGACAGTGAATGCTGTTTCTCACTAAATCCCAGGTCCATACAATTACAAAGATACTGGGCCCGATTCACAAAGGTAAAGTGAGACAAAGTCTAACTTTACGACTTTGGTATTCACAAAGAGCATTTACTACTCATAAATGCCCTTTGTGAATACCGAAAGTCATACAGTTCAATCTTTGGTATTCACAAAGGGCATTTACGAGTAGCAAATGCCCTTTGTGAATACCGAAAGTCATACAGTTCAACTTTTAGTATTCACAAAGGGCATTTACGAGTAGCAAATGCCCTTTGTGAATACTCAAAGTCGTAAAGTTAGACTCTCGTCTCACTTTACCTTTGTGAATCTGGCCCATGGTCTTTCCAGTTCACAGAGTCTCCCTTTGTCACTTTTGTTTAATAGTGATAGGATGTTGACAGGTTTCTCTTTAAAAATACAGAAGCAGAGGCATATTATTCTCTGCCCTTCCCTCCCAGAAGAAAGACTGCTTATTTGCTTACCCATGAGATACCAGCTTCGAGTTGTGCCTTCTGGAAGATTGACATTTGTTCTCATGCAGCAGGGACTGGGAAGATGGAGATGGGCAAAGCTGAACAGACAGGCGGTGGACCTTCAGGTGAAGAAATCCTTAAGAGGTCATTGTTCAGCTCAAGAAGCCTGTTTGATTAAACAGCACAAACCGAAGGCCACAAAAGGTTTCTTGTCATTTGTAGGACACAATATCCAATTCAGAATTTATTCTACAGTGGAATTTATTCAACGCTATGCCCACCAGTCTGCCCCTGAGTAGCAGTAAAATATGTGACCAAGTGAAGCTGTCCAGTGTTTCCAATGGACTTGTGTGTTGCATTAGCTGACAAAGGTGCCCAGTTCCAGCTCAGGATGTTTTCCTATTCTTTAAGACTCTTTGCTGCGGCGCTTGACTTCACTAACAAGAATTCATGGAAACACCACTGGCTACAGTCTTGAGTCGACTGAAATTGTAAGAGATTCAGCTCCAAAAATGATTTTCTTATACCTGGATATACTTCCATCATCAGCCTGACTTCCTACACTTTGGGCCTGATTCTGATGCCGGTTGGAAATCTCCCCGATCGAATCGGTTTGGAAATGGTTTCCGACCCACTCGGATCGGGAGAGTCCGACCGACGGAGTACGATGCATCCGGATGCTTCCAGATACGATTTGGTTGGACTCCCATTGACTTCAATGGGAGCATATGTTCCTAACCGCATCATAATTGGGCCCTGGGTCGGGAAGACACGTTCCCGATCCGATTTGGAAGGAGCAAATTCCATTAGGAGGCCTTCCTAACCGCATCAGAATCAGGCCCTAGGTGGTAATGCTTTCCTAACCGCATCAGAATCAGGCCCTTTGAGTCTTGTGACTTTTTGTGGTTCACTAACTATTCCACTATTTCTTGTGGACTTGTATTGCTTTCCAGAGACTAACGGTGGGCTAACTAAAGTTAACGGTGATTGCTAATTTAATTGAAAACTATTTAACAGATTTTACTCAATTTTGTTCCATTGTATACTTCTCAAATCCTTAGCTTTGTTAGCTAATGCATATTATGTATTTTTACAAACTAAAGGCCTTATTTAGAATTTTTCGGCTGGGGTACTCCATCAAAACGTGGAGGGGTGGATGTCACGTTCGCCATATTTAGAGTGCACTGACTATAATGCACTTGTAGCACGGTGGATGTGATGCCCGCCACATTTTTGACAGACTACCTTTTTTACATTTCTTTAAAATATTTTCTAGAGCAACAGAACTAAAACTGTGGACAGTGTGCAGATCAAGCCCCTTCAATAACAGCAGAACATGAAAATTGATACAATCTTTCCCCATAGGCAATAGGATAGGCAGCATTATAGTACAGTATACTTCTCGAAATGCAGTATCATACAGTTTTTGTAAACAACTCCTGAAAATGATCTAAGCATTTGCCCCGTAACTTCTTGTGCTTCCCCGGGCAACTATGGGTTCTATAGTCTGTGGCCTCCTCCAGAGCACCGTGGTCCATACACCGGAGCCACTCTGTCAATGTAGGGTCACGGTTGCGCTCCTATGCTTAGCAATGTCTCCTTCAGCCACTAAGCATCTAAGGTTCTATAGTAATTTGTTTGAATTCGTCCCACACCATTCTAGATGGATACCCAGCAAGGCCCTATGAGGGTTGGGCACCACTGAAAAGCCCAAGATGCATTTCAAGGTGGTGTGAACTCTTAACCAGAAGAGGCGAACCTGTGGGAAATCCTATGTAATGTGTAACAAGGTTCCCACACCTAACCCACAACAGGTACAAACATCAGTTGGAGATTTGTTCATTTTAAACAATGTTTCGGGGTGTAGTAAATGCGATGAAAATACTTAAACTGCACCAGATGCAGCCTTGAGAAGACTGCCTGAGTCCTGGCTGCCATCTTGGCCTCCAGCCAGTCTTCATTGTCCAATGCTCCCAGATCAACCTTTCCTTGTTTCCTCTGGAGCGGATCAGGTGCTTGATCACCATTGCCTTGTATCAAGATGATCTTGCTCTCTATTGCCTCAAGAGCCAATTTGGCCTCGAGGGGACTATGAGCCGGATTGAGGCTAAGGGTTTCGCTGCACTGCTCTAGGACATGACATGGTTGAAGGTGCCAAAAAAAATTGCAATTTGTGAAGTTTACATTCCGCCCCCAATTCACCATACGATTTGATGTTTGAGGCCACTATTATGCCTCCCAGAGTTGATATTCCTATTCTCTCCCAGGGTTCAAATCCCTGTAGTCGTGAAACTGCAGACAACCACTCTCCCGCCCACATGGGGGTTAACTGGGTCAACTTTTCCATCCATGCAATGTGCTTTAGGGCCCCAAACCAACTGTCTATCACTAATTCAGTGACAGGCAGAAGATCGCTGGTGGTTTAGCACCACACAGGTATTCCATGTATGCCTCTCTTCCCAACCTCAGTTCAAGTCAGATTGTAGGGTTGTCTGTCAGTATGCAACCAGTCATTAATAGGAAGCAAGCGTGATGCCCAGTAGTATAGTTGTACACCCGGTACCCTGAATCCCCTGTCCCATTGAGACTGCACACACTTCCCAAGTGCTTCTCACAGGGGACTACCTCCCTACATATATAAGGTGAGATTAGCTTGTAGATTGCGACAGTAGGAGGTGGGCAGAGGAAATGGATAATTTTGCAAGATGTAAAGCAACTACAGGAGAGAGAACATTTTGTGTAGGGCAGCCTTTCCCAAAATCGAGAGTGGAAGATTGCTCCATGCCATCAGCTGCTGCTAAAGTTTACACATCTGTGGTTCTATGTTCAGGCTCCAGTAGTCCTCCGGATTCATTGAGATCTGTAGGCCCAGATATCTGAAGGCTCTTGATAGACTAACTGCCAAGACCCTCCCTCGGTCCTCCAGATCGGGCCCAACACTGACTTATGCCAGTTTACCCTCAGGCCCGACGCTTCCCTGTATATTGTAGGAATCTGAATAATTTTAGGGACCGATAGGTGCGGGTGCTCTGGGTACTGCAGCACATCGTCTGCATACAGAGATATACTGTCTTCAATGTCTTCTCCTCAGTCTAGTACCCACACCTGGACGTCTCCCCAAATCCAAGCCACAAAGGGCTCTATAGTCAGGGTGAACAGGAGTGGAAAGATGGGCAGCTCTGTCTCATTCCCCTCTATATCGGGAAAGACAGCTAAAGTGTGCCATTAATAACCCTGGGCGTAGTTCGCGTAGTAGCGCTACGTGTAGCTACGCGAAGTGCACTTCGCACTACGCGAGCTACGCGTAGCACTACGCGAACTGCGTAGTGCGGTAGGAAATGCTGTTCGCAATGATTGCACAGTGCCGGATGCTTGTCTGCACTGTGCAATCATTGCAAACGGCATCTTGCACAGTGCAAGCGGTCGTTTTCTGCCGCTCGAGTAGATTTGTACTCGAGAGGCAGTTTTCTCAACGCGGACTTGTAGTTTCTCATCGCGAGCGGTCGCGAGCATACGCGACCACTAGCAATGAGAAACCTGACCTCCCTCGTTGAGAATCTCGCCGGGAGGTTTATTTTCCACGCTTGCGATCGGCAACTTGATGTTGCTGATCGCGAACGAGGAAAAGTCTCGCCGGGATGTCATTTTGCTCGCTCGCGGTCGCCAACTTGACGTTGAGGACCGCGAGCAAGCAAAATGCCCGCTACGCTACGCATTTTTGCACTGTGCTACGTGCAATTCGCGTAGCGCGTAGTTGCGCAAACTACGCAAACTACGCGAGCGTAGCGTAGTTTTCCGCCCAGGTCTAGCCATTAACCTGTACCCGGGCCCAGGGAGAGGCGGAATTAAACCTAATGTATGAAAATAACCTTGGTCCGCAGTTCATTTTAGGTACTGAGGGGAACATGAAGAGCCACATGACTGAATCAAATGCCTTTTCAAAGTCTAAGGAGAGCAAAGCTGCCAGTCGGGGTACCAAGGTATGAAGACGAGGGCGGTATGAAGACGAGGGCGACATGAAGTCGCTTAATAGAGTGCGTAGTGCCCTGTGATGGCAGGAAACCATTTTCGTCCGGGTGAACCAGTGCTCAAATTAACCCGGCCAACCAGGTGGCTGAACCTTGCCTATTATTTTTGCTTTGGATTTAATAAGGGGGATGGGTCGATACAAGGCACATTCCGCAGGGTCCTTCCTGGATTTAGGAACTACAACTATTGTCACCTCCCTCAGGTCCCTCAGCCAGCTCTGGGAGTGGAATCTTCCCTGTACATGGCTTCTAGTGGCTGGACCAAAGGGCTAGCATATTTCTTAGAGAACTCGGGGGGAAACCTATTGGGGATAGAGGTTTTTCCCAAGGGCATGGTGCTAATCGCTGCATATATTTCCTTGGGATGGGCAGATCCAGTGATTCTCTATCTGTGGATTGTAGCGCAGGAATCGGAAGGTCATGCATAATAGGATTGTCTTTTTCCATGGCAGGGTTAGGAAGAGCGCTATAGAGTCTGCCATAACAGTCCCCATCTCCTCGAATGTAATGACCAAAGTGCCAGAGGGATCCTGGATACTCGCAATCTCCCTGTTTTCTATTTTGTGGTAGGCTATCCAATAAAGGAGTTTGCCATTCTTGTCCCCCCATAATATATAGATGGTGTTGAGGTGAGACTCACTGTTGCCTGGCTTTCTCTAATAACTTTTCCTTTATGGCCACCCTGACAGCTTCTAACTAAGGGCCCCCCCTTCAGTTGGATTGTTGATTCCAGTACTGAGAGTTCGATCACCGGGTCAAGGATATCTCTGGCTTCATCTGGACTGTGGCCTGCTGTTTCGGAGATAATATGCCCCACATGGTTGCTTTTAGTGCATCAAACAATGTGACAGTCGAGTGGGTAGAATCTGCATTAAAGGCAAGGTAACCTTCGATGCCCTCTCAATCCGATCTGCAAACTAACCGTCGAACAGTCCATAAGAGTTTAGGTGCCATTGTCTCTGTATGGGGAGCCATCAAATTTTCACCTCTACCATGGAGTGATCTGATTGTCGCATTCCCATTAGGTCTGCCGCTGGGGGTAAAAGAATTGTCCAATCTGGAGTGTGATCCTTGAGTGCCCGAGTAGAAAGTGTTCGTTTTAGCAGGTGGATGGGGCATTGTTTCCATGTCACACAGACCCAGTGTAGTGGCCCAGCCAGGCAATAGATTTTTCCGGCCTCTATTGCCCAGAGTCCGAACATACAGTTCCGTATTTATTATGGAATTACATTTTTCACCAATAAGCAGTTTTCCCACAGGGAGTGTATGAATCAGCTCAGAGAGGGTTCTCAGGGTATATTCCACTAATGCTGGCTGCACATAAGCGATCACAGAGGACCAAGAGACTCCCTCCAGCAAACTGGATATACCCACATATCTACCCAATGGGAAAGTATAAAGTGACCGTGTAGGGAAAGGAGCGATGGATCAGGATGGCAGCTCTTCTGGATCCTGAAGTATACCCCGCATGAAAGAGATCGGAATATCCCAGTCTACCCAGAAAGCCACATCTAGAAGCCATCAAATGGATTTCCTGCTGCAATATGAGTTAAGGACCAAGTCTCTTGAGATATAGCAATGTTGCCCCTCTCCTCACCTTATTATTCAGATCATTTTAATTCCAAGTGATAACCTTAAAATCAACCAGTGCCATATATAGCAAGATGCAAAATGTGCATTAAAAAAAGGAGACATGTCATCTCAAGAGATCAAGTTAGGTACTGTCCTAACTGTAACGAACTGAAACAAAAACACAGTCTCACCAACAACCTCTCATCCCATACTTTCCCAACATGAAGCGTCCATTGCCCCTCAACTCTAACTGTCTGATCTCCAGCTGGTCCTAGCCATGACTGACCACTGCCAACCTGTAATGTTTTGAACTAACTAACCAGCAATTGCAAGTAAATATCAGGGTTCTTTTGTGCCTAAACTCCTCAGGGCGGATTAGGTTCCCTCTTCCCCAGCTGGCCTCCCTGCTCCTTCCCCTCAACCTGAGACCCATCATCTTTGCTGGAATCTGAAGAGGCAGGCTTCATGCCTCCAACTGGCATCCATGGTCTCAATCCTTGCTATCTCCACTGTTTGACGTGGGCCAGGGGGGAGGGGCGTTGTAGCCCTTCTCTCACCGTCAAATCATGTCTCCATCACCAGATCTAGCCTTCTTAGTCTGTGAACGTCAACCCGTTCCTCCACCCAGTCCCAGGCACTATCTGGCGATTTGAAAAAGTGTTCCTTTCCTTGGTGCATAACTTTTAGTTTTGCCGGGAATGTAGAATATATTGTAGTTCCATGGCTCTTAACTTTTGTTTCACCTTCTGAAAAGACCTGTGGTGCTGGTGTACTTTGATGGTGTAGTCTGGAAAGATTAGGATCTTAGAAGAGTTACAGAGCACCTTTTTTGTGCTCTCGCCACCCGTAATAGTTCAGTACTCTCACAATCATTGGGCGGGGACAGCCCAGTGGGGGTTTTGGGGCCAAGGTGCGGTGAGCATGTTCCAGGATAAAACATGGGGAAAGGGCTTGAGGAAGAATCCAGGGTTTAAACCAGTCTAACAGGAATTTCATTGGGTGAGGCCGTCCAGTATCTCGGGCAACCCCACTAACCTGAGGTTGTTTCGGTGGGGCCTGGCCTTAGCATCCTCCACCTGCTTGTCCAACTGTGTGGTAAGTTGTTTGAGTTTGAGGCAATCTGCCATGAGCATGTGGAGCTGATCCACCATCAACGAGATTCCCTCTTCTCCTTCCTTGTTGAGGTCCCATAAATTGCACTGATCCTGGTGCAGCAGAGACACTTCCACTGCCACTCCTCCAATTCTGTCTTCCACCACCATCCGGATGGCCTGAAGTATCATTTTAGGTGAGACCTGTTCCACCATGTGCTCCACCTCCTCCTGAATTGGATCCGTTGCTCTGGTGGGCCTGGTGAACTTGTACATTTTGGCCTTTTTGGCCTGACCCTGGAGCCTTCTCTAGACAATGGCATCCTGTTCTCTGCAGATGGATGATAGATTTGGGAGCTTCTTTCTCCAGATCTGGATCTCTGGGCCGGTTACGTGGGCCAGAATTGCCTCATGGACAGGCTCCACCAGTCAGTGGTTGGAGGAGGGGATATGAGCTGTTCCAGTCTGGGCCTGTCTTCCTTAACTTTCTTTCATTTCCCGCAGCATTCTCCAGTCAAGACCTCCAGCTTCCTTGACTGAGGCGCAGTGGGCCGGGCACCAGAGGAAGGGGCACACACCAGTAGGCCCTTCTTCTCCACTGCCAGATGGTATTGTTTGCAGTGGTATGTAGCGTACTCTGCCACTACTGCACTCTGGCTTGTGTGTGTCTCTTTACGGGTCACCCAGCAGCAAGGGGGTGCTCAAAATGGGAGATCCGCAGTCAGGCTTCCACTATGGGCAAGCGAGTCAAGGCCCTCAGCTCCGCGTGCATCGAGCATCTTCGGGCCTCAGAAGGCTGCCTCTCGCCCCGCCCAGCAGCGGCCACCTCCTCTTTAGGGAACTCTCCCTTCGCTGGCCTTTCCGCATCTCAGTTGGCGCTTCTGCAACCAGAGGTCGTCTACTCACATGGCCTGTCGGCCGCCGGTTCCCTACCTCTTTATCACCAGCCAGAACAAAGCTGCAATGGTTCTCTCCATCTGGGTCCTCTCTCTCTGGGGTTCCGGAGCCAATCTGACTTCTGCGGTCCACACCCACCGGGCCTGCCTCAACTGGCTTAGCGAGGCTGGCCCATGCGTTGTGTCCAGCCGTCGTGCAGGACCCTTCATCTGATCAGAGCGCAGAGAGAATAGGGGGTTACCGTTAGGCGTCTGTATCCCAGATACGGGCTGGTATGCTGGATATTAATCGCATGAAGGGCAGAAGGCCAAAGCTGCTCTAGTTTTCTACTGCCATTTTTTCGGCGGCACCCGAAAGTCCTTGACAGACTACCATGTCCATCAAACTCTATATAAGGCCCTTGGTTTGGACTTTGCATTCTTTGTTCTTTTAACTGTATTGTAGTTTATATTCTTGATCAGACCATGCCTCCAGTATCTTCGTGTGAGTTCTTCCATACTAATAATAGGTAGTCAAGGTTGCTTTGATTTCCATCTGTGATCCTTCATGGCCTGCTGGGGGAGAAAGTTCCACATGTCCTCTTTTGAACAATATTTGATAGATAGCTAGCTGTCAATAAAGGGTTATATTTCACCTTGTGGTTCTATGAAACATCAAAGCCAATACAAGTAAGAGGCAAGAACAGGGGTAGCGCAGCCACCAAGGGCCCTAAACAGGATGGCATTCTGCACTCTTGAAACAAGTACCCCTGGTAAACCAAGCAGTTCCTGCCTTATTTGAGGAACACTCAGTTGGTCGGAACACCTTCCAAGTATCCCTAGCTGTCTATGTTATATGTAGGGCCCTGCAAGAAATGTCCTGACTTATCTCCTGAAGTACAGTCTATGATTAATATAGTCTCTGATTCTCATAGACTAATCATAGATTATATTTAAGAATCAGAAGATGTAGTGGATTTTGTTTTTTTTACAGAAACATATATCCTGCAGGTAGATTGGATATCTCAGATCTAGCAGGACAATGCTATATCATAGATCACAACAGAGGTAAATACTTGAATGAGGTACTGTTCAATAGCTATGTCAATATGAAAACACCAAGGATACATGGCATGGAAAAGAGATGAAACGTTTTTTTCAGATATGCCAAATGAAAATCAAGCAGGCATGGTAAGAACGGTGAAGTAAGTAGATTTTGCCGCAAGTCCCAAGGGAGAATCAGAAAAAATTGTGTTTGAAATTACAAATTTACTTTGCCTCCTAAATTTATAGGCCCTGGAAATAGGGGTGCAGGCGGTGGTGCAGTACCCCAAATAATAATCATGCTGGAGTTCAGAAGGTAAATGCGCAATAAAGTTGCCTTTAATATTTGTTGTTATCTTGTCAAATTTGCTGTAGGCTTAAAGACGGAGGTCAAATGTTTGGCAACGTCCTTTGACAAATTGTTGATTATTCTTTAATCATCAAAACCGGTGTTTACTTTTCTTTCTCTGACTGCAACGTCCACTATGGTACAGATGGAGAATGCACCGAAAGTTTTAAGGTAACTAGGGGGATTCGTCAGGGTTGCGTGCTGGCCCCGTTGCTTTTTTTGTTATATATAAACGGGGTCAACACGGAACTACAGAAGTTGAAAGCTGATCCCCCTAAAGTGGGAAAGCGTAGCGTACCGATTTTATTATATGCAGACGATGCAGTACTTTTATCAAGAACATCAAATGGTTTACAGCTTTTAATAGAAACATTCGCAGATTTTATGGTTAATAAGGACTTGGTTTTAAATTTGAAAAAAACTTTTACAATGGTGTGCGGTAACAGAAAAGCAAAAACAAAGATGCATTATGTGAAAAATTTCCCCATTAATTCGACTAAATCCTTTGTATATCTAGGGTTAGTTTTTGAGGCAAACGGAAGTTGGGGAGCCCATATTGAGCATTGCAAGAAAAAGCTCATTAAATCAACTGAGGCACTCTTTAGATTCTCAAAAAAAATGGGTAATAAACCGATAAGAGAAATTCTGACCTTATACAGAACTAAATGCATAGGAAGTACCTGCTATGGTTCTGCCTTGTGGGGGGGCAGAAATTGCACAAGTATTTTGTCACAGGAAAATGTATTCCTTCGGAGATTATTGGCAGTACCAAGTTCAACACCCACTTATAGTATACATCGAGAATTGGGGGTTGCATATATGGGCGATTCTATTAGTATTGCAGGCCTAAATACTTGGCACGGCATTTGGAGTAAGGAAGGTACAAAATTTACACAGGAGGTAATTAGAGACGTAATTGCACTAGACCATGGGAAGAATATTCCCTGGTTAATATACATTAAAAATCTACTTACGGAATGTGGTCTAAATTCTGATTTAGAAGACCCTTCCCAAATACAGTGGCATGGAAAAAGGAAAATTAAGACAGATTTGATTGAATTACGTACACAACGGCGTGAAGTAGAAGCCATTGCAAAACCACTCACTAGAGAATATTTGGATATAACTATAGGGTTGGGTATTCAATCTTATCTATTACAAGGTACTGATATTACCCATAGATTTTATATTACTAGAGTGCGTATGGGCTTGGCTCATTTTCTAATAGCTTTCCCGATTGCAGGAAAGTGGAATCGAAATTTGCCAAAATGTCCATGCAATGGCATTATGAAACAATCAGCCTTGCATTTTATCCTCTTCTGCGATTTTTATAAACAGCTTAGAAAACAATTTTACGTCCTCTGTTTCAAAAAGAAAGGTTATATTCTTATAAATCTGCCTTTGAATATATTTGTGCATTGAAGGATGTGAAAGTTTGTAATGCAGTGGCACTTTATATCCAAAAAGCTATAAAAGTACGGAAAAGTATGTCGCATTTAGAGGCCCTTTCATATGAAGAAATTGAATTTTAATGAAAACAGCTTGCTTATGGATAGCAAAATGAAATTTAGTTGAAACTTTTTATGTTCTATGTTTTTAATGGTTATCTTGACTGTAAACTGATAAATTGTGAAATTTGAATCTGATTTAAAAAATGCTCAACCATTTGTATTATGGAGATTTTTGTAGTTTTGCACATTTATGTATTAATTTTGCACATGTGATATTTTTTGCACAATATTTTAAAGTAATTTTGGTCTGTATTGGAAATAATGAGTGTATGATTAACTTTGCCATTTTTAATAGGAGTGTCGATTTTACTGTGCTATAGTATGCTTTTATGGATGTAAATATTACTCCGAATAAAGCTGGTTTGACTTGACTTGACTTGACTGCAATGTAAGAGGATTTTGTAATGTGAAATATCTGACAATCCACCTGGGGTAGGGGGAGTGTGAAAGGAAAGTCTGTAGAATGTAGTTTCTTTTCTAACACACAATAAAATAAAAATATCTGTAAATAAACTGCACAAATATTTCAAAATACATCAGAACTTAGGAAAGCACAAATGACGCACTTGCTTTGTAATTCTGTAGTGTGTCAGAAACAAAGATTTTAAAAGGATCAAAACAAGACACTTGTGTGATGTGTAAATGGTAAATATTCACTGGAATCCGATTTCCACACATTAATGTTTCTACGTTTTTTACTTTTATCAGTAAAACAACATGTCTGTTAGTGGTGGCTGGTAATTTGAGCATGTGGGGGGGCAGGCGCGCCACACACGCGCACACACATACTCACACTCACCCATCTACATGCACACTCACTCACACCCATACATTCACAAGCGCTCACACATATAGACACCATTCACAAGCACATACACATTCACTCACCCATTCACAGCATGCCCGCACAAATAGACATACATTCATGCATACACACACGCACCCAAGATTAAAAAAAACAACTTACCAGGCCTCTGGCAGTGACATCAGGTGGCAGGAGGGAAGCCTCGGTGGTTCCTGGATGATTAAGACTGCCACCTCCTCTCATTGGCTGATCTTATTGTGGGTCAGCCAATGAGAGGAGGTGGCAGTCCTTTACTCATCGCAGAGTGGAATGGGGTCAGTGAGATTGCTGACCACATCTCACTCTGTTATGAGGCATCACTGATGGACAGTTGGCCTTGGGCACTTGATGGCATAAACCTGAAGTGCCCAGATCTAAGTCTATCTATGACGCTCCCCCTCGTCATGAGTGAGAGGACCTCTAAGCACTTTGCCGGGAGCAGGAGGGCATGACCACTGGGCTGTGAAATGTTCAGCTTAACAAGTATTGCCTGAGGAAGCCAGGTGCCTATTCATTTAGTGCATGTAC
The DNA here is from genome assembly GCA_963921515.1 of Calotriton arnoldi. Lineage (NCBI taxonomy): Eukaryota > Metazoa > Chordata > Amphibia > Caudata > Salamandridae > Calotriton > Calotriton arnoldi. The sequence continues at coordinate 641,941 of CAWUFW010009144.1, forward strand.
AGAACCTGGCTGCCTGACCCGAATATGAAGAGTGTCTGTCAGGCTGACCTTTGCACACACTATATGAGACACAGGTTGAGTCAAGATAGACTACAAGTCCCCAGACTGTCAAGAGTCTGCAATGGTGGCACGCTTCTTAGATTCCTGGAGCAAATATTTCTCATGTTTCAAGTGTTCTTAGCTATTTTTTTATTTTTTTTATTTAGTTTTATTGCATTTTCACAAAAAGAAACAAAAGAGAAGTGTACAAATACAAAAAGAGAGGGACAAGTCATGCAGTCATTATACAGCGTAGCAAAGGACATGACTGTCCCCTGTTATTAAAAAGAAAAAAAAAGAATTTACAACAAAATCGGAGCATATTAAAACAGTAGTACAATATAGCACACAGTGTACCCAGTGAGTCGCACCAATCCAAGTATTATCAACAGGTAAATATGGTTCATAACCAATCACACTAGAAACATGTACCTAGTTTCTGATCATCTGACTGGACAGTATAAGAGAGCCATCATCTCTCACTACACACTACCCAATTCCCTCCAATACTTCATCTAAAGGATGAATCTGCAGGTAGTCTTTGAGGGGCTGCCAGATATCACGAGGGCGGGAGGCTATAGGCAGCAGTGTTGCATAAGTGTCACTAGTTGTATTACAATAAATAAGGTCCCGGACCCAATCTCTCACAGTCGGGGTCCATGCTCTACCCCAATGTAGGGACACCTGGCGCTTCGCCATAAGAAGAGCAAACACCGAGAATCGCCTAATGCATCTCTTAAGGGGCTTTACATATCCTAGCAATGCCATCAGCGGTGAAGGCCGTAAAGGGTGTTCCACCATCAGGGACAAGTGGTGGAATATGTCCTCCCAATATTCCCTAACTGGTGTGCAGTTCCACGCAAGGTGCGCGAAATCTGCATCTGGCATCGCGCACCTGACACATGAACTAGAGACAGCGGGGCTTATTCTAGCCATTAATTTTGGGGTAGTATACGCTCTATGCAGATATTTAAAATGTAGCAGTTTATGCTTATAGTTATTCGAAACATACCGAGTCTGTGCACAGCAGTAGGACCATATAGCGTCTGTCAGGGTTTCGCCTAAGTCTATTTCCCAAGCCAGTCTGGATTTGAGGCCCATTGAAGGCCGCATAGATTGCGATAGGTGGTATAGGCGGGAGACAAGATGAGTACCGTCCGAGGAACTAATAACTAGCGTGAGAGGGGGAAAGTCAACTGGTTCTGCAGTAGCATCAGGTAAAACATTCTGTAGGGGACCGCGCACTCTATGTAGGAAGAACCTGTCCATATAGGTAGCAGCCCCACGCGACGCCAATTCAGTAACAGTACATAGGCAGGAGTTTTTAAAGAGGTCACTTACGGTGTGGAGCCGCAACTTGGTCAGTGTCCATTTAGTAAGATTTTCGGTGGTAGGGGGTATCCACAAATTATCGAGCAAAGGTGCATGAGGGGAGTATAGGAGATCATACTGCAAGTATCGGCGCAGTTTGGTCCAAGCCCAACAGGTTGTAGAGAGCGTCTGTATTTCATCAGGGCAACACAGGAGTCCTAGTGGCAGGATCGACGGGAGTGAGTTCGGATGTGCCTGGGATCTCTCGGGTCTAAGATATTGTATGCGTGCGTCGGGATGGTACCAGTAATATGTGAAGTGAACCTGCGCCACCAGATAGTAAAGGTAAAAATCAGGAACTCCGAAACCCCCCCGTTCGTATGGCATTGTAAGCGTATTCCAGCCTATTCTGGGGTGTTTGCCCACCTACACTAGTCGCGTCAGTAGGGAACGCAGGGTAGCAAAGAACAACGTTGTCAGCGCAATTTAAAAATAAGTATAGCAGACGTGGTAAAACAACCATTTTAATTATGGCAATTCGGCCGGCTATAGAGAGAGGGAGTTTAATCCATCTGTCGACTTGAGTCGTTAGCTGGGCGATCACTGGCCCATAGTTAATGCGGATGACCTCTGCAGCATCACTATGTAGATAGATGCCGAGATATTTAGGGGGAGCAGTACACCAGCGCAAGGGGAATTCTATATCCACCTGTGTGGTTGCAGGTGTTAACGGAAAGATCTCCGACTTTGTCCAATTTATGACCAAACCGGAGTGTACTCCAAAGCGGACTATCTCTCTCAACAACGGGGGAAGATTCTCAGCTGGGTGTCGGACAAATAGCAGCATGTCATCAGCGTAAAAGGACGCAATGAGTGGGCCGGTGTGTAATTGCAAGCCCCTGTGGAGATGGCGCTCCTGAATGTGGCGGGCAAGAGGGTCCATAGCAACAATGAACAGGAGGGGGGATAATAGGCACCCCTGTCGAGTGCCGCGCGACAAAGGAAATTGCGCTGTAATTATTCCATTCACCCTCAGCCGGGCTACTGGAGTGGAGTACAGTAGCCGAACCAAGTTTAAAAACCCCATAGGTATACCCAGCTTCAGCATTGCTGCAAATAAGAAGGACCATTCCAATGAATCAAATGCCTTCTCGGCATCTAGGAGCACGACCGCTGCAGGGAGCGTGGGTTCCATCTGGTTCATCACCGAGAACACCGTACGCAGGTTAATAGACGTGGACCTACCGGGAATAAAGCCGGCTTGGAAAGGGCAAAGTATAGTGTCAACTAATAGCGAGAGACGGATGGCTAAAATTTTGGCGAGAATTTTGTAGTCATGGTTTAAGAGTGATAATGGTCTGTACGACTGGCATTGGGTGGGTAGTTTGCCCGGTTTAAGAAGTAAAGTAACTATGGCTTCCCGCATGGTCGGGGAGAGAGAGCCACGGTCTAAAGCTTCAGCATACACTTCAATCAGCCGTGGGGCAAGTACATCCTGATAGGCTTTGTAAAAGTCTGCGGTGAGACCGTCAGAACCAGGGGCTCGGCTGCTGGCCAGGTCTTTTATTGCCTGCCTAACCTCATCGGCATCAATAGGGGATGCCAAGAACTCACGCTGCCCATCCTCAAGCCAGACCATGGATATTTCCTGCAAGTAGTCCCTTAGAGCTTGCTCACCAGGAGGAGACCGCGTTTCGTACAGTCGCGTATAGTAGGTTAATAAGGTTTTGGTGATGTCGGCGTTAGTAATCAATGGCTCATCCACATCTGAGTCTAGCTCTGTAATATATGTCGATTGGTATTGTGGGCGGAGGAGCCGAGCAAGTGTCCTGCCCGGCCTTTCAACCTCACCATACACCCTGGCCGTGGCATATTTGCCAAGATATTTGACTTCCCTGGCAGCTGCATCATTGAACTCAACCATCAATGTGGAGCCGGTGGGGAAAGAGGCCGGGGAGGGATCCGTAAGGGAAATAGTGTCTGCCTCCTTTAGTTTCTGCTCTAGTTTGCTTAATTTATCCCGGATAGAACGAAGCACACCCGCCTGCTTAGAGATACTGACCCCACGCACCACTGCCTTGAAGGCATCCCAAAGCACCAGCTGGGAATCCACTGTGCCGTCATTGAGCGCGAAATATTCCCTAATGGCTTCACCCACCTCACTACGAAACACCGGGTCCAAGAGGGCAGATGAAGGGAACCTCCATAATGGGCGCTGCTTGGGGAGGGATGAGAAATTTAACACAAGGAGGACCGGAGAGTGATCTGATATTGTGCGGGGTAGGTATTCAATGTCACATACGTCTAGCATTAACTGTGGTGTAAGATACCAGTGGTCTATACGGGACCAAGACCCGTGAGGGGCGGAATAAAAAGAAAATGTAAGGGTCATGGGGTGATGTGTGCGCCAGGGATCCTCCAGTAGTGAAGTCTGCAAGAGATCCAAGAGGCCCGAGTGGAATGAGGCTTCGTAGTGCGTCCTGGACCAGTGGAGTCAGTAGCAGGGTCAAGTGTAAGATTAAAATCACCCCCCATCAGGATAATATCAGACCCAATCTGTCTATACTTGCAGAGAGTGCAGGAAAAAAGTCAACGGAATCAGTGTTTGGAGCATAGACATTTACCAGCAATATAGCTTCACCCCCCAGTACTCCCTTTACCAGGACATATCTACCCTCAAGGTCCGCCACCACCTCAACAGCCCGAAAAGGGAGGGAGCGATGCACTAAAATGCACACTCCCCGCGAGTAAGAGCTGTAGCATGAGAAAAATCGGTTCCCACCCCAAGTGGATGCAAAACTATGCGCAGGAAGGGGCGCATAATGGGTCTCCTGTAGGAAGGCAATTTGAATATTGTGTCGAGCTAGATACGCCAATATTTGTATGCATTTCTTGGGATTAGCCAAACCCCTAATATTCCATGAGAGGCACCGGAGGAGTAGTCCGGGGCCGGTATCGCCCTTAGCGGTCATTTGATCATCAGTAAAATCAGCATTATGAACCAAAGATCAACGACATACATAGCGTGCACTGTGTATAAGAAAAATGCTCCATTCGAACAACCAACATAACCAATATAGTCACAACGAAAAAGAACCCCCACTCCCCCCCACCACCCCCCACCCCCATCGGATACACAAGAACAAGGCACCCAGTGAATCCCGACACAGAAAGAACAACAAGGGAAGGAAGAAAAAAGAAGTGGAAAGAGGAAAAAGGGAAGACGAGGAGTCATCCTGCGGGGGTTGGCAATGCTCCTTAGAGCCATCAGATTGTATAATCAGTGAAAAAACAGTAATTACTACCAAACCAATAGCAATCATATCATTGCCAATCAGCCTAAATGACAGAGATCATAGAGAGCACCATCAGTCAGTAGACCGAAACCTGATATGTGCTCGGGGAGCAATCTGTACCAACAAATAGGACGTAGTGCACATAAGGCAGTTTAAGAACAAAGTACCAGCCAACAAGAAATCCGGAAATCAGGGATCAGGCACAGTGGCGCCCCCCTGTCGCTGCGGCGACATAGATGGTTTATGCTTCTTCCAGAACTTCTCCGCCTCATCTGGTGAGTCAAAAATATGGGCTTTACCACCCAGTTGGATACGGAGTCTGGCCGGGTACAGCATGGCGTACTTGACATTTGCCTTTAGGAGGGCGCGTTTCACATTCACATACTTGCGTCTAGCCTCCTGCACCAACGGCGTAAAGTCAGGGAAGAGGAAGATGGTGGAACTCTGATAGGTAAGTGTGCCACGTCACGGTCGCTGTAATTGAGAATTTTGGCAAGTATCATCCTTGGAGGAGCCCCGGGGACAGGTGAAGGTCCCAGGTTCGATGGGCACCCTCAAATGCAAATGACGCGGAGAAAGCATCCCTCCCAAACAGGTCCACGAGGACAGTCTCTATAAATTCCATCATAGGCCCGGTGTTTGTGGATTCTGCGATTCCCGCAACTCGAAGATTGCTTCGGCGAGAGCAGGCCTCCAAATCTTCTGCTTTAGAGGATAGCTGCTTAAGTAGGGATTCCGTTCGGTCAAGACACCTCTGCATGGATGGCTGTGCATCCTCGAGATCAGAAATACGCTGCTCCGCACCTCCTATTCCCGTGTCTTTGGCCTCCAGGCGACCATGGATGTCGTTCAGTCTACTTATTAATGTGTCCAACCGTGTATCAATAGCGCGGAAGCCCTCCCTGAGTTCGGCCATTATGGCCGCAGTGCCGTCCAGGTGGCTCGCCTCCTCCCCAGTGGCATTCTCAGCATCATCCCTCCTGGGGGTCTTGCCCCCCTCAAAATTTAGTTGGCGTTGTTTTGGGTCAGATCGGCCCATTGTTGGTAGCTATCGTGGGGAGTGGGCTCCCAGTGCAATGTGCAAGCGTTGATAAGAGCAGGCAACGCAGGCCAGGCAGTTAAAAGCATCCCAGACAGGGATCACTAGTGTACTGCGATTTATTTGCACTATCCAGGCCGGAGCACAGGACAAACATCAGCAGACAATGCGCTGGTTAGGGATTGCAGGTCAGAGTAGCAGCGCTGCGTGATTCACCCTGAAATGGCGGCCGGGAGTATTAGGGCCGGCCAGGATTCAGCAAGAGTTGAAATAGTTGGGGAGGCCGCGTTGAATCGCAGGGTATATGGGGACTGTACTCACAGTGCCGGAGATGTAGGCCATAGAAGCAGGAGCCACCATGCGGCTCAAAGCAGGCCCCAACAGCCCATCACCATCGTTGCAGGGCCAGGGAACCGACACCGCCCTCCGTGGCCTGCGCGGGGTGGGAGCACTCCTCCTTGAGGACGACGATGGCGTCTAGATTGCAGTGCACACAGGCCCGGCAGCGTCGCTGGAGGACATCCGTCCCTCGTGACGGCAGCGACACACACTCGGAGCCTCTGATCCCGGCGCTCGCGCCCAGGGCCCCGCCCTCAGGCTCACCCAAGTCCCCTGTCGACTCGGGGCCTCCGAGGGCCGCGTCAGGCCCGGGCACGGCGCAGGAACGAATTCGGCTCTAACGAGAGCGCGGGACACCACCTATAGCATAGACGGCGCCCTGGAACTTCCGAAGCACAAGGCAGTGCATTTTAGCTGAATCGGACACAGTAGTGCGTGGTGAGGCGGCCAAAGAATCTTGATGGCACCGGAGCTCCTGAGTCAGGCGGCCATCACGGTCGCCGGCTCGGCCACGCCCCCAGTGTTCTTAGCTAGTTAATTAAAATACTAAGGCCCTCATTACGATTGGCTTCTTAATTCCTTTGGGGACAGAAACAGTTGTTACCAGCCTCATTGGAATTATATGATCTGTGGTATTTCCATGGTCCTATTTATTTTCACAGTAGCCAAAAACTTGTGAAAATCCAGAGGGAAATGCAGAATTACCAGGGAATAGAACCTTGAATTACTTGGTAATTCCTCATTTGTAAGGGAATCCTGAGGGTCCACTTTGTAATTGCCCAGATTTTCCACAGCTCTGGTGTTACTGATATGCCAGGTATCGGTAACTCTGGTGGTGGGACAATCTGTGGCATTTTCCAGGGCCCTCATAATGAGGGCCTTGGGAGCTTATTTAGGGTTTGGCTTCAGACCCACCATCCTACCAGGGTGTTGGAGGTACAGCCGCCACATTGGCTTCTCTGAAGGCACTGTAGCTTTGTTGCACTGCCGCCAAGCTTAATGCAGCCGCTGAGCAAAGCTTTTTGTTTTTGAAAGCAAACTCCCAAAATCGGAAACTTGATTTTGAAAGACAAAAAAAACAACGGCCTTGACAGCTTGGGAGTATTTTTCCAAGCATGTGGGATACTACGCAAAGCTTCCAAAAAGGAAAAGATGAACGTCAGAACGTCCTCTCACAATAGGGTGGACAGTCTGATATACTTAGACCTATGACCTGATGTCTAACAGCCTTGAGGAAGCACCAGGTCTTAGCGTCATCCACGGGCAAAACGCATGTTTGCTGAATTACATGACTGAATTGCTAACTATCTCTGAATCATTTGTATTAAATAAATGTGCTGATTTAATTTCAGGTTTTATGTGTTACCTATTTCTCTCTCTTTTTATGCTAACCAATTGCCACATATATATTTGACAATTACTGTCTAGATGCACTTGGTATCTGCATTTCTATGTCAAACATGTACTGTAAAAGGGCATGATTTAGAATAGTGGACCTCAAATACCAAACCCTAATCTAGAACCTAGGAATTAAAATGCAGGTCCATCTAGGAAAAGTAGGAACAGGAGACCCTTAACCTACTTATCACAGTTTTTCCCCTGTGTAATAGATTTCTAGATGGAATTAGTAATGCTGAAATCAAGCTACTCAAATCGAAACAGAATAAACAGAATTAAGGCTGGGGAGATTACTCGAATGTTAACATACCTTCTTCTGAGGATGAAGAAACCATGAAATGGGATCACTTAGCTGCAAAGTCCACATTTTGATTAGATAGTCTGAATGGGTCAGCTTAGATATTTAAAGAATTTTAATTGCTTGAGGGCCTCCTAATGTTTTTAGATGCCCCTGTGAAGACACCCGCTCAAGTAGATGATGATGCATTCTTGACTAGGAATGACAATGGAGAGCCTACCCTTTGCTCCATTTCTCAGTTGATATCATCATGAGACTTGAAAGGACTATATGACAATAACAATTGCAAGTTGCAAAACACAGGTCACAGGTCACAGGTCTCAGTTTGGAAAACGACTTAGGGCCTCACTTACAATATTTTGACGCACGGCTGCGCAGCACTGAAGGCACTTCTTCCTGCACAAAAACAATCATTAAAGGCTCTTTCCTCTTTCTATGCGTATAGAAAAAGGAAGAAACAAAGAGAAATAAAAGTATTTCTCTTCTTTGTGCCTCTGACGCATTCCCAGGTTTACAAATGTTGTAAATCTGGGAATGCGTCAAGTTCCAAGGATGTTACGTGGGAACACCCACAGCAACACCCATGGGACGCCCTTTCACGCAGAGTTATGTGTGAAAGGGAAACATATTTGCGAGGTCATGAAAGTCACGCAGGGTGACTTTACATGGTCTTGTAAATATGGGGAAATCCATTGGGCTGCCGGTGCGTCAATAAAAGTGACGCACAGGTGACGCAATGGGCTTGTAAAGAAACCCCTTAGGGCCTCATTTACAATATTTTGATGCACTGCAGCGCAGCAAGCCTTCCTGCTGCGCTGCCGTGCGTCAAAATAAAAGGGCAGGACTGCGCCGTAGCTACAAGATACTGCGCATTCCTGTCCTTCTCCCCTGCCCCGGCGCACAAACAGCAGCCGTGTGCCAGCGCTGACACCCTTGTCCTCAGGACTTGAAAGCTTTTTTAAACTCTAAACTGAGGGGCCGATTCCGATCTCGGTCGGAGGCGCACCCAATACCATTCGGTCGGGAAAAAAGCCATGCGAATGCCTGTTTCCCGACCGATCCGTACAGCAGACCGAACGAGTAAGTACGATGCGCACAACAGCACAGAATCCGGCCGAGTCGTACTCACCCAATCCAGGTCCCGTTCTCCGACCGAGGCGAATCCGGAAACGCTGAATCGAGTCGCACGGAAGGGAAAATGCAGCTCCGTCCGGCCGAACAAGTACGATGCGCTTTCCGTACGCGCCGAAGCCGTCGCTACGCACGGCACGTCAAAGCATCCGGGAGAGGCGCACATAAGCTCCGATTCGCGCCACAACACGATCCACGGCTACGAGGCGAACACGCTAGCGACGAGGACGACGCGAAGCGACGACGACGACGCGAAGCAACGAGAAGGACGAACAACACGAACCAACCATGAATCCCTTCGTCCCGATCATACCAATATTCTACATTTACTACCGGAACAGGCACAGAAGGTAAGTCAGACACCAACCACAAAACACATACAACACGTACACGACACATCACACACACACAGAGGGATGCAGAATTTACTTACACCAGCAACAGCAGCACCATAGGGGCGGGATGCCCATCACCAATGCCACATATGCACACAGGGGCCTGAATGCGCACCACCACCCCTACCCAGGGGGGGCCGGATGCCAACCACCACTACCACCCTTAGCCAGGGGGGCTGGATGCCTACCACTACTACCACCCTTAGCCAGGGGGGCTGGATGCCTACCACTACTACCACCCTAAGCCAGGGGGCTGGATGCCAACCACCACTACCACCCTTAGCCAGGGGGCTGGATGCCTACCACTACTACCACCCTTAGCCAGGGGGTGCCAGATGCCTACCACTACTACCACCCTCACCCAGGGGGGCTGGATGCCTACCACTACTACCACCCTCCCCAGGGGGGCTAGATGCCTACCACTACTACCACCCTTACCCAGGGGGCTGGATGCCTACCACTATTACCACCCTCACCCAGGGGGGCTGGATGCCTACCACTACTACCACCCTCACCCAGGGGGGCTGGATGCCTACCACTACTACCACCCTCACCCAGGGGGGATGGATGCCTACCACTACTACCACCCTTAGCCAGGGGGGCTGGATGCCTACCACTACTACCACCCTTACCCAGGGGGCTGGATGCCTGTCACTACTACCACCTCTACCCATGGGGGGCTGGATGCCTACCACCAACACCACCCCCACTCATAGGATGGACAATGCATGACACAACCAGCACACCACAACCTAGGGAATGCAAGAAAAAGACATCCCCCAACACCATGACAAGCGTGTGTAGACTGTGTCAAATGCCTACAACACTGAACATGACTTTGAACATACAATGTGACCCCCTAGCACATGTGCCACACATATATGTGTGTGGCCCCCACAATGCAAGCAGGCCATGACCATTGTGGCAATGGGGTCCAAATCCCCATCATCACAGTGGCCAAAATGTAAGTGTGGGGTCCATAGCTGAAGCATATTTGAACATTGTGGCAATGGGGTCTAACGCCCCATCACCACAGTGACCAAAAGGTAAGTGTGGGGTCCATAGCTGAAGCACATTTTGAACATTGTGGCAATGGGGTCTAACGCCCCATCACCACAGTGACCAAAAGGTAAGTGTGGGGTCCATAGCTGAAGCACATTTTGAACATTGTGGCAATGGGGTCTAACGCCCCATCACCACAGTGACCAAAAGGTAAGTGTGGGGTCCATAGCTGAAGCACATTTTGAACATTGTGGCAATGGGGTCCAAACCCCCATCATCACAGTGACCAAAAGGTAAGTGTTGACAAAGAAAGAGCTGCAACTGCCAAACTGCATGGATGATTCCTAGTCACAGAACATAAAACACATCAGTGGCAAAGTAGTGCATGTGTCCCATTGCAACATAAATTGGGGGAGCCAAATACTGCAGTGCAAATAAGACATACCTTTGGCCATGTGCAGACAAACAACACCCATGAGGGCTGACACTGTCAACATTCATCAATGACACAATGACAGAAGTGACCATCAGAATGCAGACCCACATATTTGCACCAATGGGCACACAAATGCAGATACCCTGTGGAGACTGTAGATGTGAGGTGAACAGATACCATACCATGGCAGCAATGGGACACACAAACCATGATCATTGTGCTGACCGATGACCTAGGAGTCCCAGGGACAGCAGGGGAAAGCCACCAAACTACATACAGCCAATGGCACACCCAAGATATGCCAATGCAGTGGTGCAGATGCACAAACACAAACAGGCAGACCCACACTGCACATCATACACAACAGGTGAGGGGGGGTGCCAGTGTCCCCAGGCAACCACACAACACATGAGGAGACCTGAATACCAATCATACAGATGTGCATACAGTGCCACACAAAGGTAACTCATGGATCCAAATCCCCTATGTGGGCAATCAGGCATTGTCAGATGAGAGGGAGCACAAATCACACATGTCACACAGGCACGTAGGAACAGCAACTGACACAGCAAGACACAGACACACCACAGCACTACCCCCAGGGCCCCCACAATGTGGTGACCCTGGGCTGCATTACAATCCCACTGTGATGACAAAGCTAAATGTCGTTCACACTGTGAACCACAGTCATGTGTCCTGAGCAACAAACTACCATCACACCTACACAAGCACAAATCAATCAGCATGGCCAGTAAGCCAAGGCCAACATGGAGGCAAGGGCCTAGCCGGGCAACAACTCTCATCTGCACACACTCAACACCACACCCCTCGACCTCCAACAATGTGCAGCAGTGAAGCACACATGCACTGGTGACATTGCACATGCACCCATGACTATTCCAGGGTGGTGGGTGGGAACCAAGGTGCAGAAACACATCACACATGGCCACTCAACAAGACTCCTGAATGTCTGACACACTGCGCACTACGCTGTACATGGACATGACGGCAATACCACACCAACCAATGGGATCCCAGCCACAGTCACACACCAATGAAGAAGCCAAGGTCACCCACAAAGAACACACATAGACAACAACCAACATTGCAGCCCGGACCCTGAGGAGTGCCAGCAGTCACACACACAACGTGTCACAATCACTGAAAGATAACACAAACTGGAAATCACATGACAGGGGCAAACAACAAGTGCCAAGGGGAAACCTGACTGTGACCCATTTGCGTCTGCACACAAACTCAGCCCTGACAGCAAACACACCTATGGGTGACACCCTGATGACCAGTAATGTGCCATGCACCCACATCACAGAGAACCCAGGGAGAAGACTTTGGGGGAACATAGGTCAACTCAGCAAGCATCACAAACAGGTACAACACTAGGGATCACAGCATGCACAGCTAAACGGAAGTGAACACACAGACATGCTCATACAACACACACCTTGGGCGCAGGCAATGTCACAGGAGTACACACTGCCATGAGGGGACTCCACTCCTGTGTGAGGAAAGCTGTGCCATATGTTGCCTCAGTAGGGCCCCATCATGTCAGCTGAGCACTTGGTCACACAATCAACAATTAGCACCAAATGAAGGCTCCCGTCACATCAGCCTGGTCATGGAAGTGCCAACGAAATCATCAGCACAGATCCAACACACTTGTATAGCAATGTTGCACTGACAACACAGATGAGTCCTTCCCCATTGATGCCCAAACCTGCATGTCCAGTGGAGATGGCCACACGGTCAGGGAAGTAGACAAATTGAACAATGGCAGGCACAACAGATGTGCAGGGGTGGAAGCCACAGATGTGAAATTGCTAATGTAAGTAGGAAATCCCATTGCCAAATACTGAACACATGACACCCTCAGATGCTGCTATGGATGACATGGATACACCACAGGATAGGACACATTCCCCCTGGACCACATGGGTTCCTGCACAGTAACACTTCATTATCATGAGACCAAATATCACCATCACTGCAGCAAGGGCATGGTTAGCATCATCAACAACATGTACATCAGAAGCATAAGCACTAGAGAACAGAAAGTTGCTTTATTCAGCATATGTGTGTAATGAAAACTGAAAGTCCAGAAAAAACACAAAGGCCAATGGCCAGTCCATTGTCAAAGTCCAAACAGGGTGACAGTGGCAGATGTCACCCTACGCATGCCTGCACAAAACCAGGGACAATCCACTAGGAGGGGCAACCGGGGGGGGCAGGCCAGGCACCTCAGGGACAGGATCAGGGCTCACCAGGAGGAAGCAGGGAAGGGGTGGTGGGTGCTGGAGAGCCACTGACAACTGCAGTGGAGGTGTCTGACATGGTGTGTGCCGGCACAACTGGGGGCATGACTCAGATGTTGTGGGTGCCGGCACGACTGCAGAGGACCCTGCAGATGGAGTGGACAGGTCCGCCACTGCAGTGCCCAAGTCAGACAGGGTGGTAGTGGACTCCACTGCAGTGCCTACCACCAGGGGAGGAGAATGGGGAACAGGCAAGGTGGGCTGGACAGAGGGGGAGGACACCCTCACCACATCAGTGGCACAGACAAGCGCAGCGGGGTGTGGTGCCGGGAGAGCAAGTGGCAGGGGGAGAAGGCCGGATCCTCTTGGGGATGGTATATCTGTGGGTGGGGGAACCTGGGGCAGGGTGTGGTGGGGGCACCTGTGGAGTGGGGGCCTGAGGGATGGAGGAAGGAGACCTGGTGCCTGAGCTGCAGGGCGGCGGCGGGGTCTTGCTCTTACGACTCCGGGGGACTTGCGGGTGGGGGCCTCAGTCTGTCTGCGCCTGGGGGAGGGTGTCCGGGGGCGAGGGGCACTCTGCTCCGTGTGGGTGGGCTTCCTCTTCCCCCTGAATGCTGTATCAGCTGGATCGGAGGGGAAGAGGCTGAGGTCACTGAGGAAGAGCCGCTGGGTCTTTGGGGTTGCAGGTGAGGCAACGGAGGGTGCTTTGGAGGGAGAGGCAACTGAGGACTGCGCAGTGCTCGTGGATGCGTGTGTGTGTTCCAGGGCCCCATCCCCTGTGAGTCTGGTTTCAGTCCCCTGACTGTGCGTGCGTGTGCGTTTTGTTTGTGGCATGTGTGTCTGTGTGCTAGATGTGTGTGTGCCTGTGCCGGTGTGTGTGTGCTTGGGACGGGTAAGGTGCTGGGGAGTGTGGATGGAGCAGAGGCAGGAGGGGTGAGGGACTGTCTGAGGAGGGACACTGCTGCCGTCAGGGAGGAGTCCATGGACCTATTGCCCCTCTGTAGGTCAGACATGCCCGATGAGATGCCCTCCATGAACGACACCAGCTGAGTCAACAGAGCGGTGTGCACATGGAGGACACTCAGCATGGCTGTCTGCCCTAGATGGAGCTGGCGAAGGAGGTACACAGACTCCTCACTCAGGGCAGCAGGGGACACAGGGGCAGGGGTGCGGTGCCTGGCCCAAAGGAGACACGCTCCCGAACATGGGAGCCTCCACGGACCTGGGGAATGGGAGCCGATGGGAGGGCGGTGGTGGTGCTGGTGGTGGCGGGGACAGCAACACTAGCTGGGGTGTGGTGGCTGCTGACACCCGCCTCCATAAGGGAGTCATCCTCCGAGTTGCTCTGGTCCTCAGCTGAGGTGGATGGTGCTGAGGACTCCTCGGTGTGGCTCCCCTCGCCCTCCGTGCCACTGGGTCCCTCCGACCACTCCTCGGCTGCTGACCCAGTCTGGCTCTCCGGCTCCTCCTGGTCCGTGGAGCTGTCCCCTTCCGTGGCCGTGGATGTATCTGCAAACAATGGGGAAACAGACAGACATCAGTCACCTGCACCAAACGCACACACCACTGTGAGCACAGCACATTACAGAGCAAGCCCTGGCATCATTAGTTGTACACTGCTAAAAGTGCCCTAAATGAACAGGAGAAGCCAATTGTCAGTCTGATGCCAACCATGGCACTCACATCCCAAATGGCCTTGCACCCATCTGTCTGGTGTCTGTTGGATAGCAACACCCCAGTGTGGACACATGCACCAACTACACAGTAGTTGGACAGTGCAGAGGACACGGTGTAGCATGTGGACATGCACACATCACAACTCTTGCCACTGAGTCAGTACAGGTTTCCGGATGAAAGGGACGCCCAGAGTCAAATAGGAAATGCATGTGATGCATACCAGCGACAGACACCATGATGCACCCATGTCCTGATAGCCATCGCCACAATGGTGTGCATGTAGCACATGTCACTCCCCTGCAGGATCACCAATAAGTAGACACATGCCATGGCGGAGGCATGACTGCTAAGTCATACATCACTGTCTCAGTGATGTATGACTTGGCAGCCAGACAACAACACTCTGCACTGTGTCACAATAGTAGGTCATGGGGAATGCAAGTCCTGGAGCTGCACAAGTGCACATGTACATCCCCCACACAACACATCATCTTAACCCTCACCTGTCCAGGTCATACCGATTGGACATATGGGAGACCTGTGACACTACCCTCTGAACCTGAGCCCCTCACAATCTGCTGTGAATGGGGAACAGCTGCCTGAACTTCACATTCGCATACCCCAGTCTTCACGGGCAGCTGATCAAACACCTATGTGACACACAAGTATCGTCTCCTATGGTCACATCTCCAGTGGCATGCTGAGCCCCTACCGAGAAACACCCCAGCAGTCCTGGCAACAAATCCACAGCACACTGACACAGAGGCAGACACCTGAGGGGTCAAATCACTGCGCACAATGTGTCAGCTGATACACGGGAGTGGGAGTACAGAGTGCATTGCATGGCCTGGAGTAGGCATGACTGTCCTGCCCCACATGAATGAGGGATGAGCCCTGGACAGTGGATAGCTGGCTATGTATGTGTGACACACGTAATCTGCACACTCCTGGGGCCCAAACATTGTTCCCACCCGCTGCATGGGTGTGTGCCACATACCCCAGGCACATGTGGTGGCTCAGCTCAGCAAGTGGACCGCATATCAAAGCAACACGCAGATTACATGTCCGAACACAGGCGTTGTGTGAACAATGGACCCACCCATGATGCCCACAACAGAGTTAGGGAAACAGATGCTGTCCCCCACCTTTAGTGAAGCAAACTGCAAGGACACAGTCCCAAGTGACACAATTCCCTGAATGTAAGGGCCACACCTGGGTATCAGATGAGGAGTGGGCAGTGCACAATAGAGGGACATGGCTCCTGGACAACATGACTGCTGTACTGTGGCAGTTGAACCAGGCCAGAGGAGGGCACATAGCATGTAATACAGAGTTCACAGTGCAGTCTTTGACTCACCCCCTCCTTGCTGCTGTCTGGCCTTCAGCTGCCCATCCAGGTCTGGAAACACCACCGCCAGGATCTGGAGCATGTGGGGGGTCAGGGTCCGTGTTCCGCCCCTCCTGCGAGGAGGCGACAGCTTCAGCTGGACCCGTGCAATCCTCCGGGTCCAGCCCCGAAGGTCCTGCCACCTCTTCTGGCAGTTGCGGATCCGGGCGCTTGTAGACCCCCACGGACCGGACAGCCCGGACGATGTCCTTACAGATCTCCTGCTTCCGATGGGCATTAACCTGTCAGTATGACAAAGTGAAAAGGCCATTACTACACATGCAACATATCCGTGCATGACACAGTTGTATATACATGTCTCAATCACAGGGGCACATGATGTACACAGGCAGTGCAAAGCTGCCCATGGACAGTTTGCCAGAAGTCACTACATGGTATCATTGCATGGGAAGTAAAACCTTGTCCAAATGCACTGTCACTGCACCATACCTGTCCAGTGCATGTCACTACACACTATGGGGGGTGACAACTACTCAGTGAGCCTGCTAGCCAGTGGCGTGCAGACTTTCAGCCTTGCTAGTCAGACAAAATGCACATTCAGAAAGGCAGTGCACAGAACACTCACCTGCTCCCCTGGTGTCCCATACAGCTTGCTGTACTGTGGAAGTAGGCTGTCCAGCAGGGCCTGGTTCTCCTCAAGGCTGAAGGCTGGGGCTCTCTCCACAGTACGTGCCATTGCAGGGTCCAGAGGGGCAGAGACAGCAGCAGTGCAGTGGCAGATGTCGTCCTGGAGCATGTAGTGCAGGCAAGTGAGCTCTCAGGGGAACAGCCAGCAATATATATGTGCTGGAGAGGCAGATACTGTCCCTTGTGTCCAAAGTGATAGGTCCAAGTCGTTTGCATCTTCTGAATCTGGCCAATCCATGGAATAGCAGCACCAATACACGCCCACAGCATCCTTCAAATCTTCAACTTCATGACATACATGATTTTGCAACATTGTTGTGGGTGACCAACTGAATTTCCAGCAACCGACTCGTTCGAATTTCGAAAACGCGTCCGTTGCCAGGCTAGAGCCATTGTCAATGGGTGCGCACCGATCGGTCCATTGCTGATCAACGCGTACAGGGGTACAACGCGTACCCGCACACATTGAATGCAATGGGCCGGCCGGGGCACCGATCGGTCCATTGCGGTACAACGCGTACAGGGGTACAACGCGTACCCGCACACATTGAATGCAATGGGCCGGCCGGGGCACCGATCGGTCCATTGCTGATCAACGCGTACAGGGGTACAACGCGTACCCGCACACATTGAATGCAATGGGCCGGCCGGGGGCACCGATCGGTCCATTGCGGTACAACGCGTACAGGGGTACAACGCGTACCCGCACACATTGAATGCAATGGGCCGGCCGGGGGCACCGATCGGTCCATTGCTGATCAACGCGTACAGGGGTACAACGCGTACCCGCACACATTGAATGCAATGGGCCGGCCGGGGGCACCGATCGGTCCATTGCTGATCAACGTGTACAGGGGTACAACGCGTACCCGCACACATTGAATGCAATGGGCCGGCCGGGGGCACCGATCGGTCCATTTCTGATCAATGCGTACAGGGGTACAACGCGTACCCGCACACATTGAATGCAATGGGCCGGCCGGGGGCACCGATCGGTCCATTGCTGATCAACGCGTACAGGGGTACAATGCGTACCTGCACACATTGAATGCAATGGGCCGGCCGGGGGCACCGATCGGTCCATTGCTGTTCAACGCATCCCTGTACAAGTGACTGGCATATGTCACCATGCCTGTCTCAGATGGACATATGCCAGCCACAGATAGCTCCCAGGGAGTGAGGGGCACACCTACAACACGACAGCCTGTCCAAACTGTATAATAAGGCATGTAAGGCTGCATTTCCTATTGTGTGTATGTTGGTGTACATGTTGTCCTGTGGGTGTCACCTGGGGGCAGCCACCCCCAGGCTGTGCACGTGTTCATGGGGACAGGATCCTGGGTGTTACGTGTACATGACCACTGTGATGTGCAACTGTTCATATCTGTGCATGTGCCATGGTCACATTTCACGGTGGTGTATGTGTATGTCATGTCACATACCCCGTGAGTCCCATGTGGGACGGTATGTTTGAGCCAGGGTGTCCCAGTGGCACAATAGTGATGGTCCTCCACAGTCTGTGTGCATGTAGTGTTTACAATGTCTCTGATTTCATGTGCACAATGGGAGACAGTCTCCACATCCACGTTGTGTGTGCATGGACTTTGATGTTGTGCGTGTGTGTGTCACAGACGTCCATGTCTGTCCTGCAGTGGCAAGTGGGACCACTACCTGTGGGGGTCATAGTTGTTTTGCTGTGGTGTATCCATGATACTCCATGTAATGCCAGTGTCCATGTGGCAATACAGGGTCCCTGGGAACGTACCTGTCGTTGAGCTGTGATGCCTGGGGCACATCTGTCGTCACATGTCACTGTGGGGGGTGATTGTGACATGGCAGCAGGAGATGGGAACTGTGACACGGCCTCATGATATCCAATGGGCCAACCTGGGACTTATTGATGCCACTTGTTGAACCGTGATGACAGATGTTGGCCATGTATGTACCATACATGTCCTTACGGAACTGCACACTTCATGTAGTTGTGCCTCATAATGATGTATGTAGGGATATTGAGTGTGTTCAATGCCGCATATGTGGGCTGACTGACAATCTTGCTTTCTTCTCCTCTGCACTGCAGGGCTCCTGCTGTCCATCGACCATTCCCAGACCTGGCAACGATGGTGGAACGGGACAGCATCCGACTGTACCGCTTCACCAGGCAGCTGATTGAGGATTTGGCAGTGCAGTTGGCCCCACATTTGCAGCCTGGCCGGCCGTATCCTACAGCGCTGACCCCCAAGGTGAAGGTGATGGCAGCCCTACACTTCTTTGCCACCGGTACCTTCCAACATACTGTGGCGACTGCTGGTGGGATGTCACAGACCATGTTGAGCTGTGTGCTCCGCGATGTTTTGGTGGCAATGTTGCTATTCCTGAACCGGTACATCTATTTCCCTAGACTGCAACGACTCACTGACGTGAAGAGTGACTTCTATGCCCTGGGGAGGATGCCGCATGTCATTGGCTCCATTGATGGGACACATGTGGCTTTGGTACCACCACAGGCCCAGGAGCAGGCCTACAGGAACCGCAAGCACTACCACTCGGTCAATGCACTGGTGGTGTGTCTTGCAGATATGACCATCACACACGTGTGTGCCCGTTTCCCTGGTTCAGCACACAATGCCTTTGTGATGAGGAGTAGTCGCATCCCCAGGATGATGGCACAGATGCAGAACCAGCGTGCCTGGCTTGTCGGTGTGTACTGACTTTGTGCCATTGTGTGTGATCTGATCTGTAGTATTCCGCCCACTTTTCCAAGTCAGCTAATGTGCACTTGTCTGTCCGTAGGTGACTCGGGATACCCCAACATGCCGTGGTTGCTGACACCCCTCAGGAACCCTGTGACACCAGCCCAGATGCGCTACAATGAGGCACATGGTCGGACCAGGAGAGTGATTGAGCGGACATTTGGTCTCCTGAAGAGCCGCTTCCGCTGCCTGGACAAGACCGGAGGGTCCCTCCCATATGCCCCTGCGAAAGTGTGCAAGATTATCATTGTCTGCTGCATGCTCCACAACCTGGCAGTGCGGAAGGAGTTGCCTCTCATCCAGGATGACAATGACCAACATCCGCCACCTGTGGAGGATCCTGGCCTGGACCACGATGCCAGTGATGATGATGATGATGATGAGGGTGATGTCCGCACACAGCTCATCACCAACTTCTTTAGCTGAATGTGAGTATCCTGAGGTGTCATGTCAATGATGTGAGTTGGCATGATATGTGTAGGTGGTGCTCTGGTGCTGTTGGAGTGTGTCCATGGGCTACTTGACTGGATGTGTGTAGCGATGTGTGCTTACAGGTGGTCTGTACTCCCCAACAGTGTTGACATGCTAACTTGGTTCTGGGTGGGTATCTTGTAACATGTATTGTGCATGAGTTTTGCTGTTCTGTCCTGTTCTCCATTGAGTTTTGACTGTGTGTCATTTCTGTCCTTCACAGGGTACTTTCAGATTCGTTTGGTCAACTGTGTCCACCGACGACGTGATTGTACTTCCAGGGTGGTAGCTGTTGTGTCCCTACAGGTGATGTGCGCCACACCCATGGACTTCCTTCCTTCTACAGTTGTTGACTGTGTGCCCGCTGCCAGGTGGGATTACCTTGCATCTGTAGTGGTTACGACATGTTGCAACTGTGTAATAAACCTGTGCTTCACTTTGTGATGTGCGTTGTCTGTGGTCACACATTTGACTGCCATTTGCTTACTGCACCTGTGGGCTACTTGACTACAACTGGGAATAGGTGTGGTGTCTGTGCATTGCACCGTCTTCCCTGGCAACATCAGTGTAGGCAATGAGTCAGATGGCCTAGGTGTGTATGTGTTGTGTAGCCCTGGTGGTGTGTCTCCCTCATATGTGTCACGTTGCCTTTACTCACATGCCTGTGTTGTACTTGCTGTTGCAGTTCGCATACACAGTGTAATTTTGCAGTTCATCATCCCCATAACAGCACCCACGTTGGAATTACAACAGAGGCAAGTATGGTGTATTAGTGTGTTTATTGTGATACATTTGGGTGAATAGTGCATAGGATGGGTAGTGCTGTACATATATCTTGCAATCAGAAGTTCCTATGTGAATTGAAAGTCCTGGTAGACAAAATCCTCGGTATCGGGGCCACAGTTGTCTGAGACATTGGTCCAACTTGTACTCCCCATGCAATGTGTGGGAGTTGTGTTGCCGTCAACAGGGTGAACAGTCTGTGCACAAAGGTGAACATCCAGAACAGGTTCAGGCTTCCTGGGAGTTGCGCTTGGCCATCGGCCTCTCACTTGCCCCTCCTCGGACGACCCCTCTTCTTTGGGGGGCCCCTCAAGTACAGGCTGCTGCGGTGCAGGGGACTCTCCGCCAGAGTCATCCTCCCTCCCTGTGGCAGTTGCAGTTTGTTCAGCACCAGATGTTGTTGGCACACAGGGAGGTGTGGACTGGTTGCTGTTCATCTGGCGGAGGCATTGTAAAATGTCCCTGTGCACCGCCGTCATCTCATGCAGTGCGTCCCACTTGGACTCCACGTGGGACATGTGTGAGTCCACGCGGGACATGTGTGAGTCCAAGCGGGCATGATGGGCAGCCTGCTGCTGTTTCATGTCTCTGAGGAGCCCCACTACCTGGTTGAGATCTCCGGTGCTGGACTGGTACGCATCAGCTATGCGTACCAGTTGTGGGTCATCATGCACACCAGCAACCTCTGCAAGCAGCGACCTCTGTCTCCCACCCCTCCCACCACCCCTGCCGACATGTGCAGTGCGTGCAGTGGCACGCACAGATGACCCTGGTCCACCTTGGGGGTTGGTGGTGGTGGTGGTGTCCATGGCCCCACGTTGGTCCAGGGTCCCTGTGCTGGTGTTGCTCCTTGTTCTGTCCATGTCGGCAGGGATGGTATTTGTAGTGACAGTCGTTGGAGGGGTGGGTGCAGGGGGTGCAGCTGGTTGTCCTGCTGGTGCTCCAGCTGGTGGTCCTGCTGGTGCTGCATGTAGACTTGCACCGGATGTGCCAGGTTGGTCTTCTTCGTCCGAGGAGGGCAGAGGCTGTACGACACCAGTGAGCTCCGCATCCTCTTGAGCCTGGGACTGGGACTCCTCAGCGTCTGCTGCTGTGTCCCCATCATCACCTGTTTTTGGGAGACACACACAATGTATGTTATGTTTCTGCAGGCATCAATGGTTGACACACCTGACAGTTGTGACTGTGCCTCTGGGTGCGGGCCTGTACATTGCATTGTCCTAAGTCGTCACAGTCAGGGGTTGATATTGGTGTGGCACATTGTCCTGCATTATTTGGGCATTTCTATGTATTTGTTGGGGTGTGAACATGGTCTGCATTGGTTGTATTTGGTTGACAGCCGGCCCTCCTTCCCACCCAGCCAGTCAGTTATCCCACCATGGACTGTGCTTGCATTGCAGGGAGTGGAAGTTGTCTCTCAGGATGTCAGTCAGTGGTGTCCTGCTGTTTGTTGGTGCACAGTTGCCAGCAGGGCCTTGTGCTCCCCACAGCAGTAGCCAGTGTCAGCCATCTTGTGAGTCCTTCTCCACTGAAAACTCACTTAACAGAGAAGGACTATAACCAAAACCCCTCCTTATGCTACAACTGTGGGAGCGGCGATATAGACAGTGTTTTTACTATCAATATTACAAAATAACAACCAGAGGATGAAATACATAAGAAGGAAAACAAACAGGGAAAGACAACACTTGTCTTAATACTGCCCTCACACACTTTGCAGTGTCATGCTTCATCATAGGGCCGCATCTGACGTCTTGGTGCAGACCAACACCAAAGACGGAGCGCAATTATTTTAAATGTCTACGAGAAGACAAAAGTGGTGAGGGTACAGAAAAGGTGACAAAACAATACACCTAAATAAACCCACAATAAAGGGATATAAAGGAAAAAGTGTTCCCTTTAGAAGGGACCAAAGAGTGCAGACACACACAATTAAAACAACCTAGGGGAAACTGCCACCAGTCTTTATTCAAGTAACCCCTTGGTAGTATTAAAAACCACACGGCGGGATATTAGGGGGAGGTAAAGGCCCCTGTCTCCCTACTGCATTAACCAACATGTTTCTGCCATTGATTCTCGCCCAACAGGGTCGTACTGGAGGACCTAAGTGAGGGATAGAAGCATCACGGTTCTTTGGAGTAAGTGTGACTTTAAGAACACGGCCCCACGAAGGTCCCGGGTTGGGAGATTTTCTTATAAACCCGTGAATCTGTTCCCTCTCGGAAATTTCCCAGAGGGGTTTATCTGACAGGATTTTGTAACCTGTGGAAGTAAGGTAACAACTCCGAATTGGGGGTGAAGACCTGGTAACGTGGGACCTACACCCTGATGAATGCCAGTACGACCCTGTTGGGCGAGAATCAAGACGTCAGATGCGGCCCTATGATGAAGCATGACACTGCAAAGTGTGTGAGGGCAGTATTAAGACAAGTGTTGTCTTTCCCTGTTTGTTTTCCTTCTTATGTATTTCATCCTCTGGTTGTTATTTTGTAATATTGATAGTAAAAACACTGTCTATATCGCCGCTCCCACAGTTGTAGCATAAGGAGGGGTTTTGGTTATAGTCCTTCTCTGTTAAGTGAGTTTTCATTGATGGTAGGGGAGTCAGAGGAGGTTTTTCTTTCCCTAGTCTCTCTATTTGTGATTTTGTGAGTCCTTCTCCACTCCCTGTGATGTGAGTATGGTTCAGGGTGGTGTTGATGGGACAGTTGTGGGGGTGAGCTATGTCTGTGACTGTGACTCCCATCATGCTATTGCCTCCACCCCACTTCCCGGCATTCCCATACTTACTTGCTTTTGTGGGGAGTTCAGTGTGTGTGGGTGTGAGGGCAATGGCAAGATGGCTGACAGTGGTGTCCTGCTGTTGGTTGGTGTGCAGTTCCCAGCATGCCCTTGTGCTCCCCACGACACAGCAACAGTGTCAGACATCTTTGATGGGCCTTTCCACTCTCTGTGGGATGTGCATGCGTGAGTGTGAGCTTGCTGGGCCATGTGGTGGGGGATGTAGAGCTGTGACTACGACTCCCATCATGCTATTGCCTCCACCCCCTTCCCAGCATGCCAATCCTTCCTTCCTTTTGACTCTGCTTCCCTGTGGGGTGGGCTGCCTGTGCTGACAGGATGGCTGGGAGTGTTGTCCTGGCAGTTGTTTGGCTGAAAGTCCCAAGAGTGTCCCTGTGCTTAACACGACATAACCCAGGGTGGAGGTTCTTTGTGGGATCTTGAGTTAGGATGTGTGGCATTGCATTCTCCCAGGTGGGTTATGTGGAGTATGTGTTGAGGGTGTGTGTGAGGGGAGGTGCTTGTGACTATGGTCAGTGGTGCGAGTCCTCCTTCCCACCCAGCCAGCCAGATATCCCACCATGGAACGTGCTTCCATTGCAGGGAGTGGAAGTTGTCTCTCAGGATGTCAGTCAGTGGTGTCCTGCTGTTGGTTGTTGCACAGTTGCCAGCAGGGCCTTGTGCTCCCCACAGCAGTAGCCAGTGTCAGCCATCTTGTGAGTCCTTTTCCACTCCCTGTGATGTGCGCATGGTTCATGGTGGTGTTGATGGGACAGTTGTGGGGGGGGCAATATGTGTGACTATGACTCCCATGATGCTATTGGCTACACTGACTTGCCCAGCATACACAGAATTCCTTTCTTTCAGTGGTCTTCACTATGTGTTGGTGTTGTAGTGGTGGCTACATGTCTGGATGTGTTTGTTAGTTCTATTTGTGCCACTGCCTAGCTGTAGTTGTAGTTGTGTTTGTACATGTGATGGCACGGTTAAATGTAACTTTGAGATGGCATGTGTTGTGTTTATCTGACTGACATACACATTTTGGGATGATTCTGTTCTGGTTGCTGTGTAATTGCTATGAGTGCATGGTTTGACTCTCCCCTTGACAGTGATGTGTGTGTGTATTGTGGCAGAATATTGTGTACATTTGTTGTGTACTCACCAGGCTCTGGGATGTTCTCTAGTCCATATACGCTCACTGGCGGAAGGATGGCCCGCACCTTCTCCTCCCAGGGCCTGAGGTATACTGGCTTGGCAGGAGGGCCACTGCCGGTGTATTGGCTCAGGAGGTAGTCTTTCTTGAGCAGCTCCCGGACCCTCCTGCGCACGTCATACCACCTGTTCTGGATGTCGGTCTTTGTGCGCAGACATGGTGATTGTGCGTTCACCCTGTTGATGATCCTCTCCCACATCTTGGTTTTCTGGGAGATGGGGGTCTGTTGGACCAGTGTGCCAAACAGCTGTGGCTCTACCCTGAGGATCTCGTCTACCAGGACTTCCAATTCACAATCTAGGAACTTGTGATTCTTCTTGGGGGGCATGGTGATGGGTGGTGATGGTGAGTGATGTGTGTGTTGGTGTGCAGGTGAGGGTGTGTGGGTGTGTGTTTTGCTGGGTGTATGTGAGGTAGGTATTTGTTGGTGTGCTGATGGTGTGTGGCTTGTGTGAGGGATGAGATGTGGGTGTGTGGTTGCTGTCAGTTGGGTGCTGGCAGTAGAATGGCATTTGCAAAGGATCATGGTTGGGATTTGTGTCCTTTATATGGGTGGAGTTGTGGGTGTGTCTTTGTTCTCTGTCCCCACCCCCCCCAGTATTTATTGGCTTTGTAATTGCTTGTTTGGCCTTTTTTTGTGTAATTTTTCCTTTGTGCTGTCTGTGCATGTTGGAAACGTTCTTGTGACCGAGTCGGACCCTGCATTTGTCTCGTACGGTGTTCTCCGTTTCGTTCACGCTGTGTTTGTGCAGTTTTCTATGCTGCGTACGCATCGGTCGCAGTGTTTTGTGTTACTCGGCTCGGTTTTGTATGCGTGTCGGTCGTACGGCTTGTCCTCCGTACGACTCGGTCGTGGTTTTTGCGCCTTGCATCGTACTTTGCGGTTTGGAGTTCGCGTGTACGTTTCGGTTGGATTTGTTCCGGGTGCGTGTCGGTCGGTTCGATTCGCGTGTTTTTCCGGCCGGATTGCTGTTTTCCGTGCGGCTCGGTCGTTCGGCTTGGGTTCGGTACGTGTCGGTCGGATTTTGCACGCCTTGCATCGTACTTGGCATGTCGGGCGCCACAGGTACGTGTCGGTCGGAATAAATTCCGGCTCCGAGTCGGTCGGTGCTTTTTCCGGCCCGAATCGGAGTCGACCCCTGAGTGTGCTATGATCATTGGGGCCTAAATAGAGAACCCTAGGATTTTTTACCCAGTGAAACTGATGAACTGGCACAAACAAATAATCAATGGGCATACAGCTATTGCCATATTTAAAAGTACTGGTGGCAGGAAAGTCATCATTACAATGCCCATTAACATTAATCAAATTCTGCTGAACTAAACAGGACAAAAACTTTGCTTCCGCCTTCGGGGTCTCTTAAAGAGAATGTCCCATATGGGATATTTACCGTCATCAATTGGTCCTTCAAAGAGACATCAAGCACTTTGAACAATGATTTTTCATTAAAATCCCCCCTACAATTAGAAGAGCATCTGGGTAATCCAAATACAGGTTTTGTAAATCATCGGTCAGTTTCAGTAGCTCGCTCTCAAGTATGGAACACACTAGTGGAACATATATATTTAAACAAACCATTTGTTTCAACACTGATCCTCATTAACAAATCAATTACACAAGCGAGCACCCATGCGAAGGAGGTTTGCAACTTTGTTACTTTTCTCCCACAGCGAACAGACACCAAAATTAATAGCCCACCTGCATCTCTTCCTCCAATCGTGGGTTTGGCATTTTGCACAATAGAAACAAAACTCTCGACTACCGGGCACTCTATTAGCCAGGTTTCCTGGAGGAGCAATACCGGGTATTTACTGAAGATCTCTTTATTATTTCCTGATTTCGTAAAGGCTTTAAATCCATGTATGTTCCATACTAAGGCAAAACCTGGCAATAGATGCTCTGGCTACTGCCAATCTATCTCCTCTATCACTCCAGGATAAGGTATGGTCACCTTGTATACATTGGAGAAAGGAGCTTTCATCCCCCCCAAGAGCTATATGGTTAAAAATAGGGGACTTCATCCCTCCAAGTGTTGGGTTGGCATCTGGCCATGTCAGAACGGTGGGACATATCTTGATTCCCTCTCGTTTGAGCTTTATCAATTTTAAAGGTAACAGCCACTATTCTCTCCTGCGACCCTTCCCACCAGCTTCTACCAAAGTCCGCTCTCTCTCCTACACCCAGGGACCTTTTCGTGACTACTTCGTTGTGTTTCACACATGTGCGCTAGCAGTGGGTCTCTTTTATAACCAACACATTCCCCAGACCGCATGTTGTTGACACTCTCCCAATCTACCTCAGCGTAATCCTGTAAGCATAAATCATGGGCTTCTAGAGCGGTCCCTGAGGTTTCAACTAAACACTTCACCTCCTCAGAGCCAAATAATACACATTAGCTCAGCATCTGCTGCAATCTTAAAACTCACCAGTATCAAATCCTTTGAAGAGAGACTCTTTAACCTTTTTATATTTGCAAAGGTACTTAAGAGCCGCGCTCCATTTAAAGGACAGCAACTGGAAAGCCGCATTTTGCTCTTAGATTGGGGTTTACATAACAACTGCAGCAGGCCCTAAACCTAATATTTTCTTCTTCCTGGGCTAACTGAGGCTTTTTTCAAGCATCTTTAACACCACCCTTGCCAGTTTTAGTAATGGGAGACAGGATTTTAGTTAGAGACCTCTCTAAGGTACTTTCCCCGCTGATTTTCACCTTTTTAGGTTGAGCCTAGCGGCAGCGCGCATGCACTGCTCGCTCTGCGAGGCATGCTGTAATAGAGTATGCTGTGGAAGCCCCGCCCACTCTCCGCCCATATTTTTAATTGGCTTGTGTCATTGTCCTTCGTAAACGATGGCTTCCGACTCATTATTAGGCTTGTTAGTCCCTCCTTGGTACCGCCTTGTCTCCATTTGTTACCGCCCATAAGGACTGGACCTTTTAGTTGGCTCGTTACACGGTCTGCTTTATATAGTGGGTGAGCACTATTTTGTTTTTTTTATTGCACCCACAACATGCTCTCTCCTAAACCTGCAACCTCTTGTTTTCTTTAAGCAGCGGGGCCGCTCTTTGTTATCTTGTGTTTTTTTAAAGCGCTGTGATTTTAAGATGCGTT
This sequence comes from Calotriton arnoldi, assembly GCA_963921515.1. NCBI lineage: Eukaryota > Metazoa > Chordata > Amphibia > Caudata > Salamandridae > Calotriton > Calotriton arnoldi. The sequence continues at coordinate 669,719 of CAWUFW010009144.1, forward strand.
TTATGTTCTTTTGTCATGTTCGAGAATGGCGCCGCGCATTTGCTCGGCTCATTGAAATCAATTTTAACCCACTTAACAATGGCACATAATCCCAGCCCCTAATCCCCCTCCTGCCTCCGGGTGCCGTGCTTTAAGTTGCAGCATGGCGCCCGCTTTCATAATAACAGCACGGGCACCGCGCTAAATATTTTAGCACTGCACCCGTTTGTATGATTATGTTTTTTTTTTTAATTAGCATGGCGCCCGCCTCACGGGCCGCCATGCGCATAAATCTGCATGGGCACCAAGCTGCCCGGCAATAAATCTTCTTCATCCTGAGCCTGCGGCTGTTTCAACCAGTTCAAGTGGGTGATTATTTTATAAAGACGTTTTTCTTTTCTTTTTTTTTGTGTGCAAAGGCTACAGAAACTGCTTTGGTTAAGACATGAGTATAAGCATTAAAAGTTGCTCGAGTCCTTCTTTGCTGTGTGTGTGCGCTGCACGAGAGCCTGTCAAAATAGACACACCCCGTTTTACTGTTGTCCTTTTTTTTTTTTTTGCAGAGTTTTATATAGCGCGAACTTGACCCGCAACCGGGTATCAGAGTGCTTTACATAGCACCAGTTACGTTACATGAGGACACACATTCATTTTTGTTAGGCACGGGGAGATTAAGTGATTTGCCCAGAATCACAGGATGTTCAGCGTCATTACCGAGACTGGAACCCAGTTCCCCAGGTCCGAGGTCGAACGCCCTAGCCGTTAGGCCAACTCCTCTCCCCTTGTCCTTGTCAGCCACAGAGAACAAGTATTTACAATGCAATAGGTCTCGCATTTTCGCGAGTTTGAGCTATTGGCATTGTAAATTACAATGCCTTTTATTTATGTTTTGGGTTTTAAAACAAAAATAAAAGGCATTGTCATTTACAATACTAATAGCTCAAACTCGCGAAAATGCGAGACCTATTGCATTGCAAATGCTTGTTTACTCCATCTGCTGGTTTCCTCGCTGATGACAGTTTAGAAAGCTCTCCTTTACCTATCTTAGTGGATCTTAACTTAGGGACTAGATATTTATCTTTAGCTAATGAGTCTACTTTTGTAGGCAATTTATTAGGTGACTCCATGTACAGTCAGCTTTCTACCACGTTTTACACTCCTCCTCCTGCTAGTAGCCCTCCTTTCACCTCGCATTCTAAAGGACAGGCTGATGCTCTATTTTGACAGAACTCTTCTCTTCCCACAGGCACTCCCTATTTGCAAGACCTGGTAAGGGCATTTTGATACAAAGGTCTCACAGACAGTATGGACAGTAGTTGCAATGTTCTCATGAGACCTAGGTCGATCTCCTGTCACTGGACTTTTTGCCTCCCCTCCTTGGGTGGGCTCCACAGCCCTTTCCTTTAGCGTCCTACTTATATTTTCTAGGAGCTGAATCTGCATTACAATTTGGGCATTACCCAGAACTGAGGGATTTAACATTCCCTGGAATGTTTCTTGCATAAGGGATAAGCGGTTCAACATTGTCAGATCTTGTGCAAACTCAGAACATATGCCTGAGAATTGCCCTCATCTGTGAATTCATAATCATCACCTACTACCTCCTTCCTTAAACCTTCAACCAGTTCCTCCAGCCCAGTAGTGTGTATCTCCTCAATTTGAATGTCACTGGGTGATTCGTCCGAAACTGTGTCTACCTGCCTTCCCTTACTCATATTGGAGAGGATGATAATCTCAGAGGTCTTACCCCCATAATACCTCCCAGCAACATTTGACACCCCTCCACCAGGCTGAATAGATCTGATAACTCCAACTCTTCTAACTCAAGGCAGGCACTGCCATAGGAAGATGGGCATTCCCAACATCATCTGCCCTTTTGACAAAAGTAGCTCTGTGGTCAACCACACGTACCTTACTGTTTAGATGATTATCCACAATAGGAGCGTCCGTCCGTGGGGTACACTCTGATTTACATTGGATTCATCAGCAAAGATCTTAATACGATCTGCAAATTTTGACCTCATAATATCCTCTGATGAAGGGCGGTGGTCTAAACGAATATTTCTCATTCAATGGAATAATCCTCCTTGGAGGAGGGGGTTGTCAATGACCAAACAGGTATAGTCATCCCTATAATAGTTACTTCCGGTTTGACTCCTGCTTTCTCTTCCAATAAAGTAGATACCTCAATATCATCATCTACTGCCTTGGTTGGCGGGCCCCTTGCTTTAAAATGCTTAGACACAAAGTCCTGCAGGGATGATGGCATCCCTGCCACTGACCTACCAACTTCTGTTTCGGTTTATGCTTCCCCTGTTTCCCTTTAGGCGTTGGTAAAGGGGAAATGGAAGTAGCTGATTTTGCTGACTTTAGTACCGGCTCCAATGAAGGCTTTAATGAACATTCCGGTGCCTCCACCACCGCTGCTTCCATCATTCCCTCCTCCTCATCTTGACCTAGGGATTGATTAAGGTGTTGGCAGGACGTCAACTGAGTGGTCTTTTTTTGCGTTCTTCCCGCCCGCCAACCTGGCGGTCCACCCGCCTTAGTTGGAAGTTGGCTGGCAATGGGAGAGAAGACCACTGCAGTCCTGCCGACTCCGCCAGGAATTCGTTCCACGCCCACACAGCGGGATGGGCTGCAGCAGGCTGCAGAGGGACTCAACCTAGGATTCCCACCCTCCAGATTTTGAACTGGGTTGTTTCTAAAGGAATTCCAGTGGGAATCCCTCCTTGGCAGAAAGGTAAGAAAAGGGGTGAATACTCATCTTTTCCGGGGGTATGGGATGCGGTCTCCTCCTCTGCCCTGTTGTCCTGGTCACTTGCCCTGCTGCACCCTGACCGTGATGGACCAGCACCCCGTTTTAATGGAATTAAAGGTAGGTGTTCACGGTGTGTGTGTGTATACATTGTATGGTGTGTGTATGTTGGTTGTGTGCACATAGTATGTACATTTTCACATCACTACACATATCCTAAACACACATATGTACACAAACACTACATATATATGTTTTACATAAACAAATAAATGTGACTTACCTGTCTCCACCTCACCGCGGTTGCCCCCTGTCCGGACACAGACACCGCCAGCCCAATGGGAACATCTAAATTGGCTCAGTGGGACCCTGCCGTCACCACAGCAATGAAGGCAGCATAGAAGCCCGGCGGCTTGGCGATCTTCTGTGTATTGTGTTCACATCTCAATACAGCTGGAGGGATGCTGTCAGCTTGATGGAGTACTCGAGCTCACGCCATGGCTGGCTGGCGGGAAGATCGCCAACATCTAAATCAGGCACTTAGTCTATGTCTAGAAGAGGCCAAAATTACTTGTACTGGGGGGGTCTACTTGTACCACAGGACCATCAAATACATCAGTAATTTGCAAAACTCCCAAACCCGGCCAGGAAATTGGCTCACTTTTATGTGGGCAGGCCAATCCATGTTCATCTACATCGGTCAATACACTCCGGGGATCACACATTTTCAACCCAGAATCCACCCTGCATGCCCAGGCTGGGATCAAACTTTCACCCTGCTCCTCTACCACCAACACAACCGGGCTGGTGTTGTTCTTCAGTAACCTCCTCTTTTTATCCAGAGATATCATTGCCATGGGCTGCATGACAGACTGCATAATATCAGGAGAATCCTCGTCTGTTAGTTAAGATACATGTACCATTGCTGGAGTGTCCTTCTGGAGACCTAAACCGCTAGGGCCAATAACGGCTTCCCCCAGGCCATCTACACTTCTCAAATCCACCGGGGGAGAAACCTCTATCAACCCCCTTGGCGCCCTATGGCACCTACAGATATATATGTGAAGACGGTGAAGATACTGAGGAAGTAGGCTGCATTGATGGTCCAACAGCACTTTTTAGTGCACATTTCTCATCGCTATGCCCTTTTACAACCTCCTCCCCTGTCATTTTGCCTCTTGTTCGAAGTAAGCGCTGAGGCATCTTTGCTAATACCGAGCTCAGAAATCGCAGGGGATGATGATAACAATATCCACAGGGTTTTGTACAGGGCCACAGAATACCTGTGAAGCCTCTTATGAACTCTTATATCTCTTGCCCACTCGGTGCACCCACTGGAGCCGAGCAAAGGTGCATTATGGGGCGAGAGGTCAAGATGAGGCTAGAAAAAGTAGAATTGCAATTGTGAGGAAAACGTCCACTGTGGTGGGAGGCTTAGGTGGAGTAGTGTCTGGTAATAGTAGGTGGGGGGAGTAACACAAAATAGCAAACCACACCTGACCTAGTCAGGCTGCTTCTGCAGTCCAAGTTCCTCCCCTAGTTTGTGCCAACGAAACAGCAGAACCAGCACACAAGCAATCCTGCTGCTGGCGACTGGCCCCACTGGCCTCACTAAATGCCTCCCCCCTACTTCGTCACTGGACACAGCTGTAGCAGGTAGCAAGTAGCAAGTGCTGGCTTATAGCTGTGCATCACAGCCTCCGCTGCCTTTTCTGTGTTTTCCATCGACCCCATAAAGTCTTCTGCCACAACTGACTTCTTTTTCCTCCTTTTTTTCCCAGGCTTTTCTCCAGGGGCAGTCCGCTCACCCTCTCGATCAGCGCAGTCATTGGCTGCATCAAACTGCCGGTCACAAAGCCAGCTGCCTACTCAGCTGGTGTCTTTCCTTCACCCCACCACTCCACTTACAGCTTTTTTGCTGGGGGCCGTCCCTTGGGATGCGCCTAGTGACTTACGCTGGGGTCTTGCCCTGGGCCTTCCTCCTTGCTGTACACTGCCGCTGCGGTAATGGTTGTTATTGCTCTGCTCCACCCACCAGCATCTGAACTGCTCCATGCTACACTCAACTGATTGACTCATTATCAATTATTTAAGTATTAAATTGACTTTGGATATTTATGACATCCTATATCCTCAAATCCAAACATATTACCTTACTTCAATAGGAAACTAAGAAAATGAGAAATTGGAATAAACTTCCTGTAGGATTTGTTGGTCGTTGTAATATTGATTAAAGTAATATTTTGCCTAAGTTTTCATATTTAATTCTAGCTAAATTTCAAACATACTTTTTCCAAAAAGTTGATTCTACATTAAGGGCATGATTACGATGTTGGGAGGACTCACATTCGCCCGCCACCGTTGCGGTTTCGTGACCGACCGACCTCCGTTCGGCGGTTCCAACACCGCAATTACAATGCAACCGCACACTGTGCGGTCACATACTCCCATGTCTCTATGGGAGCTTGTGCCCTGACCGCAAACCGACTGTAGCACAAGCTCCCACAGAGAAATGGGAGCCTGTGTAAATCCCTGCACCGTGTGGCAGGGACCTCACGGTGCCTGCCACATGGTGCAGGGATTTACATGGTGCCCCCCAATCCCCCAACTGGAGGGCCAGGGGGAAGGAGGCCCTGCTAGGGCCCCCAAAGGCACTTTCCAACAGCAAATCCATGTCAGAAAGGCCAACATGGATTTGCTCTTAGAAAGTGCCATCATAATCCCGAAGGCCAAAACTCCTTCCTCACGGGATTATACGGCCCTTCCGACTGGCTGTCGGGCTCCTCGAGCCCATCGTAAGTCAGCCGCATTGACCGGCTGGTTTGAATTCCGACTGCTGTAATTGTAATACGGCGGTCGGAAGTCAAACCAGGGTTGTCGGTCCGAAAGCCTTTCCGACCGACATCCTAATTAGCCCCCTAGTATCTTTCATTTGGGGGTAAAAGGTATTTCTAGATCTTATGACTTACCTTTGGGATTCAACTGGCCAGCGCATGCGGATGTCTACACTGTTTAACAATAAAGCACTGAATACAGACTGACAAGCTGAGCTCACAATTAATGAGTTGATGATGAGGGCTAGTGCCCTGGAGTTTTTTCTTCAGTTTTTCCAACGTAGTTGTTATAAAAAGTTCAGCTTTAAGATGGTGGAAATTGACTATCATATTTTATGCCAATGGCAAGAATATTTTAAAATTGCAAAGTACACTTGTGAGAAATTGGGTTGTTGGTTGACCAGGATGTGAGCACTGGTCAAGAAACAGCTACAATCCCTTGCAGGGTGGACCATAAAAAAGTCACTAAATTAACCTGTGCTTAACCCTAGGTGGCTTGGCACAAAAATCAGTCAGGCTTAACTTACAGGCAATGTGTAAAGTATTTATGAAGAACACAAACAGTAAAAAGTGAAAACACAACACAAACAAAATCCCAAACCAATTCAAAAACATAGTTTACATTTTGATAAATTATTTGATACAAAAACAACAAAAAATACAATCAGTAGAACCGGAGTTATGATTTTTAAAAGATTTTAGTGAATCCTAGTGCCTAAAAGATCAAAGCACCAACCGCAGAAAGCTGGTCCCGTGAGACCAGGTTAAAGTTGAAAGTTAAGGCTGAAGACAGTTCCACAAGGTTGGGTACCCCTTAAGTGAAGGACTGCTGAAACGGATTTGCTGCTGCGCAGAACGTTGTGGGAGAAGCCGCAAAGTCAATCTGAACCGCGATGCACCTTGGGCAGATAGGCGAGCAGGTTGGTCCCAGTCTCCCCCTGGTTCTCAGAGCACTTTTTGGCCCCATTTTGTCTAAGCTGGCTTATTCCGAGTAGGCGGTCCTGGGACCCCCGTACTCACGGTGGCGGTCCGACCGCCACCACCTCTGCTGGTCCATCCACCGTATTCGGAGTGTGGCGGTCAGACCGCCACAGGACCGCCGCCACTGCCGGGATCTAGGATCCCGTGGCAGTGGCAGAGCGGAAAGGAGCAGGAATATGCTAGTAGTACCGATGCGGCACCCCCGAGCATATTCTGCCTTGTACATCCACCACCCATTTCATAGTGGTCAGCCTGCCATGAAAAGGTTGGCAGACATGCAAGTAAGAGTGCCCTAACAGGGCCCCCTGCCACCTCTGGGCCTGGGGGTGCATGCTTGCCTTTGCAGACATGCCCCAATGGATGCGGGGATAGATGGTAAGTCCGTTGAAGCAGTCTGTTCCCTGTCGGTGGCCAGTTTGGACAGCCTGCCGCTCCTGCAAGGTGATTCTGGGGGGCACAAACACCTAGGTAGGAAGAAACAAGCCAGAGGGGAGAAGCAACAGGTGACTGTTACTAGTTACACAGTGAGGTCCCACAGTTCTCTGTTGGCGCCGAGAGCAGACGAGCCCGAAGGCAGGAATGGGTGCGCCCTAGTCCCAGTGAAGGTGCCAGCCAAACAAATAAAGTCCCAAAGAAAGTCGGTTACTAGGATACCCCCATCCAAGGCAGGGTTGACACCCCAGTAAAGGGAGAAGCGGGCGAAGCAGGACTCTCCAGCTGTAAGACCCCCTAAGATTACCCCCTCATTGAAATCATATTTTAAGGTTAGATCAGATTTAAGAATAGAAGAGGGTGAAGAAGAGGTAGGTAGAACTTCGGCAGCGGGGATCCTTACGAATATGGCAGGGGTAATGGACTCAGATTTGGGAGGAAAAGGAGGAGACTCCCCAGCTATCTCCACGCAGAACAAGTTCTCCTGTTTAACTTCCACAGAGGCAAACGTTGCTATGGGGAGGGACGAAGCTGAGCAGAGTAATGCCCCAGGCAGGATCTCACAGACAGGGAGCAGGACATCGGGACCGTTAAAGGGACCTTTATATGGCTGGACTCAGTCCAGGCTATGTTAGGCAAGCTAACACAGGAAATCAAGGAACGTTTTTCAATCTCTGAGTTAAATCAAAGAGAGATTCAAGCGACCTGCTCCAGTCTGCAGAAAAAGACTGAGGGTCTAATACAACGAACGCGGGAGTTAGAGTGCGGGCTTCAAGGACTTAAGTCTTCTGTCCAAGAGAACACACAAGAAATTGTGTGTTTGAAGCAAAGAGAGAAGACTTTGACTGATAAACTAGAAAAGCTGGAAAACAATGCAAGAAGGAACAATGTTAGAATCCTGGGAGTTGCCGAAGGCATTGAGGGGGCAGACATTAAATCTTTCATAACTAAAATGCTGAGAAGCGCCTTCCCACAGGAAGCTGGTTTCTCCAATTTGGAGGGTGAAATTCAGCGAGTGCATAGAGACCCCTTTAAAATGCACCCGGGGCGGGAAAAACCCCGGAATATTTTGGTGAACTTTCTCTCCTACACTGTGAAGGAGAATCTGTTAAATCTGGCCCTGAAGGAAAAGTTGCTACAAGCTTTGGGGGCCACATTTAAAATCAGGTCAGACATCTCCAGGGAGACTGCTGACAGGCAGTGGGAGCTGGGAAAAAGAATTGAAGAGCAGAGGGGACTGGGGGCTAACATCCAACTAAGATTTCCAGCCATCCTCAAGGTCATGTGGCAAAATAAAATGTACTATTTCCTGGCCCATGATGAAGTAGACAGCTTCATAGCACAGGTCAAGAGGGAGGGGACTTCTGGAAAATAAATGAGCTAGGAAGCAAGATAGTAACGCTCCGTTGGGGTTGAGCTCGAATAGGCTATGTTAAGGCCTAGACATAAGAACAGGAGGGTTCCCGGGGGGTGGGGGGCACATGGGGTGGGGAGCATGGGAAAAAAAGCACAAAAAAAATTCAAGTCCTCAAGTCAGGGTAGAAGGGTAGCACCAAATTGGAAAAGGGAAAACATAAACTGAAGTGATGAGTATAAGGGATGTAGGTAACGAAAAAAAGAAAAGGGTTCTCGAGATACTTTGTTGGAATGTTAATGGGCTGCGGGTAAAGAAAAGGCAACGTATTATACTGCAGTACTTGAAGAAACACAATTCACAAATAATCATGTTACAGGAAACCCACTTAAGAAGGCTGGAATCTAGAGACTTATTGTTAAAGCAAAAGTGGGTGGAAACCGTTGTAGTCACTAATCAACCGCAATACACTAAAGGTATAACCCTCATATTTAAAGCGAGAGCTGAAGTAGAGCTGACAAGATATAAAGTGGATGAGGGAGCCCGCTGGATTATAGCTGAGATTAATATACACCAAAGTCTGTACACGCTAGGGAGCTACTATGGTCCGAATATCAACGACACCTCTCATTTGACAAACCTTTTTCCTAGCCTGGTAGATTTTAATGCACTTATTATCTTAGGGGGAGACTTCAACATTCTCTTTGATAACAACCTTGATAAATCCTCAATACAAATTCAGATTAACTCCCCAAAGATGAGAGCTTACTTAGTGGATATGCTGGAAAATTCTAACCTATGCAATGTTTGCCTCTCTCGCTCAGGCAGGCCACGAACATATTGGCGTTCAGGAAAGAACTAAAAACCTGGCTGTTCCAGCAAATAGTTTAAAATCCGTTCTCCCCGGTACTGATGTGCTCCTCTGTCAGTCTGTGTGTCTCTTTCAATCTCAGTGCCGGGACACTCTATTGAGTAGCTGCGCGCTCTACAAATCCACTCATAACATAACATAACATAACATGTTTTTCGTAAAGTAAATGGGGACTGTAGGGACTATCCCTTCCATAGTAAAAAGAATAGCCACTATTCCAGACTAGATTATTTTTTTATGGATAGGAGAGAGGTGGAAAAAGTGACATCGATAGAACACCTCCCTATTCACCTCTCAAATCACGCAGCTCTGCTGGTAAAAGTGGAAATGGCAGACTCAATAGCGGAAAGGAGGTGGACAGTTAACAGAAGCTCTGGGAATAGAGTAGTTCTTCTCTTGTAATATGACATCAGCCCCCCGCATATAGTCTGGGATGCGTTCAAGGCTTGGTCTAGGGGGATCCTCAAACGTTTATCGATCAATTGGGCTAGAGAAGAAAAAGCAGAACTCCTTGGACTGGAGGAAGATATGGCGAAAATAGAAAAGCTATTAAAAATGGACGTACTGAGTAAGGAGGAGAGAATGGGGAAAGAGGCAACCCTTGAGGAACTACAAATGAAATTTAGAGTAAAGTCAGAAGAGAAGGTGTTGCAACAGTGGGAAGTTAGCAGAGCCAGGGAGATAGTGAAGGGAGACTGCTGTGGGAGACTGCTGGCATGGAAAGCAAGGCTGGAAAGGAATCAGAACTATATTAAGAAGATTATAGATAGCACAGATACTATGGTGGAAAAGAGCTCCAAGATAAAACAAGCCTTTAAAGAGTATTTTCAGGATTTATACACGGAAGATATCTTAACAAATAAAGCAGACATAGAGGCATGGTTACAAGGTAAGCACCTTCCAAAGCTATCAAATGAACAACAACAGTTTCTGAGTCAGGAAATAGCAGGCAGTGAAATTCTGGCAGCAATTAAAAAAGCAAAAAGAGGCAAGGCTGCTGGTCCGGATACGATGCCCAGCGAGTTTTATGCTGTAAATGCTGACGGGACGATTCCAATCTGGATTAAACTGTTTAACTCGATATTGGTTGAAGGTAAGCCCATCTCGGAATCATAGAATGAAGCAGTAATAGTTTTAATCCCAAAGCCTGGTAAGAACACCCTTCAGTGCCAATCGTATCGCCCAATATCATTACTCAATAGTGATTATAAAGTATTTACCAGTATCTTGGCAGCAGCTGCCTCTCAGTTGTGGGGTTCCTCAGGGCTCCTCCCTGAGCCCCACACTATTTAATATCTACATGAGACCCCTGGCAGAGACTGTACATCCATTTGGCATTAAAATCATCACCTACGCAGATGACACTCAGCTCGTGGTGGCACTAAACCACCCCGAGAGGTCATCTTGCACCCTAGGCTACTGCCTAGAGGAGGTTGCCAGATGGATGGAACTCTCATGCCTTAAACTCAATGGGGACAAGACGGAGCTTATGCTCCTGGGCAACTCCCCTCATTCAACTCTGCCTTGCTTTGGCCCAACTGCCTTGGACCTGCCCCAGCCCCGAAAGATCAGATTAAGAGTCTGGGCATCTGGCTGGACCGCTCCCTTACCTTTAATCACCAAGCAGCTAAACTCTTGGCCACCTGCTTTGGATTACTCAGGTTGCTGCGTAAGATCCTTCCCCACCTCCCTTTCCAAGCCAGAAGGATCATGGTCCAGGCCCTTATTCTCTTCCGCCTGGACTACGGAAACGTCCTCTATCTGGGAGCCCCTCAATATACTACCAATAAACTCCAGATTATTCAAAATTGCGCTGCCCGCCTGCTTCTTCAGATTCCCCACCGACAGTCCGCCAAACCAGCCTTGGTGTCCCTGCCTTGGCTGCCGATAAGAGAAAGGATTCAGTTTAATGCCTTGTGTTTGACCCACAAAGCTTTCTGGAAGACTGGTCCAGCTGTTATCCAATCCCTGATTACCCCATACCAACCCAGGAGAAATCTCAGCTCATCGGCCGCCTTTCTTTCCTTACCTCCCAAAATAACAAGAGTCAGATGTGGCAGACGGTCTTTTGCCCACAACGCGGCTACTCTCTGGAATACTCTCCCACTTCATATTCGAAGTGAGTCCAATCTGCCGGCCTTCCGAAAGCTTCTAAAAACATGCCTCTTCAGGAATGGTGTCTAATACTCATACCTGCTCGGCCATTGGTTGTTCCGTCCGTAGCGCTGGGAGGCCTCAGGGTAGCCATCGCGCTTTACAAATATCATTTCATTTCATTAAAGTAGTGGGACACTTAATACATGAGGACCAAAAGGGTTTCTTGCCAGGGAGAAACCTGAGAGAGCTGAACCATTTGCTGATAGGCTCGATAGACCTAGCTACAACCTTAGGCACCCCGTTAGCAGTTGTTACCACAGACGTAGCCAAAGCGCTTGATCTTGTTAATTGGGAGTATCCTAAGGCAGTTTTAGAGCATTTTGGCATGAGCAAGTCTTTGTTAACTACATTAGGCAAGATTTATCATACTCCCACTGCTCGAGTCTTAGTGAACGACTCCCTGTCAGCACCAGTGAAAATAGAAAGGGGGACTAGACGGGGCTGTCCTCTTTCTCCCATTCTCTTCGACCTTTATATTGAGCCATTCGCTCAAAGTTTAAGATTGAAAGTGGAAATGAAGGCTTTTGAAGTAGAGTCCTTTTCAAGAAAGATAGCATTATACGCCGAGGATTTGATGGTGCTCACTTCAGACATACACTCAGCTTTACCACATCTGATGGCAGAGGCAAAGATTTTCAGGGAACTCTCGGGATATAAGATCAATGAGGATAAAACTGAAGTTATGATATGGAATCATTCTGAACAGGATGTTGTAAATGTTACAGAGAGGAGGTATCTGGGGATAAGAATAATTAAAGATATTGGGAAAATTGCTGCAGTTAACTTAGAAAAAGTGAGTCTGGAGATTGGAAAATTGTTGAAGAGAAAGCAGAATTTACCGTTATCTATATATGGGCGGATCAATCTGGTAAAGATGTTCATCCTCCCCAAAGTCACTTTTTTGTTTGACAATATCCCTCTAAACTTCGACAAAAAGGCCATTCAAGCCCTGCAGGGGAAAATTACATCTTTCATTTGGGGCAACAAAGGTATACGTCGCTCCTGGAAGAAATTAAGGAGAAAGGCCGGAGCGGGGGGCTTGGGGCTTCCAGACTTTCAACTTTATTGCTGGGCCTTTCAGCTCAAGAATAACAGAATGTTACTTTTCAGCCCAGACAAGACCTTAATTTTAATTGGCGCCATGGACAGAGCAATGCTTGCGGGCCTGCCCAAGGAGGGCTTTACCTGTAAGTTTGGAGCGCCTAAATACTTTTAGAAGGTCAAACTAAAATGTCTTCAAGCAGCAGCAAAAACCTGGTTTGAGATTAGATCACTTTTGGGTAGTGCATATTACAGTAAGTTGTCCCCCATATGGGACTCCCCTGGTACCCCGGAGTGTCTGCTGGATTCCCTTTCGGCCCCCTTTAAACAGTGTGGGATAAGCAGTTGGGAGCAGTTGTTAGATGAGGGGCAGCACCTAACCTGGGTATATTGGAATAACAGGACTGAGGGGAGAATCTCTAGGTTCAAAATCTATCAAGTGAACTCATGGCTGAAGAGCCAATATTGGACAGGAATGCAACAAAGCCAAATGGAGAGAGACCTTCAGGAGTGCCGGTCAAAAAAAAAGAAGTGGCACACTGGTATCAACATCTACTCAATGCGGCTAATGACAAGATGAGGGCTCCATTTTCCGTATGGGATGGATATTTGCTGGATGCCGAGTTGGAAGAATTATGGCAAATATCTTTATCTACACTTTACTCTATTGTCAAGCCTGCTGCAGTAAGGAAGAACCACTTTTTTACTCTTTATAGAATATACTGGACTCCGGAACTGCTGGCGAAAATAAGGGGTAATTGTGCTCCTAAATGCAAACGTTGTGGAAACAACGGGTTGGACAATATGCACATGTTCGCCAGCCGTCCTAAGTTAGAACAGTTCTGGCTTTCCGTGGGTAAGACGATCTCCCTCTCAGTGGGCACTACCATGGAGGTAAGCACGATCTTAATCATGTGTGGGATAAGGCAACAGGATGTGGGGGGCTTATTTTTAAACATAACGCAAAGAAACTTAACATTCTATTTAATTTTAATTGCGAGAAGAGAAATATGCAAATTATGGACTCAAGCCTCTCCACCCTCCTGGCAAGCGTGGAGAAATTCTGTGGCCTTTTTCGAGAAGATAGATAGATAGCAAGGCGAGCGAAAGGAGGGTGACGACTTTTGGGATATGCTGAGATTCTAAGCAAATTTATTCGTCCAATGATTACATCTTCTTAAAGCAATTGGACAATGGCAGTAAGATAGATTCGAGGAAGCCCACCTAATATGCTTAAAGAAGAAAATCCAAATTTTGGAGCACGTGGACCCGAGATACCATAATGGTGCTTATTCCAATATCTGGAGATGATATGAAGACCTAAACAAAAAAAACTAAAAAAAAACATGCAGGAATGTGCTGCAGGCGCTGTCACCGTGGCGGTCTGCTGTTAAGGCTCTCACATGAGCCTAAAACAACTGATGCTGTGAGACCACTGCAGCACCGCCCACCCGCCCTGGTCCGAATCGCATGAGCAGGTGAACCACGGGCTTGGCGGGCATCTTGTGGGCGCAGCAGTGGTGGTCCTACAGGAGGACCTGCAAACTCATAATCAGGCCCTAAGTCCTCAGTTTGGAAAATGGCCATCTGTGAGCCTTTAGCACCACAACCAAGGGTCCAGGACTAGTGGGACACCTCTGGGGGTTCAGGACATACTCAGGCTGGGTCCAGGTGCGTGTTCAAGATGGTGGGAGCCTTTTAGGTCCAAGTGGCTCTGAACAGGAGGCCAGCAAAATAGCCCTTGGAGTCACTTCTGGCAGTCCTGGTGCAGGTGAAGATGCAGGGCTCAACAACAGGGCTGGCTCCCAGGGTTCAAGACAGGCTCCAGGCAGCAAACCAGTCCTTCCAGTGACAGCAGCAATCTGGCAGAGAGCACAGCAGGTCACAGCAGCCGACAGTCCTCTGCGATTCCTTCGGCAGGTCCAGTAGTGAACTGAAGAAAGGGTCTGAAGCTCCTATTTTTATACCCTGGTGCCCTTCTTCTGGAAGGTTGGGGAAGCTTCCAAAAAGGTTCTTTGAAGTGCATGGAATTTCCTGACTCCCCTGCCCTGGCTCCAAGCTGGCTGCAGTGACAATACAGGGTTGTTATGCCCTCTGTGTGAAGGCAGAGCACAGGCTATTCAGGTAGCGGTGGGGCTGTGTTGAGATCCGGCCTCCATCCTGTCAGCAGATGCCCCATTGAGGCACACCTAATTCCTCTATAGTGTGACTGTCTGGGGAAACTTGAATCAGTTATTGGATACCATCCATGTGGTAATTGTACAGCATGCACCACTACAAGTATTGTTAAAACAAGTAATTTGAATGGAAAGGTATAGCAACTCAGACATTTTTCTAATTGTGCCTCAAAGATTGTAATCTATTGTATTAAATGCCCCTTTATCTTGAAATATATATTGGCAAAATGACTCCGGAGGTTCATTGTCGTATTCTACAACACCAATCTAGAGTTCGGTGTAATGTTCTAACTGCTCCTTTGGTTGACCATTATAGAATGTTTGCCCATGCTGCTAATGAAATGAAATGGTTTGTACTTGAAGCTATTGGCACCTCCAGGAGAAAACATAATGTGGATCGGTTGCTCACATTTAAATAAAATAGATGGATCTGGAAAGGTAACACTGTTAAGAATGGCTTCAACCAACAGTTTGAATGGTACTCTTTAGCAACCCTTTGAGATCTATGGGCCCTATTACGATGTCGGGCGGAGTTTCCTCCGCCCGACATCATCTCGGTCAAAGGACCGACCGACACCCGGTAGGTGATCCCGACCCACTAATTAGGATGCGATCAAACCCTGTTCGGTCGCATTTCTATACTTTACAATGGGAGCATGTATTTTGGCCAGAATGCATGCTCCCATTGTAAAATAGGAGGTGCAGTTCACCCCTGCACCCTGTGGCAGGCACCTCAAGGTGCCTGCCATGGGGTGCAGGGATCAACAGGGGGGCACCATAGGTGCCCCCTTGGCCTCCAATCAGAGGCCGTGCACCCAAGGGGACCCTGCTGTGGGCCCCCCAAAGTTGAGTTCCAACAGCCTTTCTGTGTCGGAAAGACCCGCATGGAAAGGCTGCCGAAACCCGACATCGTAATCCCACGGGTAAAAAGAGCTGCCCTTGGGATTACTGGCCGAGGTCTGAGTCACATGAAGCACACAAAAAGTGATGGGAGGAATGCTTGCAATTTGTCTAACCACTGGCAATCGCTCGGGGTAGCACCCCAACCCATTGTTATTTGCTCACCATGCCACCTCAGTTTGGACCCAGCCATATGCAAATCAGTCTTTACCTTGCTCCTCATGGGAACAGTCCAGCCTGAACTGCCAAGCCAGGTCCTCCGTGAACTAGAACGCAAGCAACCGAGCTTTATTTCGATAGGGTTCACCGGTGTCAAGCTATCTTGGCTGATGAGGGGTGATACCCCGAAGCCGTTCCTACGATGATTGTTTTCAGTCCGGGGAGGACCTGGCCTGCCGTGTTCAGGCTGGGCTGGCCCCATGGGGAGCAGGGTTAAGACTGATTTACATATGATTGGATCCAAACTGGAATGGCGTGGTGAGCAAAACAAAATGGATTTTAGGCCCATATTTCTGTACTGGGAGTGAGTGTTTGATATTGTTCAGCATTCAGTACATCAAATGTTCTTTTTGGTTTGAGTTACTGATACCTTTCTAGGTATTTTGATGAGTTAGCCCCACTACAAGGTGGCAGACGTTTTTTAGTTTGGACATATATTTTCTTGAATTCAGACTTTTAATCAGGACCACTGGACATCCAAGGGTTCTGTTGAACGCTATATGTCGTATTTTTTGGATGGCTGGTTTTGACATACATCTAGTCTAATGCAGCAATACTTTTAAGACTGTGATTTTCAGGTATCACTGCCATTTCAAGATGGTGACAAGCATCCTCTGTGTACGCATAACTTGATCTGTTTGATGTCCAATGTGGGACCTCTAAGTACTCTGGTGAACGTTATGAGTCACACCTGTTTACAGATATTTCTATCATTACTCTTTTTTTTTTAAAACCCTTTTTATTGATTTTTTGGCCTCAGTAGTCAGGCTTATCACATAACTTTCATCAATATGCTGATGCTTGTGATTAAGCTTTACCAAATCATTTCCCTCTTCACATCTTTCCCCCTCCCTCACAGGTGGAGAATCAGATATGAAAACCGTATTGGCAGTAACTTGAGGCATATACAGACATATATCATGACAATATCCCAATGTGCTGCACATTAGCAATAAGCTAACATTTTTTAATGCCCCAGATATTTCTCTGGCCTCCCCATAGTTATTGTGCATGGCAGTGTGTACGTCAGATCTCTTCATTTTTACTATTCGGGTAGGTCCTAACGAACTGGTGTATTTTCCCCAGTACATAGATCTAACAGCATCTGCCTCCATGCTACTAAATCATCTTCTAGTTTTTCATCTTGCCTAACCTGCTTCATTCTAACTTCTTCCGCAGTAGGCCACTCCCTCATATCCTGCAACCATTCCCCATGACTTGGCGGGCATGTATTTAGCCATTTAATGGCAATATAACACTTATCAAGCACTAATCCCAGGTTAAAAAATTTGCGACCAAGTTTCTTTCTGGCTGGAGCCGGGAGTAGGCCCAGCAGTATTTCTTGGGGAGTACCCTCAAATTCCCATCCAGGAGCCTGTTTGAGTGCTATGAGGATCTCTCTCCAGTACGGCTCTATGTGTGCACAGCTCCAGATTATGTGTAGGACGTCAGCCCGGGGTTTCTACATCCTGGGCATTCGTCTGATCTTGTAGGGTAGATATTGTGCAAAACCTTAGGGGTAAGATATAGTTGGTGGACATCATTATATTGTATTAGCTTGAATCGGGCGTTTGAGCTAACTATACGTGTCTCCTCATGAAATTTCTGTCAATCTTGTGGAGTGATTTCTTCCCCTAGGCTCCCCTCCCATCGGATGTGAGCTTTTGGGGTAACCGTTGGAGAATCTTCCTAGTATAGCCCTGTATAGATGGGTTATGAGTTTCTGTCCCCCCGTCATATCTAACAGTCTATTCAGTGTCTGGGAAGGGGCAGGCTCCTCTGGAAAGCTAGGCCAGAGCTCTCGGGGGTGGCCGATATCTTATTATATTGTAGATATTGTCCTCCACCCAAAGCAAATGAGTCAGTTGTGTCCTCTCTGGTTATGAATTGCCCCCCGCCTCCCAGATATAGATCTCCTAGGACTTCACAGCCTCAGTTTTTTCATTTTTTCATCAACATGGTGTTTTTTATATCCATGAAGGGCTTGAATGCCCATATTGGCATATCTTGTGCAAATGGGGCTCTACGAAGGACTGTCGTGACCATTCGCTCCCATATACGGCCCATCTGTCTAATCAAGTATGAATAGGTGTCTGGAATGTGTGCCCCTAACATAAGGAGCTCCGGTAGGCCTCTACGGACATCCAGACTGCCCACCAACCT
The DNA here is from genome assembly GCA_963921515.1 of Calotriton arnoldi. NCBI lineage: Eukaryota > Metazoa > Chordata > Amphibia > Caudata > Salamandridae > Calotriton > Calotriton arnoldi. The sequence goes on from CAWUFW010009144.1 coordinate 687,585, forward strand.
CTTCTCCCAGTTATCCCCCTCATCGAACCAATGGATCGCATGTTGAAGGTTTGCTGCCATATAGTAAAATTCTAAATTGGAGAGTTCAACACCCTCTCTATCCCAGGGTTGTTGCAGCATTCGCAGGATAATTCTTTTCCGTTTTGTGGACAATAAAAGTTCTACTAGGAGACTGTCCAACTCACGAAAATATTGTCGGGGGATCTCATATAATGAGCTCTGCATAACATATAGGCAGTGGGGTAAAATCACCATCTTGACTAGGGCTGATCTCCCCATCAGTGTTAGTGGAAGATCTTTCCAGAGTTGTGTCGATGCACACAACCCCGTCAGGACCCTCCTAAATATTCAGGTCCAGGAATCCTTGCCTTTCCGTAGTTATCCTAATACCCAGGTAGCGAAACCCTTCCAAACACCAGGGCAGAAAAAGCTGCAGTAGTAGTACGGGGTCTAAATCCGCCAGTGTCCCAAGCGGCATAATGCGTGACTTCTGGGCATTCACAATTGGTGCAAATTCTGATATCGCTGCCTTCTGTACAGGCAGCACCCTGTCCGGCTCTCGTAGGTACACCAAGGCATCGTCAGCGTAGAGTGAGATTACATGGACCGCTCTCCCAACCGTGATTCCCCATTGCATAAGCCTGTTTCGCAGCAACACTGCAAGCGGTTCCATTGCCACCACATACAGAAATGGAGATAGGGGGCACCCCTGCCTCGTGCCGCAGCATAGCGGGAAAGGCTCCGATACATAGCCACCAGTCCGAACCCGGGCAGTCGGTATAGTGTATAAAATTTGTATCCATCTGATAAATTTGGGCCTGATTCCCATTTTTCTCATGACCTGCCATAGGTACGCCCACCCTACTGAATCAAAGGCTTGTTCTATGTCAAGGAATGCAAGCGGGTAAGGGCCTTTTTGTGTTTCAGGGGCCTGGAGGATATGGAAGAGCCTACGGAGGTTTAAAATCGTGCTCCTCTTAGGGAAAAACCTGCATTGGTCTCGTGTATAAGTGTAGGTAGGTAGGGAAGGTGTCGGGATACCAATAGTCCGCTCAATATTTTGGTATCTACGTTGAGCATCGAGAGAGGTCTGTAAGACTTCACCTCATCAACTGGTATCAACACCACAAGTGCCTCCTGCATTGTGTCTGGGAGGCATCCCACCTGGTAGGCCTTGTTATACACTTCCAACAGTTTATCTGTAAGCAAGTCTGCAGATTTATGGTAAAATTCTGCAGGTGCGCCATCACCTCCTGGTGTTTTGGCTGCTTTTTGTTTTTTTCAATGAGGTGAGAATCTCGTCCCCAGTCAAATCTGTCTCTAGTATGGTCCTATCTTCTGTAGTCAGACAAGGCAGTTCTAGCTCTGCTAAAAAATCCAGCACTGTGGATTCTGATGCTGTTGGTTCCGACGCATATACGTCAGTAAGATGTGATTATATCAATTTGTTTACGGCCGCCTTTGATGTACGCAGTGTGCCCCCCGAGTCTCACAGTGCCAAAATGGGATCTTGTGATTGCTGTCGGTGTGTAACAAGAGAATGTTCTAGCATTTGGGTGCCCTTCCCTCCATATATCTTTAAGTTCTAGTTCTAGCATTAATTTCTGCAACCGTGCCGTCATGTGGGGCTTTGTGTCCGTCTTGGGGGGCTTGCGATCTAAAATAGGATCTAATATGCAATTACAGTTGCCCATGAGTCATTAGTCAGGAGCTGGGTCGCTGCCGCTACTATTTCAGTAAAGAATTGTGGATGATCCGCGTTCAGGGCATAGACTGATCTCACCCTTCCAGCATTCCCGATAGGATCACATAACGGCCATCGGGAACTATTACATGGTCTATATGCTGGAATGGCACTCCCGGGCTATCCATATTAATGTACCTCGTGCTAACCCCGAAAACAACGTTGCATATAATTGACAGCTCCATCGTTTTCGCTACGCCGGGAGACAGTCCCCCCACACATGTGTCTCCTGAATAAAGGTGACCAATATATGATGTCTTTTAAGGTATGCATGCACTCTCTGATGTTTTCTGGGCTGTGCTAATCCCCTGACATTCCATGTCATGAATTTGAATGTCCTATCCATCTTGTTGATTTTATCTGTTGGAGCTGGTCCATATTTGGACAAAGTTCCAAGTGTCGTCTCGTCCCATCCTCATTTTTCCATCCACCTGAGTTACCCATCCCCAATTGTGTTGTAACATACAACAAAAAACCCTTACACACAACTCCCCCCACCATCTGGGTAGTACCACCAACCCGTCCCGCCTTGCAACAAGCAACACTGAAAACCGCTGGTCCCCCATACCGAAACTATTCTTATGAGTATATCAAATCAAAAACGTGAATAATAACTGTTGTGCCACGCTAGGGGTTAGTGCACCACGACTGGCACCGGAGGTGATAAGGAGCCTATCATTATTCTTAAACTGCGATTTGTATTCATATGACACAGTGTTCTAGGCATTTTTTGCTGTTCTATGATGGTGACCATGGATCCCTGACGTAACAGCGTGTTCCTCGCCGACCGGTGCACACTGTTATAGCACCTTGATGCCAGAGTTGGTAGGACTCTTTCATTCATAAAGATGTGTGCTGGTTAGATTCTTCGTGATCTAGCGTAGAAGAAAGCAGGAGCCCCACTACGTTATAGCCTGCATTGTTATTCCTTTTTTTTAAAACTTTAGTATTTCACTTTATTCATTACTGTTTTATCAGACTATTTGAAGAACTTCTGAACTTGGTGCCTTTTAGTTTTTCCATTATATAATTTGCTTAGGTAAGCAATATCTACTTGTTTCGGGCAGAGATGTGGAATCTTTTCTCCGTCCTGTGCTGATTTTTGCTTATTCTTTTATTAGATTGATCTTTCTGAAGTAGGACAAGGTGGATTTTTTGATGAGTTGAAGACTTCTATGGTAAGCGTTACATGTTGATGTCGGTGCATCTGGTTTATTCATTTGCACCTTGGGTGTGTAGGTGCATTCCCGGTGTTTGTTAGTTGCACTTGTGACTGTTTTTGGTGGTGCTCTATATACATTTGGTGATTGATCCACATTTTGATTTTGTTTCTGGCATACCAATTATTTCATTTCATTCTCTTAAAAAGATATTTATTGACTTTTTATGTTTTCGGTTAGGTTCCTCATGGGTCTGTCCATTTGGCTTTGTTTTTTTCAATCAGTCCTGAAGATGGTCTTGCAGACTCGTCAGCCATTTGAGACCAAATCATTGAAAGTTCATCCTCCCTGACTCCTGTCTTCCGACTTGGATCATTTTCAACCACATTTTCAATCCTGAATTGATTATGGTCAGGAAGTCTGTGATATGTTAGAAGGATATACCGATTCGCGTTAATCACCAGCAAATATACTAAAAATCCGATTTGTGATTATTATGGGTCGGTGGTGCTTTCCACATTACATCTTGGACCCTGATTGAACATAGATTATATATATTTTGTATAAGTATTTGATACTCATTACTGAACTATTGTTCAAAGTAAATTATTTGCACAATTTAATTTTGTGGCACGCCTTATTACATTGATGCAATTTTTACGTAATTCATTATAGTACATAATTCATTATAGTTGGATGTTTATACCAACTCAATTCAGAGTACATGATTAGGCAAAAATGTTTATTGGTTTTACAGCACAAGGGATAAAACAGTACACAATACAATACATGGTATAACCTTAGCAGAGATAGCGGAAAAGGAAAAGACCTACAAATCATACAGGAGGCAAGCTATGATAGTCCCACCATCCCCCCCAAATTATTATTTGTTTGCGAGGGCAGCCAAGGGCTCTGTAGATGGGTCCCTTCAACTTTGCACTACAATCCATCAAAGATCAACACTCCGCAATAGGCGGTGGGGAGGCGGACTTCCAGTGGCGAGCAATATCCTACTTGGCCACCACAGTGCCGATGCCCACCAGACTGCACTCTCCATGGGGTCCCCCAGCATCATCAAGAATGCCCAGCAGGGCTACATGGGCAGAGTACATGTAAATTAATCCATTCAGGGAGCTACTGTTTTATGATTATGTTGGGAGGAATTCCCAAAGGCTAACTGTTAGCTACACTCAGTCATGTGACCCAAGACAGACTGCAGGCACAAAGGGCTAAGGGCAGAAAAATGCCAACTTTCAAAAAGTGGCATTTTCAAAGTTGCAATTAAAAATCCGACTTTGCCATTAATGAGGGTTTATCATTACAATTTCACAGGTACCAAACAAGATATATCTACCGTCTCCCAATTAGGAATTACAGCTTATTAAATGTAATAAGGAATCCCCAATGTTATCATATGGGAGGGGTAGGCCTCACAGTAGTGAAAAACTAAGTTGGGAGTTTTTCACTAGCAGGACATGTAAAACTTAAAAGTAGATGTCTAACATTTTAATTACACAGCACCCTGCCCTATGGGCTACTTAGGGCCTACCTTAAGGGTGACTTATATGTAATAAGAGGGGAGTTCAAGGCTTGGAAAAGGGGTTTAAATACCAAGTCGACATGGCAGTGTGACACTGCATTCAGGCTTCAATGGGAGGCCTGGGACATGTTTTGGAGGGCTACTTAAATGGATGACGCAATAAGTGCTGCAGGCCTACCGGTAGCATTTAATTTACATGCCCTGGGTATATGGTACACCACTCTACAAGGAACTTATAAGCAAATTAAGTATGCCACTCAGGAATATGCCAATCAAACCATGGTTAGGGGGGTGAGCATAAGCACTTTAGCACTGGTTAGCAGTGGTAAGGTGTACAGAGTCCTAAGGCCAGCAAAAACGAAATTCAGCAAAAATTGGAGGTAAGTAGGCGAAAAGTTTGAGAGAAGACCACTCTACGGCTGACAGGTCTAACAACACTGTACATATAACTTTGTGGGACTGCCCCTTTTTGCCAATATATATTCTAATATACAGGGTGTATGATATGGCCAAGTGCTGACATACAAGAAGTAGGAGAACTTTTTCAGAATTAAGCTTTTAGCTCAATCTTTCAAATTCAAGCACACTACATAGTGCTGAATTCATTTAAAAAAAAAAAATATTTACATATTAGAAATGTTTTCAGTAGAGACCCAGGGGACTACTTCCAAATTAAAAGGTCCCTTTATTGAAATCTCTTCAGGGAACCCTCTCAAATATTAAATCAGAAATCTTTCTACCTTGTTCCGGGAAAAATGCAAGGATGATCTGAGGGCTCAATGGAAATATTGGATTGAAAAAAGGGACTATGATTTTATCAAAACATAATTTCAATACAGCATTTCTCTAGGAATTTTGCTCATGTCCGTGAATCTAAAGATGCAACAATTCAAGACAATGTCTAGAGTCGATTATGGACATCATAATATTTCATTGAAAATTTTGAAAAGATTCAAAATGTATACACTGCAGTGCAGACTTGATCCATATGTTTGCAACATGCCCAATGTTCGAACAATATTTGTTAAACATTTTGGTTTACCTTCAGCAGATTACACAAACAGAATAAACACTCTAAGCACCAGCAATTATATTTGGGATAGATACAGTTATACCTAAGAAATAACAGGGTGTACTGACCATTTATTCCATTGGACATTTTTCTGGCCAGGCTGAAGCCACTGGAGGCTGGATTTGAAGGTTGACTGACACACTATATATTGTGGTCCTATATTTCTAATAAAAACTACAAAAATATTGTGTTAGAAATACCGTTGACAGGAATATCAGCCAGAAACTGTTTGAAATATGGATTTTGTAAAAAAATATCAACTGTAAGTAATGTATTTAAAGTAGTTTATTATTTAAAAGTTATATGATGTTTTTTAAGAATTTTAACTATTTTGTAAATTATATTTATATATTTTTTAAGTATGTATATCTATACATCTCATTAAATGGAAAACTCAACAATAAATAACCAATTTTTAAAATATTTGCATTTTAAATATTAAGAGCAAAATAAATTAAAAATGATCAAACACACATAGAAGCAACAAAAATATTTAACCTAATTAAAATATTAAAATAAACATATAATTAGTTTTATTTATACTGTATGCTAAATATAGAAATAAAAACAACTTTTTAACATATATTAATAATAAAAAGCAAGTGAAAACTATATATTGAAAGTAATTAGCTTAATATATATAGTAAATATGAAAAAATAATTACAAACATTATGAACCCAAAATATTAAAAAAATAAAAAAATAAACAACAATAATAAAAACATTAAAACGTACTCCAAACAACAGTAAGAAAATAGTTGGATTTCGGAGGGGTTATATCTACTATTCCCATTCCAGTCTAGGTAACCGTTGACAAGGTGTCGGCTTTCGGAGGGTTAGATTTCCTGTTCCCATTCCAATCTAAGCAACAGTAAGAAAAGTGTTGGACTTCGGAGGGGTTACATTTACTATTCCCATTCCAGTCTAAGTAACAGTAGACAAAGTGTTGGACTTCAAAGGGGTTAGATTTACAATGTGTGCTCCAGTCAAAGCAACAGTAAAGAAAGCATTGGACTTCGGAGGCGTTGGATTTAATATCCTCACTCCAGTCTAAGCAACAGTAGGGAAATCGTGGAACTTCCAAAGGATTACATAGAAGAATACAAGTCCGAAATATTTACAAATCATTTACTGAAATATAAAATAAAAATGTAAAAAAGAAGAAATACAATTACTTATAATAACATTCACTTGTCTAAATACAAAACGATGTTAAAAAGTTAAACAGATATCAAATACTTTAATTTCAATTAATATAAAAAAGATATGTAAAACAAAAGTCATTCCCCAGACAAAATTTTAAAGACACTAAGGGCCCGATTACGAGTTTCGGGGCGGCTGGTACTCCACCGCCGCTCCCCCGCACTGCCGAGACTCGCCGTCACCCGCCCTCCAGATTACAAGTTATTTGTAGTCTGGCGGGCGGGCGGCATGGCGTTCCCAGGGCGGTACCTCTTTCAAAGACCACGGTGCCTTTGAAAAAGTAATTGCAATGGGAACGCCTCACAAGGTTCCTGCATGGCATGGACTGTAAATCCATGTCATGCAGGAACTCTTGTGCATGCACACAGGGGGGGCACTTGTTATGCCCCCCTGTGTGCATGCACAAGCGGAGGAGGCAGAGGGACCCCTCTAGGGCCCCTTTTGTTTCCTCTCCGCCAGGGTTGACATAGAGTAAAAACCTCCATGTCACCACCAGTGGAGAGGAAACTCGTAATATGCCACCACCGCGGTCCCGCCAAGCATATTGCGACCTCTGATCGCCGCGCCACCTTCATGCGTCGGCGGTCCCTGGGCAGTCCGAATGCTCAATTCGTAATGGGGAGGTCGGACCGCCAGTGCGGTGGTGGCTGAACATCCACCGCGGTGCCACCACGGGTCTGGCGGTCCTCGGACCACCAGATTCATAATTTGGCCCTTACAATTAATTAATATTGAAATAAAACACAATAATCAACACAAATAATACAACAGTAAAAGTATGAATAATCAATTAATCCATTACATACATAAAAACAATTAAGCCCCAAAATATAGCTTTAATATCTTCTCACCTTATTTCCCCACACAAAAAAATAACACAGCACTAAATAATAAATGCCTAATAAAGATGCAAATCGAAATGCACATAAAAAATAAAAAACTTTCAAAACTAAACAACATTTAAACAATGAAGTAGTTTACATGATTAATATTCAATTAAATATTAAATTAGCACACAAAAAAAGTGAATATCAAATTTAAATACATTTTATTTTAATTAACTTCCCATCCTATTCACCTACAAACCCAACAATCCACTACTAAAATGCAGCTTACTGTTACTAATAATAATATATATATTCAAGTTAACAAATAAAAATAAAAAATAACAATTAACATAATTAATAATCAATAAAAAATGTCTTTACAATAAAAATAATTACTGTTACATTTTAATTATTTATATCATTTAATTAACTTCCCACCCTTTTCCCCTACAAACCCAAAAACCTGCTACTAAGCTATAAATAACTAATAACATAAAAAAATTAATTACTAAAATACTTAAAATTGCAAACTATATTTAAAAAAAGTTAGGACAGTTATACTAGCAATACTAACACCTAAAATTAATATATTAACTAAATGAATTAAAACGATATTTTTTTACAGCTATATTAAAAAAATATATATTTAAAAGAACAATATTCTTGAAAACAATGATGTTCTTGTTAATAATATTCTATCCCATGATATTTTGGTGGTAATTGTATCTTTTTTTTACAATATTTATGCCCCACTATATTTAAAAATCAATCCAATATTTTATCTAATCACCAGATTTGAAAGCTCAGGGCCGCAGCTGGCGTCTCTGTCACATTCTCCAGCTCCCTGCGGGTAATGCAGTGGGTTCAGGGAGGCTTCGAGAGAGAGGGATGGAGAGAGGTAGAAAGAAAGCGACCAGAGAAGGAGAAGAGAGAGAAGAGGAGGAGAGTGAGAGAGAATGGATGGATGAAAATATAGAGATGGAGCAAGGAGAGCAAAGTAATGCAGACTGTTTTGAGCATTTTTTCCAGGGCTGCTTTTGGTTTCCCAATCTGTCCACGAATGTGAAAAATGTCTGATTGTTGCTATGTTTACTGCTTGATTGTGTGTCACAAAGGATTGGATCAGTCCTGAACCACCTACCTTTCAGCACTGGTTGCCTAAATGGATCCACTGTTATGTTATAGAGTCTACACTAAGCAGAGTAAAAGGACCAAGGGCTCAGCACATGTTATTCCCTCTGGGGTGCTTTGGCAGCATAGACGAGGTGCTTAATTGAATTAATTCAGGAACTTAGCATGGTAAGCTGTAGTACCTTCGTGACTAGAGGAACCCAAAGGAAATAGGATCATGCTAATGATTGCAATTGACATGTGTATTATGTATAAATGCTATTGATGGATTTATTATTTCATGCACTCACCCAATAAATAAATACGTAAAATTGGGTTATATTCTGACTTATTCACAAAAACAGTATGAACTCCATGCTGACTTATTTGAGTGGTGGCTTAGGGCCTTATTATTAGTTTTGGCAGTCCTGGAGCGGGTGGCATGCCACCGCTCCTCTTCAGGACAGCCGAAACCCATTGCCGCCCACCTGCCAGATTACAAACAATTTTGTGGTCTGGCGGGTGGGCGGCATAGCGGTCCTGCGGCTGTGCTGTTTAAAGGCTCATGTGAGCCTAAAACAGCATTGCTGCTGGCCCGCCTGTGCACGTTCCTGCACGGGAAGGAATGCACCATGTTGTGCATTCCTTCCAGTGCAGGAACTGGGAGTGCATAACTATAGGGGGTTGCATGCACCCCTGTGAACCGAGGCTCAAGGTGTTGCCTCACTGCCACCCTTTTGATGGCGGTGCGACCGCCATAAAAAGGGTGGAAGTGAGGCAACTCAAAATATGCTCGGCAGGGCCGCTGCAGCACCGCCAGCATATTTTGGCCTCAAACTGCTGGCAGACCTCTGCAGGATCCTTGATCCGCGGCAGTAGCAGCAGTTCAGTGGTGGTCCGACCGCCACACTTAAAATACTGCGGGTGGTACCTCAGTGTGGTGGTGGTTGGACTGCCACCACGACTACGGCGGTCCCATGGACCGCCATAGTCATAATAAGGCCCTTTGTCTGTCCATGGAAGCCCTGCACCTTCCATAGAAAAATATTGGACCTGTTTAACACTAATCTTGTAAAAGTGTGAAGCTTTTGATCAGCCCAGTCAACAACCCTTCAAAAAGCACCTTTTATAACATACGGAAGATTGTGATAAATCTATAGTATGGCGACTATATTCTCCCTGTAATGCCTAGTACTTTATTTACTTATAATAAGGAAGTTGAAAATTTTGCACCTAGGTGCTTGTTAAACGCCTACTACAAGGGATTAGTCCCTGGTTCATTCCAACACCCGACTCAATTGAGACAACATGAAGATGGAACTAGACTAAGGATAACGTCTGAGCTTGTATGGAATGGCCTTGGTGAACTGCATATCTAATGAGGTGTGTGGCATGTCCTCAGTGAACTGCATGTCTACTGAGGTGTGTGGAATGTCCTCAGTGAACTGCATGTCTACTGAGGTGTGTGGAATGTCCTCAGTGAACTGCATGTCTACTGAGGTGTGTGGAATGTCCTCGGTGAACTGCACATCTACTGAGATGAATGAAGTGTCCCTAGTAAACTGCATATCATCTGAACATTTATGGAGTGTCCTCAGTGAACTGCCAATCTCAAAAATATCAACCTTTCGCTCTTGATGCAGATTATTGTCCACAGACACATACCTCTACTTTCTTTCAATTGAAAAGCCTGCATACCATCCATAAAACATTGAGTTGCGCTAAGGTAAGGCACCTTCATTGTATCTCAAGCATTTGCAGCTTATTCCTTATTTTTTCTTGTTTTTGTCTGCACCACTGGTAAAAACTTTGTCAAGCATTGAGGCTCACAAGTCACTGAATTATTCCAATTTAACCAATTTTAAATCTTTGCAAGCACAACAAATGAGTAAAAATATTCCTTGCATTGCAATTGGTACAATCTTACATAGGTATCAACAGGATATCCTTCGAGGCCTGGAATAGTGACTCAATTGCTGTTAGACCTGGACATGGATGCTGACTTAGTGGCCTTCATGCATAGGTCACACTCAAAGCTGACAGCCTCGGCCTGATACAATGAAAACGGCTCACTTTCAGCTTCTTGGGAGGTAAAGCGAGGGGTCAGAGAGGAATGCATCCTGGTCCCCGTTTTTTCCACCCTATACATTAATAAGATTGGGGACATTCTGTCAGCTGCTTGTAAAGACATCCCCAGGGCAGGTACGAAACATATCCCTGCTCTGCTTTATGCAGATGACATGGTGCTACGTGACAGGATGGCTGTGGGGTTGCAAAGCCTTTTAAATACTTCACTAATTTCATGGTCTCCCTTGACCTTTCTATTAACTTCTCCAAATCACACATTATGACGACAGGTAGTACAAAGCTTTCTGGACATAGGCTCTTTTGCAGGGGGCAGAACTTACTAAAGTTTCTATCTTCCCCTATTTGGGAGTGCTGTTCGACGAAAGGGGGTCATGGGTGTCACAAAGAGTACTCAAAAAGAACACCCTGGCTAGAGCATCAGGAGCCACTATGGACTTTGCCTGGAGACTAGGGGCAAAACCTTTACTCGCCCTACTCAAGGTTTATAACGATAAATGCATACCCATGGCCACCTATGGCTGCAACATGTGGGGTTACAAAGAAGTAGCGAACTGCAGGTGTCTGAGAATACATTTCTCCGCAGACTTCTAGCAGAACCCTCCTGTACCCCGTCTTTTATCGTACATGAGGAGCTCAGTCAGGGTTACATTTCTGACTTTATCGCAATAGCTCCTTTAATGCGGTGGCTGAAAATTTGGTCTAGCCCCACTCCTACCTTGAATCAGCTTGTTTAATATATTAAATATTTGTTCCTGGCTAGGAAGATGGGGAAAGGGAAGGTAAGGAACTTATCAAGCCCACAATAAGGCAATACATAATATTGAGTCCAGGGCCCCCAGGGCAACCCCACTGGTCCTATATTAAGAATCCCCACCACCGCTTTCTCTTAACTAGATTTAGGTTTAACTTCATTCATTGCTGTCTAGCTGTTCCCAGAGGTTTCTCAAAGCCATGGTGCCAAAGCCTTGTTCCTGCAATGATATGTCAGAACAAGATGTCTTACATTTTATTTTATTGTGTGATTTTTACAGTAATTTATGGAAAAAATACATTGCTCCACTCTTCAGGAATTGTAATTTTGAACGAGTGAAGCCTGCCCTGATATGCTTACAAATGCTGTCTTCATCCCTAATTTATTTTGGAGTTGCTAGTTTCCTAACAGGAGCACTAAGATATAGGAAGAAGCTGTTCAAGGAATAATGAGCTCCTCTTGTTCCCATGCTGTGATGAACTATATATGTTTTAGTGATGGGTTGTTTTTAGACATTTTTATTGCACAATACTATTTGCACTTTATATTTTATTGCACTATACAATTTGCACTTTATATGCCCGTCTGAAAGCTTAGACTTTGCACTCTTTTGAGTATTATTATTACTGCCTTGTTTTAGTTCTTTTACCCAAGGTTTTAGATGGTTCAGACACCCTTAAACGGAAATTGTACATGAATTGTTGGTCTGTTTTTAACAATCATGCACTGTTTCTGATTTTAGTATTTGTTGTGTTCTCTACGTGCTTTTATGGTCTTTGTTCGCCGAATAAAGATTTCTTTGATTGATTGAGTCAATTGTTGGTCATTTGCATCTGACTGTGAGGACAACTTGGTTTGGCGGTGGTGGGCAACCAAGTAACCTTAGGGAGAAAAGGCTACCCACATGCCAAGTTGAAGCACCATGGGCCTCATTTAGGGTGGTGGCGGGCAGTCAAGCCTTTACTGGCGGTTCCAAAAAGCTAAAAATTTACATCAGAATGTACTCCCTAAATAGTGGTGTCTGATGTAGTTAAACTGGGACACTGACGTAAGGGTTTTTCCGGCTGAGTGCCTTGGAGCACTACGGGTGGAATTATGACGGTCCATACTAAAGTGGGTAGACCGCCTCTTCAATGGACAGTATTTTCTGCCACTTACGCGATGGAGCACCCAGTCTGTCAAATTCTAAATGAGGCCCTATGTTTTTACAGAGTTTCTGAATTTAAGTCATTTTATAGTCTGAGTTGAGTCAGTAAAAAGTTCCACATTGAGATGCCCTGATTGTGGAGGGATCGTCCAATTAATTTCTAGCAATGAGTCGGCTGCTGGGTCAGTAGACTTTTATTGGCAGAATTTATACTTTCACTTGGAGGGTAATGGTCAAACATCTCGGAGAGGTTGTTGGGTTGTTATTTGAGCAGCCTTGTATAGCTTTCTGAACAAATCTGAGGGTTTCAAAATCTAATAATTCTTTAACATAGAGATAACTCAAGGACTTCAAACAGCAGAATGTGGTCATGGCGTTTGAGACCAAACAGAAAGCAACCTGCCCGGCTCTAAACTCGTTGGAACATTCTGAGCGAGTTGTAGTCCAGTGTAGAGGCTGCTGCAATGATCTGGGTGGCACATACATCACATACAAGGTATGTACAGGTGATCAATTTAACAGCATCCATCCATAGATTAATCAAGTTATGTGATTTACATACAACATCAATCAGATGAACCAGATCTTGTGATCTATGTAAAAAAAAACACAGCAGAATGCTACCCCCCTACATGCCAATTACATTATTTTATTAGTTTGGCATACTGACCTCTGCTTGCAAAGACCATTGACGTTATAAGCGAAAAGGGTACTTATGTGCTAAGCAGGATAACAGTTGTTGGGGTACCTAGCTCCCTTGCATTTGAGCTTGTATACGAGTTGTGTACGTCTTTATGGATGTTGCAGGGTTTTGTATTTGTAGAAGGGTACCTGTAAAACAGGGGTCATTTTGTGTCATCTACCCACTAATAGCTTCCCACATTTCTAAAAAGAAGCACCCAATTCCATTTCCAGAAATGACTGAAAATACCATTCATGATCTTCAAAAAAATCCTCAAGTTCTCCCATGTCAGTCCTGAGTAGATCACGCGATCTTGATTTTTTTTTTTTTTACTTTAGTGCTGCATTTATAATGGGAAAATATCACACAGTACAGAGTTAAAAAAAAAATCAACTGGAAACGGGACACTGGACATTTGGGACCCCTCTGCCTTCACCCTGTGCCCACCTACTTCATATCGACTCGTGTACCCATTCCACATCCTGTTGTGCCCATTCTGCACATTACCCTGTGACCTGTGATGCATGGCACCTTGTGCACATTAACAAGTGCCCCCTCCACTACATCACTGTGTGACACCTGCTACATATCACCACATTAGTCTCAATGCATAGTCCTCTGCCCTCATCATTCAGTTTTTTGCTGATGCATAATAAATACAGAGTGGTCCCCTGATGGGCAATATTAGGGGATCCCCCTTATGCAAAACACTTATGGGCCTGATTACGAGTCTGCGGTCTGGCGATCGCCAGAATTGAGCAGGCGGTCCACCGTCCGCCATATTATGACTGTTAAAGTCGTATCGGCGGTGGACCATCAGCTGCGCCAGGGAACAGTCGCTCGCTTGCGCAGCTGCGCCACAACGCAATATGCTGAGCGGGGACTGGCGCAGTCCTGCTCAGCATATTACGAGTTCATCCACCACCAGCATTTCACGGCGGGAGCCCAGCCATGAAAAGGCTGGCGGTTGAGAAACAGAGGGGGCCCTACAGGGCCCCCATTGCCCCCCCGCCATGGGGATACATTCAGGGGGGCACAACATGTGCCCCCCTGTCTGTATTCCCACAAAGTTCCAGCACAACATGGACGTCCACGTCAATGCCGTGCTGGAACTTTTTTGCCGTACCCATTGCGGTGCCTGTTTTCCAGGCACCGCCATGGCAAAGGCAAAGGACAGCCGAACGTATCACGAGTTGAACTCGTGCAACACAAGTTCAACTCGTGATGCGGTCGGCGGTCCTTGCCCGGGTTTGGCGCAGTGGAGCCAGTGTTGAGCAGGTGCTGTTGCGCCAAACTCATAATCAGGCTCATTGCTCCCCAAGGTGCATCTTTCAGAGCTTCTGTGGGGCACCGCACAGAATGCTCCTCCGAGGACTGGGGCTCTGAGGCACACTACATAATGTCTTCCGGAAGCACACTACCCACTGTTCTGTTTTACCACTTTATCATGAGTTTCACAGATGCAGATGAGCATGTCCACCCTGCTGCATATGTCTGTTTATGAATGCTCATCTGTGTGCATGGATGCCTTTATGTCTATTGGTCTGCAAGCATGAGTGCTATATTTAATTTCTTTGCTGGTTGTGAGCCAAAGTACAGAAATGGCCAAGAGCAAAAGAGGTGCAAATTGAACTGCATCTATGAAATTGTCTCTGGGTGCCAGTTCTGATACAATATGGGAGCTACATGGCAGAATTAGGGTACACTAACTATTTGGGCCCAGTTTGCAGCAATGTGTAACTGAAGAAGAGTGGGACCAGACTGATGCTGCAACAGGCAGTTGCTTTACGGCACAACCACAACTAGTCCCACAAGAGTAACAAAATGTAAGAAATAGTGTAAACATTTAATTTCCACTATGCAAAAAGGGAGCACCTAAAAGGTAATTTTGACCGGAGCTGGGAAAAAACTGCAATGGTGCTGGGAAGGGTTCCTCCTTTTGTTAACTATGACTACTGGTGTTAAGTTGGAGTCCCCTCTGAGTATCGAAGACAGAATATTGTGGTGTGGAAATATCGAGAATAAAATGTCAAAACTGGGATATTGAAAGGGAAGTAAGAACAGATTTTCTAAAGCTAACCCCACACATATATTCCATGATGATACACATATATATATATATCTTCAAGGTATGTGGAAGCGGAATTAGGAACAGTAAGGGGCAGATTTCAAGTCTGGCGGTCCATGGATCGCCAGGCTCGTGGGAGCATGGGGGCGGCAGTTTCCCGACCGCCATATTACAATTAGGGTGGTCAGACTGCCATTGCCCCGCTGCAACCGCCAGGGAATACCCATTCCCTGGTGGTGTTGCGGCGGTCAGGAGGCATCAATATGCTTGGCGAGACAGCCGCTGTACGGCCAAGCATATTAGGAGTTTCCTCTCTGCCATGGTTTTCATGGCGGTTCCACCTCCATGAAAACCCTGGCGGAGAGGAAACAAAGGGGGCCTTACCCCTTGTGCCTCTGTGCCTCTATGCAGGGGGGCACAACATGTGCCCCCCCCTTTGTGCATGCACCCCAGTTCCTGCAAGGCATGGACTTTTCAGTCCATGCCGTGCAGGAACTGTTTTTGGCGTTCCCATTGTGGTGCCCATTTTTAGAGGCACCGCCATGGTGTCACGTGGTCCATGCGGCCATTGTCGTTTTTCCTATGGTAGCATGAGCCTGTTGCAGACAGTCCTCTGCTTTGCACACGTTACTACACAAACTTATTTTGCTTTGTTCCACACTGAAACTTTCGCATAGAACATGCTTTTGTTTTTGCGTTCTGTTCTTTCCTGGGATTTAGTCTGAACATTGCAGACAAGATCAAACAACAATGTCCCTTGTTACTCTGTTCTGGTCAGGCCCTAGCACCTAGACAAAACATGCAGATGCAGCTGTTGTTTGGGAACATGTACTTTGGTCATATAGGTATACACGAAGGGGTAACGGACACACTTGGAAAGGGATCTTTCCAGGGAGGGAGCGTGACAGCACCTGTGATGTAGATCTTCCATCTATAGACTGAGGTACGGAGTCTGCTGCTAACACCCAGAGATCTTCTAATATATAATCATTTTGCTTGTATACAAGGGGAGGGAGGTTATGCTACTCTGTCGTATGTAATGACAGCTCCTTTTATGATTTACGAACTACTTGCTATGCTGACCATATTTGTGTTAGGCATTTTTCTACTGGTTATGGCACGTATACTGCATACTAGAGCACGATAGTTAAAATAAACATTTTAAACTTTTGTCGTGTCTCTGTCAGATCTTACTGTGGACGAGTATATGAGTGCGAGCGAAAGGGTGTGTTCTGCAACCGCAATTCCTGAGAGGGTCGGGAGTGTTGTGTTCTGCGGTGTCTAATCACTTGGCCCTCTGTGAGTGAGTAGGAGGGCAAGTGAGACACTATAGCTATTCGGTCCCTGGGCTCATGGGTACTCAGGTGGCAGGATGACTCAGTCCCTGCCTACTAAGGTTCCATGAACCCAAGCATAGTTCTGTGACTTCGCAGAATCCTTGCAACATTGGGAACGCCCAAAAAAACCAGACAGACAGGAAGAAACCCCAAATCTGGCCGGCGGCCCGACCACAGCTTTGGGGATGCGCTGCCAAAGTCGTAATCAGGACCTAAGTCTATACTTCGTTTAAATGCACTTACCTTCGTTATTATGGTCTTCCATATATTGTCCGCGATATTCTTATATGGCGATATTTCTTCGTTCGATATTCAGACGTCAATCTGTTATGCTTCAGCCTGGATCTGGGAGATGCATGCAGGCATGTCAGGGCACAGGTGCATGTGAGATGACCGGGGCATAGTGGAGTGTGCAGAAGTGACTGAAGAAGTAAAGTTGGCAGAGGAGAAGCAAAGGGAGGACAGGAGAGGTGTATGGAAGAGCGAGAGATGAGGAGAGAGAGGAAGCGAGAGTAAGATGGATGGATGTGTAGGAAATAGAGACAGACAGTGATGGAGGTGCATTTTGGACTGGGTTCCACAAAAGTCTCTGACAAATTTGAGAAGGGAAACTTTGAGCTGGGCTATTAAAGATTTGTTGACGTGCTGCATCGCGCAAGTCATTTGTTGTTGTTCATTGAACCGATTTTATGTCTCTTTATGCCTAACATATGCCCGACAGAGCTCTGTTGCATTCGATAATGACAGCTTTGAGGCCTGAGTCATAGAATTAGGCAGCGTGTGTGATTGCGTTTATGCACCACTAAGCCTTCAGGCGCTCTGGGTATGCTGCTTGAAATTGGCACAGCTGTGTTTTATTTTAAGTCCTACAATAATTTCCAGCAGTTTTGACAGGATTAGATGCTACCACCAGGTGATGCGAGGCAAATAAAAGAGACTCGATTTTAAACTTCTGCACAATCATAACGAGTTCTTAATGACCTGCCTTTGCCCGCGCCATCTTAATAAATGCTTCACCTCGTATGTTCCAAGAGGGGAATAAATAGCAACTAGTTAATATTTTTAAAAAATAAGGAAGGACTCAGATATAATGAAACGTGGTCTTTAATAATGATGACAACAATGTAAAAAATGCGTAGATGGATTCTGCTACGAAAAACAAATTTCCTGACCCACTGTTAAACTTCTGACAGAACATGTAAATAGTTGATCCTGCCATATTTGTGTTGGCTTTTTCTCCAAGTGAATTGTGAAATATTTTTCTGTACAGTCAGTTGCCGCCAGGATTCCGTCTCCTGCTTTTGGATGAACGTTTGTAAACATGTTGCTGTAGTAGGTGCCTGACTGCCTGTCAAAACATGGCGGATATACTGACTGACTTTAAAATGCTTACAGTAAAAACCCACATTGTGGGTTTTACTGTGGAAAGGCTAGTAGCCCCATTGGTGATTACAGAGATACACGCTGACGACTCAGCACTGCTGACTTCCAAATGGGACTACTAAAACTGGAACTCCAAGGTATCAAATGAATCATTGCATTTAACCCGGCTTGTTGCTCAAGTAAAATTTAATGTAATTATTTTACAAATGGCATCTTTAGTAAGGTGCCACTTTGTTGCCCAAAGTTGTCCGATAGCCATTCTCGGTTGCACACAGCTGCTGTCCTTGAGACAGCCTACTTGCCTTCTGGGAAGAGGTGAGAACGATTCTCTGGAAGTGGAACAAAGGACCTGCTGAGGGAAGAGGTGCGACTTTCTCCTGGCAGGATGGCCAAAGTGGGTGTGAGCCCAAAAAGTGAGCTTCAAAGGGGAAGCTGCCTTTGGAGGGCAAATGGTAGTCATACTAAGAAGGGGCTGCTCTTTTGTTTTAGCAGACAGATTGGCATCTCATGCAGAGAGGGAAGAGTCATTGCCTAACCGGTTTTTCACGGGGAGTTTAGCTCCCTGTTAGCCTTCCACTCAGTTGGGCTAAGGCGCTCCACACACCAAGAGAAGGGTCTCGCCATGTTGGGAGTGGGCAGAGTAGTGCACCCTGGTATAGCTAGATGCCACATTTTGCAGGAAGTCATCAAACCAGGCGGAAGGGACCTGGTAGCCTACAGGCTAGTTAGACGCTACCACCCCCTGAGCTCATAGCGGACATAAAAGTGGCACCAAAGAAGGACTGCCTGACTTTTCCCTTGACCCAGCAAAGAGAAGCTGCACCAAAGACTGGACTGCAACTGCTGACCCTTGGACTAGCAAAGAAAGGATTGTGCCTGCGCTTTCCCGCTCTTGGCAAAGTTGTCTACGAGTGCCAGACAGAGAAGGTGACTCCAAGGGTCAGTTGGCTGACTCCCAGTTACAGGGCTATAAAAGCTGAGAAGCTTGCACCCTTGATAGCTCAGTGCCAAGAGGCCTGCCCACTGCTGGACACCGAGGTTCAGCCTGGGAGACTGAGTCCTCAAAAGTTGCACCTTAGTCTGCTGGACCTAGCAGAGTCGTCAGAGTGCAATTGGTTGCCCAGCACAAAGGCTACTGTGTGTTAAAGGGAACTGCTGGTTTTCGGGGTATCCAGAGACTAGTAGACCAGTGGCAACTGGTCTTGTGATGTACTTCACTCAGACTTCGTGGGAGATCAACCGCTGAGGCCAAAGTCAACCACCCAAGCTTGAGAACCAAAGGGTAGCCACAGGATGACCCCCAACATTGGCTCAGCATCATAAGCAACCTTGAGCATCTTCAGCATCCTGTGTCCCTTGCATCAGGACCAATCCATTTACTTCCTTTGTGGTTTGACCATAGGATTGGATTGGAGACTGCTAAGACTGACAGGTAACTACCTCCCTTGACCTGACTGGTAGCCGTGACTGGCTCCCTATCAGAGTTGGCACCTCCAAGAGTGCCCATATAGCTGTTTTCATCATGCTAACCCTAAACCGAGATTGATGTAGATAACATTCCGTGCACAGCAATGATTTATTGTTTCTTTAAAAATTCATATCTCTGGAACCTTCTGGTAGATTTTTGTCATTGAGGTGTTTATTTAAAGATAAAAATATAACCTACTTTTATAAATTGGTGATGGATTTTTCTTGAGTTGTGTTTTTTTCTTATTTACTGTTTTTGGTATTAGGTAATGATTTACACTTGTTCCTTTGATAAAGCCTGACTGCTCTGAGCCAAAGTTACTCAGGACTGAGCTAAGATTTTACAAGCGTACCTGACTGGACCTGATATTGATTTGTGTCATTATTACATGGTGAAGTTGCACAACCACACTATATAACAATCCACATTTCTCACACATGCTAAAAACAGTGCCAAACTGCCAGTGACACAAACAACAGTCGCTCATGTCTAGTTCATTTGTATTGTTCCTTTAGTCGTACAATAGGATTTTTACTGGAAAGAAATCTCAGTTATGTGGTGTGGCATAATGGCATAATCTTGGGCATTTCACGTATCAATCATAGAGTGAGATGGGGCATGGCTTGAGCATACCAGCATGGCGGATGCGCTCTAAACGAGCTCTGATGCTCACCCCGCTTATACGGCGACCATCCTTCCAGGAACCACCCATCACTGCTCCTACCATGCCTCCCCACTTCCCTACACTGCTCTGCAGTCTTTTTTGGGACAACACTGTTGCTGTTGAAGATGGGGGCGAGGCATGGAGGCTGACTGGAGCTGAGGTCCGTGAGCGGCCTTGCAGCCCATGTGACAAACCCACCAGGAAGGCATTGTCGAGCACAGTGGCGCGGAGGCGGCACCTGGAGCTCTGGGCCACTTGTGTGGGCTGGTGGGGGCGATCCTGAGGTATGCTGGGCAGGGAGGCCCTGACTGTGTTGGATGGCCGCAAGACCCGGTAAGGCCTGGCAATGTAGCTCGGAAGAGGAGACAGACTATCGGGCTGCTGCTCTGCATGAGGGGGGCGTGGGCCCCAGATGCTGTAAGGCACAGACTGGCAAGAGGTTGCCCTATGCAAAGAGGGGCCCTGGGTGCTCGGGTTCGGCGCTCATGGTGCCGCGCGCCCCCCCCCACTTCATCGTGCGGCCTGATATGTGCTGAGCTACACATGGCCAGGCCTCTCTCACCGTGGGGTGCCACCCTTGTTAGCGGGCTCTGTGGTTTACTGAAAGATGCGGTGAGACGCAGCTGCAATAGTTTTAATGCACCTGTGAGTGACTGGAGGCCTCAGTACTGTGTGTTGATGCCAGGGCTTGCCTGAGGGGCCCCACGATGGCAATGTGAAGGACACTCCTACAGAGGGGCTCTGATAATTACAATGCTAGGCGCTACATTTCTTTATACCTGCAGCCATTCCTGAATGCCTGATGGACCTTACATGGTGGTATTTTACTAGCTGTCATTCTTTCTCCTGGCTTGCGGGCTGCATATGAAGGCTGCTGGGGCCTTCCCATCCCCACCTCGATGGCAGACACTGTGAGTTTTTTTGTTGCCGTCCCTACTGCTGACCCTGCTTGCTCTACCCTCTGGAGCTTGTTGAGAGGGTCATTATCTTCACCACCAAGGGGGATGCACATGCTGCCGCACTTAGGGGACTTGTTTGGCACAGATAAGCGGGCCCTCTCACTCCTAACCGTGCAGCCCACTGTTGTTCCTGGCAACTGGTGAACGTTTGGAGATCCTCGGTGTAGGCCTCACCACGCCCATTCCACCAGGTCCCTCATCGCCCTTGGCATACTCGACGTGTGCAGTGACTGCTGTTACACTCTCGGAGTCTCGGGGCTGCTCGTGCTGCCATTCATCTAGTACCACTGGGATCTGGCAAGCGGGTCTCTAGGGGGAGAAGAGGTATTTCCCTAAACTGAATGGTTAAAGTACGGAGCAATGGGACGGCCACACACAATCACTCAGGAGGCACTTTTGAAGCCCCCCTACAGGCTATGACCGACTGGTAAATGGTGCTGGTCACTCAAATGTAGCCGCTCCCACGCTTTCTATAAGTGACAAACTTGATTTTATTCTGGCAGCAGTGGAGAAGATTGGTACCACTCTGGAGAGCCCGTGAACCTCCCTAGAAAGCAAAATCGACGCAGTGACGATGGATCTGACTCTACTTCATGCGGATTACCGCAAATTTGCGGACAAGGTTTATACAGCTGAGCTGACACTTGAAGAGCTTCTACCGCGGATTCGGGAAATTGAC
This sequence comes from Calotriton arnoldi, assembly GCA_963921515.1. Classification (NCBI taxonomy): domain Eukaryota; kingdom Metazoa; phylum Chordata; class Amphibia; order Caudata; family Salamandridae; genus Calotriton; species Calotriton arnoldi. Next base: position 709,467 of record CAWUFW010009144.1, read on the forward strand.
TCTTCGATGCGCTTGATGGCGAAGAGAGTTGAGGTCCTGGAGCGCCGCATTGAAGATGCGGTAGGCCGATCGCGTCACCACAATGTACGAGTGGTGGGCCTACCAGAAGGGGCAGAGGGATCTAATACTGTTGCCTATGTGGAGCAATGGTTGCAGCGTCTGTTACCCCAGGATACCTTTTCGCAGTTCTTCTTGTAGAGCATGCCCACCGTGTGCTGGCGTGCTGGCCACCAGCTGGCTCGAACTCCAGACCGCTCCTGTTTCACTTACTACACTACAGAGACAGAGATGATGTCCTACGCGAGGCACAGAGGCTGCGTGAAATCACAGTAGACAACGGCAAGATAGTGAACTACACTGTAATGGTGTAAAAACAATGAACTCCTTTCTTGCAGTTAAACATCAGCTTCGTGAGCTAGACATCCAAAACGCACTCTTCTTACTGGCACGCATATGAGTAGCAGCAGGGGGAAGAGACATTTCTTCAGTTCCCAAGGGGATGCATCGTACTGATTGGAAGCAGCAGGTCACTACACAATAGACCGCCCTCCACCAGCTGTTGTGGTAATGCATGGCATGACCGCTTTGCGCCCACGGGGCAGACTTCCCCAACACAACACTTTCTCAGTTGAAAAGAACAAGTAATAAGGAAGATACATCAGGCATTACAGAATGCCGCAGCCATTTGTGAGCAGGGAAAGGCTCCAAACCGGACGAGGAGTCCGACAAGTCAGTTAGTGATGATGGCTCTTCTACTACATGGCGCTCCAAATCGGACTCTGCGGCTCTACCTGAGGTCACGCCGCAAATAACTTATGACATCATCTGATGCCTAGAATGCATGTTTGTTAATGTCTAATATTTCCTTTATCACTAGGGGGCATGCACTGGCATGTCCCCCCCTGAAGATGTTATGTAACCCAGTTGTCATCTTTCCTTTTTATAGGGGGAAGGGAGTGGCGTTATGGGGTCACTGTAGTGTCTGCTTCGTAGACAGTTTACATTACATCTATGCATTCCTCAGCCATCAGACAGGCCATGTTCTGACGAATGTATGGGTTCCTGTGAATTCCTCATCCATTATACAGGGTGCTCCTTTGCTGGCTGCCTAACTTTCCCCTCATCAGTTCCTTGACTGCTTAATCTTGCTGATTGTTAGTTCTATCATTATTTGGGTGGAAGCATGTTTCACCTCTGCTACAATGGTATTTATGATTTTCTGTGAATTATTTGTATTTGTTCAGTTATGACCCGCAGCTCATTATGGCCCAGTTCACCACTTCAAACTATTCTCCTGCCCTGTATGTGCTGCTACACTCTCGCTGACACTAGCGCAGTGCCCAATGTGTGGGAGACCCATTTTAACATACTTGCTTGGAATGTGCGGGGCAAGCACATGCCTTCTCGCAGCTATTCAGTCTACCCCTACCTGAAGCGCCACTCCACGCATATAGTTTTGTTGCAAGAGACTCATTTCATACATTCAGAAGCCCTCAAGCTGCAAAGGCATTGGCGTGAGCATGCATTTACCATCAATCATTCTAGCTCCTGTTAAAATATGTATTCCCAAGAGGGTTTCACCCTCTGCCCCTTGGTACTCGGACAGCCTAAAAATATTAAAAGTTGAATGTAAACGCTTGGAACGCGTTTGGAGAAGAGGCTACACCAATATCACTAAAGAGGCCTACAAAGAAAGCCTCTCTCGCTACAAAAGAAAGAAATACTTTGGTGAACAGATCAGTAAGGCCAAATCCTCCACAAAGGAACTTTTAAAAACCATTTCAAAACTCACAACTCCCACCAGTGCTAAACCACGGAATGGCCCTGAAATCTGCGAAACCTTAGCATCCTTTTTCAGGGAAAAAGTGGATATCATTTTTTCGTCTTTCAGGATTCTACAAAAGGAGGGCTCCAAGATGGAAACGTGGGGCCCGGCAAAGGACGTCAAGAGAATCCCGATCCTAGATAGCTTCGCCACAGTGGAGGCCCAAGATGTCATAAAGCTCCTGTCGGGAATCCAATCTGGCTCTCCTCTAGATCCATGCCCAGCCTCAGTGGCCAAACTTGTCCCAAACACCATTGGGGTGGCCCTTGCCCCGGTTTTTAACACCATCTTTAAGTCAGGTCGATTTCCCAAGGCCTGGAAAAAAGCCTCAATTCTCCCTCTCCTGAAGAAAGCTAATCTGGACCCGAATGAGCCAAGAAACTACAGACCCATCTCTCGCCTCCCCCTGCCGGCCAAGTTGATTGAAAAGGAAATGAATTCCCAACTAAGCTCCTTTCTCAAAACTAATGGCCTGCTAGATTCAACACAATTCGGCTTTCATGCTGATCACAGCACCGAGCTGGCTCTGATTAAATCAACCGAAGAAATCAGAGAGGCATTAGATCAGGGAGGAGCTGCAATTTTGATTATGTTGGATCTGTCGGCGGCCTTCGACACGGTCCACCACGAAGTGCTGTTGGACCGGTTAGCCGAAAGGGGGGTTTCAGGCAATGCCCATGCCCTTTTAAAATCTTTTCTTACCGACAGAATCCAAACAGTGGACTTGGGCAAGGATCGATCGAAACCTTTTTCTCTGCCCTGTGGGGTCCCACAAGGATCGGCACTTAGCCCTACACTATTTAACGTGTATGTAACCCCGCTGGCAGTCCTTATTCGATCATTTGGGCTCCAGCTGACCTCCTATGCTGATGACACACAAATTGTGCTGTCAATCCAGAAGGGCAAAGAGGTTAAGACAGGGCGCGATTGCCACAATTGTATGCAGGCCATCGCAAGCTGGATGACAGCAAACTGTCTTAAGTTGAACGCTGGGAAAACGGAGGTGATCATCTTCGGTAATTCCTCGAACCTTTGGTCATCCGATTGGTGGCCTGCAATCCTGGGCCCGCAACCAGTCCCCACCGTCAAGGTGAAGAACCTGGGGGTGATAATTGACGCCAAACTATCTTTCGGGGATCAGATCAGCCAAGTCGTTTCCTCCTGCTTCCATCTTCTGAGGATACTGAGGAAAATCAAATTCCTATTGCCCGAAGACAGCCTCAGGACAGTAATCACTGCTCTCATTTTGTCTCGCCTGGATTATTGCAACAGCCTTTATCTTAACATCCAAAAAAGACATCTTAGCTGATTACAGGTCGTGCAGAATGCAGCTGCCAGGCTTCTCTTGGGCATTCCAAGGTTTGTCTCGGTCAAGAAGGGACTGGGGCACTGGCTCCCGGTGAAACAACGGGTGGATTTTAAGGCCCTCTGCACGGTCTTTAAAGCCCTTACAGGTTCTGGCCAGGCCTATATGAGACAACACCTTCAATGGTACGTTCCCGGCAGAGCATTGCGCTCTGCAGAGGCAAAACTTATAAAAATTCCACGGGCAAAAACAGCCAGCTGGGGGGGTAGGAGTTTTTTCAGCTGTGCCGCAAAAGCATGGAACAGCCTTCCCCTCCACCTCAGAAGTGATACCGAGCTCCTTTCCTTTAGAAGGGGGCTGAAAACCTGGCTTTTCCCTTGAATCCATCCCTCATCCAGCAACCAAGTTGGCAACTCCTAGCGCCAGGACACCTTAGGGTAGCAGTGCGCTTTACAAGCCTTATTAAGATAACATAACATAACTTATGCCCGGGGGTGGGGGTACTACGGTGGTTCAAGCTGGGGACACCATCCATAGTAGAAGACACAATACTGGACCCAGAGGGCTGATATGACCTGCTAAAAGTCTGGCTCTACGGCTGCTCCTTTCTTCTTTGTTCCATTTATGCCCCCAACACTGACCAGATCACCTTTTTCCACGCTCTCTCGAACACACTTTCTCAATGGAGTGATATGCCTTGGCTTCTCAGGGGGATTTTATTAGTGTACTAATACTGCCCTTGATCGTTCCTTCCCCTCTCTACCCTGCACAACTGCAACTTCCAATGCCCAGATGTTGACTGATTGGCTCCACCAATGGCGGCTGGTTGACTTCTGACGTCTCCAGAACCCAGCTATGGAGGTTTACTCCTTTTATTCTGTGCCACACAACCTGCACGTCTGTATTAATAGATTCATTGGAGCACCATCATTGCTCCCTTCTATTACTGACGTGGAGTACATCGTTGCTCTCTTCTATTACTGCCCTGGAGTACTTGGAACGCCCTCACTCTGATCACAACCCTCACCTTCTGCAACTGCATTGGACAGCCACCCCATCTACCATCCCTACCTGGCACCTGCAGCCTACACTGTTGGAAGACCCCCCATTTAGAGCTTCCCTTCGGTCAATGATTACGGAGTACTTTGACAGCAATATTAACACGGCTTCTGTCACATCCTGTGCGGTTCACTGATAGAATATCGATGCCCATAATGTCCCCATACAAAAATATCGATGCAAAAATATTGATGTCAAAAATATCGACATACTATTCTTAAAATTGTAAGAACAAAAATATCGAAACAAAAAAATCGATGTAAAAAATATAGATGTACAAAATATCGATTTTTTTATTTTAATTTAAATAAAAATTAATTTTAAATATATTAAATAATAAAATTACCTTCAAAAAATTATTTAGATTTAATATACATTTTAACAAATATGATAAAATAGATTTAGTTTAAAAAATATTTAAACATACATATATAAAATGTAATATATTTATATCTATTTCCTTTAAAACAATTAATAAACTATTAATTTTAATTTATTTTATAATTTTGTAAATATATAAAGATTTACAAATAAATATTTATATATTTACATACACTTATAACATAAAATCTAATAAAAAACATATTATAAATTAAAACATTAAAATATTTAATAGTCTCCCCCTTGACATCCGACAGGAAACTAATCATCTGTCTTTCAGGAAACAACTTAAAACCTGGCTATTTTAATTTACCACTTGGCAGAGCTGGCTTCTAGGTCCGCGTCCGTAGATAGCGCTGGGATGCCTTAGGGTAGCTATGCGCTTTATAAGTGTTTATTTCATTTCATTCATTCATTTCTTCAAAATTAAATGTTGCACTCCATTTAGTGCAACAGTAGGGAAAGTGTTGGCTAGCGGAGGGGTAAAAATTACTATTCCCACTACAGTGAGTGCAACAGTAGGGAAAGTGTTGGATAGCGGAGGGGTAAAACTTTATATTCCCACTTAATATTCCCAATAGTAAAAAAAATGTTGGATAGCAGAGGGGTAAAAAGTACTATTCCCAAACCAGTGAGTGCAACAGTAGGGAAAATGTTGGATAGTGGAGGGGTAAAACTTAATATTCCCACTCCAATGGGTGCAACAGTAGGGAAAATGTTGGATAGCGGAGGGGTTAAAATTACTATTCCCACTCCAGTGAGTGCAACAGTAGGGAAAGTGTTGGATAGCGGAGGGGTAAAACTTAATATGACCGCTCCAGTGAGTGCAGCAGTAGGGAAAATGTTGGATAGCAGAGGGGTAAAAATTACTATTCCCACTCCAGTGAGTGCAACAGTAGGGAAAGTGTTGGATAGCGGAGAGGTAAAAATTACTATTCCCACTCTAGTGGGTGCAACAGTAGGGAAAGTGTTGGATAGCGGATGGGTGAAAATTACTATTCCCACTCCAGTGGGTGCAACAGTAGGGAAAGAGTTGGATAGTGGAGAGGTAAAAATGACTATTCCCACTCCAGTGAGTGCACCAGAAGGGAAAGTGTTGGATAGTGGTGGGGTAAACATTACTATTCCCACTCCAGTGAGTGCACCAGAAGGGAAAGTGTTGGATAGCGGTGGGGTAAAAATTACTATTCCCACTCCAGTGAGTGTAACAGTAGGGAAAGTTTTGGATAGCGGAGGGGTAAAAAATACTATTCCCAATCCAGTGAGTGCAACAGTAGGGAAAGTGTTGGATAGCGGAGGGGTAAAAATTTATATTTCCACTGGAGTCAGTTCAAAATTAAAAACAAACAAATTAACAACAACAACACAAAAGATTTTAAAAAACAAAAAAATAAAACATATATAAAAGTTTGAGGGGCCGATCACGATGGCGGGCGGACGTGCTGAATATGGTGGCGGTGTCTGGAAGACACCGCCATCCATATCACGATGCAGGCTGCGAGCAGCCTTTCCATGGCTGCATTGCCGCCATGGAAAGGCTGGCGGTTCCTGCTGTTGGGGGCCCGTTGCGGGCCCCCAGGGTGTTGGAGGGGGTGGGGGGTGCACATGGGGGCATTTGCATGTACAATGTGGCAGGCACCGTGCGGTGCCTGTCACGTTGTGCATGTAAATGCACAACATGTATTTTTACATTGCGGCGGGTGCTGCTTGCAGCACCGCCCGCCGCAATGTAAAAATATGGGATGCGCCCGCCAGTGTGGCGGGTGCCTCCTAATTTGTATAGCGGGACCGCCGCACCTATGGCGGGCGGTCCCTTTTGCCAATGCGATGGCGGGCGGACTTTGTCCGCCCGCCATCGTGATCGGCCCCTATGTTTTTGCAAACGATATTAACAACTTTTATATTTCCAAAAACGATATTTCGTACCTGCAAGTCGATATTCTTGACCACGATATTCTTCCTGTCGATATTTCTGTATCACAATATTTAAAACTCGATATTTCTGTATGTCGACATTTTAAACTCGATATTATGTCTGTGCACCATCCCAGGCAACTAGTTCCATGAATACACTATGTTACTCCCGAGTGTTGGGGGGAGGACATATTTTCTACCTTTTCACTTATGAATAACCCAGTCTTTCACACTTACCTTTTCTGTTATGTCCTTTACCATTTTCTCCCTCTATCCCTCCGATATGGGCCATATTGTGTTTTCGAATCTCGATGGTATTCTGTGGCATGAGAGTCGTGTGCAGGGAAAAGTGACCTCACGTGACTAGGAAGTGTATTGGTTGCGAAGGCGGGGACTATTTAGAGGCCGCACTTCGTGGAGAAGTGTGGCTCAATGGTTAGAGCGGCAGACCCTGATGCAGAGATCTGGCCCGGGACCAGGGTTCAATTCCCGCCTCGGCGGGTCTTGGGCTCCATTTCCTCGGACCTGATAATTCTCGCCTCAGTGCCTATTCTAATCATGGGTCCCACTCTGCAACTCTGGGCAATAGCTTGCTTAATCTCCACAACGGCCCCAACAGCGCTGGGATGCCTGGCTTCACCCTGGGGGTGCCCAGGAGTGGACATTTCACAGGGAAAAGCCAGGAAGGGTTCCACAGCGGTATGCGTACAGCGCCTGGACACCCCTTTGGGGGTATGGGTGCGCTTTACAAGTACAAATTTCATTTCATTTCATTTCATTTCATTTCGTAACCTCTACGCTTGGTTTTGTTTCTGGTTTTAGCCACTTGGAAGGATTTCCTGCCACCAGCTTTCCCTGCTGGTTTTCTGCAGTTTCTATACGCCTGGAGGCGTTTTCTTCCTGAAAGGTTGCTCTCTATCCGGGAGGCTCGTTCCATGCCATGTCTTTTCTTCTTCCTCGGCGGCTTCATTGTGGCATTGGTGCTGCTCCCTTCTTCTCCTCAGCAGTTTTCATCCTGACATTGGTGCAGGTCCAGTTTCCATATTGGGAATCTCATCCTCACCTGTCTGCAAAGTCTGCAGGAATTGTAAGACATTTTTTTCCCTTTTTGTCTTGGGGGTGGTGGAGGGAGGCGGGGGGTTCAGAGCACTGCTTCCTTATTTTTCCCCTTCTCCCTCTTTGTTGGAATACTGGGACATGGAAGAGATGTATTCCGTTTTGCCCCTCAGTTTTTGCCTATCAGCATTGAGATTGTGAAGATCTTCTTTTTTTGCCATTGTTTTTAGGCTCATTGGAATTTTGAACTTTCTTTCGTATTTTAGATTCCCTTATGATTGACCTTAAGAAAACATTTGGGTGAGCAGCAGACAATAATATTTGTGAAATCATATGTGCCTTAGTTCTTATATATATATATATGCATCTCTGTTCTCAAATCCGCAGAACTGCTGTTCCACTTGTCGGATTCGGCATCTTTCCGATCCTAGCAGTTCGAGTGCGTCCTCAAATTCTGAGCAAACTGTTATGGAGATGTTTTCACGGCGGCTCGGCCGTGGAGGACTGCACCACCCGATTGATTGTAAAGGGGCCACAGGGATCGGAATGATGCCGAATCCGACAAGTGGAACAGCAGTTCTGCGGATTTGAGATCAGAGATGCACTTTGAGGCCCATTGGAGGGCTGTGAATGTTTTTCAGCTCAAGGCGACACAGCGCCCACAAGGGAAAAGATTCCTGCTACAAAAAGCACACTACGAGTCCCAGTACACAATGGGGGATGACTCATTGGAGTAGCCCATTGGAGGGCAACCTTTTAAAATCAGGTGTGGTAGCAGCAGTGTGAACCTTTGAGCTGTGCCTATGAAGAAGGAGCAATGGCTCCGAAATGCGTCAGGCCATAAGAACTAGCGAAATGCACAATGCTGTTTTCCAGAGAATAAAGACTTTTTTAAGTCAAACTGCAGTTCGAGTGCGTCCTCAATTTTAGAGCAAACTGTCATGGAGATGTTTTCACAGCGGCTCGGCCGTGGAGGACTGCACCACCCGATTGATTGTAAAGGGGCCACAGGGATAGGAATGATGCCGAATCCCACAAGTGGAACAGCAGTTCTGCGGATTTGAGAACAGAGATGCACTTTGAGGCCCATTGGAGGGCTGTGAATGTTTTTCAGCTCAAGGCGACACAGCGTCCACAAGGGAAAAGATTCCTGCTACAAAAAGCACACTACGAGTCTCAGTATACAACGGGGGATGACTCATTGGAGTAGCCCATTGGAGGGCAACTTTTAAAATCAGGTGTGGTAGCAGCAGCGTGAACCTTTGAGCTGTGCCTATGAAGAAGGAGCAATGGCTCCGAAACGCGTCAGGCCATAAGAACTATCGAAATGCACAATGCTGTTTTCCAGAGAATAAAGACTTTTTTAAGTCAAACTGCAGTTCGAATGCGTCCTCAATTTCAGAGCAAACTGTCATGGAGATATATATATATATATATATTCACTGAAAAAACCATAGGTTTCAGGCACGTTATAGTTAGAAATTAGCATTTAAAAAACCATAGAAATTAACTGAAAAAAACATAGGTTTCAGGAACGTTATAGTTAGTTGGACATTTCACTCGTACAAAACCATAGAAATTCCGGCGTTGTAGTTAGTTCAGCTAACTATAACTCGCGCCCCCGCAATGCACTGCTGATGACGTCACATATTACATCATTCATGACATGGTCAGTGACATCACTGATGACATCACTGATGACATCACTGATGACATCACTGATGACATCATCCACGTGAAAATCTGATGCACCTCCTCACACCTGAATATAACCTTTGATACACCCACTGTAAAATACAGACTACCATTTTCGAAAAAATAGACACATCAATACCAATTGCTAAATACGCACTGACTGATTCCTAGGTCTACACACACATCCACTCATTCACCCATACAGTCACTCATACATGCAGTCACTCATCAATACAACACTATCATATGCACTCATACACCTATAGAGACACTCACACACTGCCACATATCCAGAGTTACTCACACACTTAGTCAGTCATGCAAAGAATCAATCATACTTCCATTTACTCACCTATACAGTTATACAGACACAACCTCACTTATTCATACAGATACTAACACATAATTACTCTCTTATAAAATCACTGATACAAATACAAACTCATCCATGCAGCCACTCTCACAATTACTGACTCTCACATATAGTTATTTATATACACCATCACTCACATATACTGCCTTTTACTTATGTAGTTACTTGCACATGTACCACTGAGACATCCATTCACTCACCAACACAACCATACACACACTCACCCACCCATACAGCTGTTTCCACATGCACTCTTGAACCCATACACCCTGTGAATCAACCACTCACACATCTATGCACAGAGTCACACACCTCCCACCCACCCACACACACACTCAGGCAGCCATACAAATACTCAGGCAAGCAATCAATAACCCATATAGACACTCATGCAGCTACTCACCAACCCATGCAGCAGCTTACACAACAACAGACAGACTGATACAGACTTTCACACAGTTTAGTCACTAACCCATGCATTCAGTAAGACACATTTAATCACTCACTTATACAGTCAGTCACATACCTACTAAATCCTCCATACAGACACTTATACACCCACTCATTCCTCAATACAGCTTTGCATATATATATAAAACAAAATTAAACTTTACAGAAACACACAGTCACTGGATGATGTCATCAGTGATGTCATCAGTGATGTCATTTGAGATGTCATCAGTGATGTCACTGACCATGTCATGAATGATGTAATATGTGACGTCATCAGCAGTGCATTGCGGGCGCAAGTTATAGTTAGCTGAACTAACTATAACGCAGGAATTTCTATGGTTTTGTATGAGTGAAATGTCCAACTAACTATAACGTTCCTGAAACCTATGGTTTTTTCAGTTAATTTCTATGGTTTTTTAAATGCTAATTTCTAACTATAACGTGCCTGAAACCTATGGTTTTTTCAGTGAATTTCAAAGGTTTTTAAATGAAAATTTGTAAGTCTAATGTACCTCAATCCTACGTTTTTTTTATTTTATATATATATATATATATATATATATATTCACTGAAAAAACCATAGGTTTTAGGGACAGTTATAGTTAGTTGGACATTGCACTCGTACAAAACCCGTGAAATTACCCCGTTATAGTTAGTTCAGGTAACTATAACTCGCGCCCCCGCAATGCACTGCTGATGACGTCACATATTACATCACTCATGACATGGTCAGTGACATCACTGATGACATCACTGATGACATCTCAAATGACATCACTGATGACATCACTGATGACATCATCCAGTGACTGTGTGTTTCTGTAAAGTTTAAATATGTTTAATATATATAGGGAAAGGCGTATTGAAGAATGAGTGGGTGTATAAGTGTCTGTATGGATGATTTAGTAGGTGCGTGACTAACTCTATAAGTGATTGATTAAACGTATCTTACTGAATGCATGGGTTAGTGACTAAACTGTGTGAAAGTCTGTATCCGTCTGTCTGTTGCTGTGTAAGTGGCTGCATGGGTTTGTGAATAGCTACATGAGTGTCTATATGAGTTATTGATTGGTTGTCTGAGTATCTGTATGGGTGCCTGAGTGTTTGTGTGGGTGGGGTGTGTGCGACTCTGTGCATAGATGTGTGAGTGGGTGATTCACTGGGTGGATGGTTTCAAGAGTGCATCTGTGATAGACTGTATGGGTGGGTAAGTGTGTGTAAGAGTGTGTTAGTGAGTGAATGTATGTCCCAGTGGTACATGTGTGAGTAACTACATATGTGAAAGGCAGTATATATGTGTGTCGGAGTATATAAATAGCTATAAGCGAGAGTGTGTGATTGTGAGAGTGACTGTATGGATGAGTGTGTGCTTGTATCAGTGATTGTATAAGAGCGTAAGAATGTGTTAGTATTTGTATGAGTAAGTGAGCTGGTGTGTGTATAACTGTTTAGGTGAGTAAATGGCAGTGTGTTTAATTATTTGCATGACTGACTAGGTGTGTGAGTACCTCTATGGATGAGTGGCGGTGTTTGAGTGTCTATATAGGAGTATGAGTGCATATGATAGTCCTGTACTGAGTGACCGTAAGTATGAGTGACTGTACGGGTGAGTGAGTGGATGTGTGTGTAGACCTAAGAATCAGTGAGTGGGTATGTAGTTATTGGTGTTGGGAGTGTCTATGGTTTTGCAAATGGCAGTCTGTAATTTAGAGTGGGTGTATCAAAGGTTATATTAGGGTGTGAGGAGGTGCATGAAATTATCAATCAATCAATCAATCAATCAATCAGGGGTTTGTTAAAGCGCGACTACTCACCCGTAAGGGTCTCAAGGCGCTGGGGGGGGGGGTGCAGGTTCCATCCATCAACGAGGGGTCTGTCGAAAAGCCAGGTTTTGAGGTTTCTTGCAAAGATGGGGAGCGATGTTGTCTGTCTGAGGTGGAGCGGAAGGGCGTTCCATGCTTTGGCCGCGAGGAAGGAGAAGGAGCGGCCTCCCGATCTGGTCTTTCTGGTGCGGGGGACCACGGCGTAGGAGAGCTGGGCTGATCGTAGGGTCCTTTGGGGTGCGTGGAATTTGAGTCGGCTGTTCAGGTATGCTGGTCCGGTGCCGTGGAGGGCCTTGTGTGCGTGGGTGAGCATCTTGAAGGTGATTCTCGCCTCGACAGGGAGCCAGTGGAGTGTGCGCAGGTGCTGGGAGATGTGGCAGTGTTTTGGCAGGTTGAGGACCAGTCTTGCGGCGGCGTTCTGTATGTTCTGAAGCTTGCGGGTGAGGTTTTTGTTTATTCCGGCGTAGAGTGCTTTGCCGTAGTCGAGTCTGCTGGTGACCAGGGCGTGAGTGACGGTCTTTCGGTGTTCGAGGGGGATCCATTTGAAGGTCTTACGAAGGAGGCGGAGGGTGTGGAAGCAGGAAGACGAGACAGAGTTGATCTGGCGGTCCATTTTGAGCTCGGAGTCCAGGATGATTCCCAGGTTGCGTGCATGGTCCGTGGGGGTTGGCGGGTTTCCGAGGGCGGGGGGCCACCAGGTGTCGCTCCAGGCATCAGGGTTTGGGCCCATGATGAGTACTTCTGTTTTGTTGGTGTTTAGTTGTAGGCAGCTGTTTTTCATCCATTTGGCGACGGCTTCCATGCCTTCTCGAAAGTTGCGTCTGGCGGTGTTGGGCTCGTTGGATAGGGAGAGGATGAGCTGGGTGTCGTCTGCGTATGACACGATGTTGAGTCCGTAGATTCTGACGATGGGGGCGAGTGGAGCCATGTAGACGTTGAAGAGCGTCGGGCTGAGGGAGGAGCCCTGGGGGACTCCGCAGGTGGTAGGTGTGGGGTCCGAGAGGAAAGGGGGGAGTCTGACCCACTGCGTCCTGCCGGAGAGGAAGGAGCGGATCCAGTCGAGGGCCTTGTCCTGGATTCCTGCGTCGTAGAGTCTGCGTATTAGGGTGCGGTGGGAGACTGTGTCGAACGCCGCTGATAGGTCGAGGAGGATGAGGGCTACTGTTTCTCCTTTGTCCAGTAGGGTGCGGATGTCGTCTGTTGCGGCGAGGAGGGCGGTTTCCGTACTGTGGTTTTTTCTGAAGCCGGATTGGGAGGAGTCGAGGATGTTGTGTTCTTCAATGAATGTGGCGAGTTGGCTGTTGATGGCTTTCTCGATGACTTTCGCTGGGAACGGGAGCAGGGCGATGGGTCTGTAGTTTTTGAGGTCGGTGGGGTCCGCTGAGGGTTTCTTTAGGAGGGGGTTGACCTCGGCGTGTTTCCAGTCGTCAGGGAACGAGGCGGTCGCCAGGGAGCGGTTGATGGTGTGGCGGAGCATGGGTGCGATGGTGTCGGCGGCTCTGTTGAAGATGTGGTGGGGGCAGGGGTCCGTGGGGGCCCCTGAGTGGATTGACTTCATTGTCTTCAGTGTGTCTTCCGTGGTGAGGGCTGTCCAGTCATCAATCGCTGGTTTCCGGGTGTCGGGGTGGTTGGTGAGGGTTCAGTGTGTTGGTTGTCTTCGTCGAAGTTGTCGTAGATGCTCTTGATTTTGTGGTGGAAAAAGGTGCTGAGTTTGTCGCAGAGGTCTTGTGAGGGAGGGATGTCGGTAGACTCGCTAGTGGGTTGGGCGAACTCCTTGATGATGCTGAAGAGTTCCTTGCTGTTGTGCGCGTGGGTGGAGATTCTGTCTTCAATCGCTTTTTCCTCGTTTCTCTGATGAGTTGATGGTGGGCGTTGGTGGCGGCTCTGAAGTTGTCGTGGGCTTCTGTGGATTTGGTGTTCCTCCAGGCCTTTTCGAGGCGGCGGCATGTGCTTCTGGACTCTCGAAGTTCGGTGGTAAACCATCTGGCTTTCTTGGCGCGTGTATTGTTGTTTTTCTTGAGGGGGGCTATGGTGTTGGTGCTGTCCCTGATCCAACTATGCAGGGTTCGGGCTGCGGTGTTGGGGTCGTCGTTTTCCGCGATGGTTGGGGTGGAGTTGTTGAGTGAGGAGGTGAGCTGGTCGTCGGTGATTTTGGTCCAGTTTCTTCGTGGAAGCAGGTGCTGGTGTCTGTCAAATTATCACATGGATGATGTCATCAGTGATGTCATCAGTGATGTCATTTGAGATGTCATCAGTGATGTTATCAGTGATGCCACTGACCATGTCATGAGTGATGTAATATGTGACGTCATCAGCAGTGCATTGCGGGGGCGCGAGTTATAGTTACCTGAACTAACTATAACGGGGTAATTTCATGGGTTTTGTACGAGTGCAATGTCCAACTAACTATAACTGTCCCTAAAACCTATGGTTTTTTCAGTGAATTTGTAAGGTTTTTTAAATGCTAATTTCTAACTATAACGTGCCTGAAACCTATGGTTTTTTCAGTGAATTTCAAAGGTTTTTTAAATGCTAATTCCTAACTATAACACGTAGATAACTGTAATGGGTGGGGAAATCTGGGTTTATGTGCTACAATTGTCAGGGCCCAGTCTTAGTGGTGGCACATTCCTCACAAATGGCTACACCCAAAAGCCATTATAGGGTAAGTCTAGAGAAGGATGGAGGATTGTGCCTTTTCAAATTCGAATGTATTTTTGATAAATGATTTCCAAGCGTTCTTTGGTGATTTTCAAATGCATAATATTTATTTGGATTCTCATGCATAGGACACAAACAAGGTAAAGAAACAGCCGACACGTGTTTCGCCCATATGGCCCATCGGCCGAGGGCTTTTTCAAGGCAGGGTTCGTGGCAGACAGTCGTGTATCTAGAAGTCAGGTGAACAGGTCTCTGCGGTCCCAGGAACAAACTATAACATGTCTATAACATGTCTCAAACCTATGGTTTTTTTCAGTGAATTTCAAGGGTTTTGTAAATTACAATTTTTAAATGTATTAATTGTTATATTTATTTTTTTGATACTGATTTACTACATTTTTTTAAACTATTTATTTTTAGATATTTTATTTTTTAAATTACATTGTAATTACATTATACATTACATTACAAAATATACTTTCTCAGAATGAATTACTTTAGTTTAAATACTTTGCAAATAGGCAATAGACTTTTAAGTACAGTAGTTACAGTTGTTGCAATGGGCAACACAATTTCAAACATAATGCAACATTGAGCTCAATGTGAATTTCTAGTTAAATGCAATTAGTTACTTTATGGATTACTTTTCTAACCACAGGACTGGATCCTAGATTCAGTCCTGGGACATCTCCTGTAAACAGTTGAGTAAAAGCGTTTTGGTTACAGTCGTGATATTTAAGGAATATTATTGTATTTTAAAAGTTGACAGAAACTTTTTCACATAGAATCACCAATGTTATCCTATGGGAGGAAATTCACTTAGCAGGTAAGTAGTGTTATCGTTACTTTTTCTTACTCAGTGGTGGATCCTGGATCCAGCACTGGTGCATCTCCTGTAAAGAGTTGAAAGAATGCGTTTAAGTCATACAGGCGATTTTTAGGAATATTTGTAGTTTGTGAAAATCGACACTTTGAAACTTTTCTGCTGAAAACCAGACAATGGATTCCTATGGAAGGAAATACAAGTTACTGGTAAGTACGGTTAGAATTACTTTTCAGGGTCAGTGCTGGGCTAAAAGATGCAGCACTGGGTTCTCTCCTGATAACAGGTGAGTAAATCGGAATTCGTAGTTCGGCTGATTTTAGAGGAATATTATAAAGTTCCAAAACTCCACACTTAGAAGAATTTCCAAGTGAAACCAGTCAATGTTAGCCTATGGAAGGAAATTGAAGTTACTGGTAAGTATGGTTAGAATTTCTTTTCAGGATCAGTACTGGGCTCAAAGATGCAGCACTGAGGTCTCTCTTGATAACAGGTGAGTAAATCGGAATTCGTAGTTCGGCTGATTTTAGAGGAATATTATAAAGTTCCAAAACTCCACACTTTTTAAGTTCAAGAAAATTTTATTGAGAAATATAAAGGTGTCTATGAGAAAAGCATAATAATAGTCTCACATCTGTACAATCAGAATAGGCGTATTGAGAATAAACAAATCGGACTTATAGATACAACATATGAGAAACAATAATACAAATATAATCTGAGTAATAATAAGTTATGGAAAGTATTAGGAACAATTAGGAGATCAGGGGGGTTTAAGAACTTCCTGTTGAGATGGTTGTAGTTGAGGGAAGCCCTTGGCACTTGCATCCAGAAATATTGTAATAGGTGACCACATATCTAAACGTTTCATTGCCAAGTTTATAGGGTAAACAAAAGTAGTATCTAATCTGTGATTATGACAAACAGCGTACCACCAAGCTCTATAAGAAATTTTTGTGAAGTCTTTCCAATTAACAGTAATTTGTTGAAAAGCAACTGCTAATAATAAATCAATAATTTTAACATTAAGCGTCATATCTTCCCAAACAGGTGAAAGGCTACCTAAGAAAACATTCGCAAAGGAAAAGGGAAACTCAGTGCCAAAAATTAGGTTGATTTGAGCCCAAACTTGTTTCCAGAAGCTGCAAACAGATACACATGAGAACAACACATGGAACAAATCAGCATTTGGAGATGAACATGTCCAGCAAACATCTGACACAATTGAAAAACTTTTACTTAAAACATGCGGTGATAATAAAAGTCTGTTGTATACAAAAAATAATGTTTGCGTTGTGTTTGCTGCTCTGGAGGATTTACGTAACTTAATCCATAAGTTCTTCCATAAAGAAATTGGCCAAGAAGTTTGAAAATCATGTTCCCACGCCTCTTCTATTTTGGATTTCTGCCTAATAATGTCATTACACTGTAAATAACTGTATATAGTGGAAGCTTTAGGTGTACTTTTGAACAGAGCATGCAACTGTGAGAAGGAGTCCGAATTGTTAGAGGTGATAGACATATTGGATATTTGGGTATATGTAGTCATCACAGCGTCCTTTAAAAGGTTGTATTTGCTGATGTATGAGGCAGGCAGGTTAAACAGCTGGCTAAGCGAGGGAAAAGATAAAAAAACTGATTGGGAGAATAGCTGATGAACCCAAAGTAATCCTTTCTGTCTCCAAATTTTCCAATAGAAGGGTTTATTATGTATAAGTAAACTCTTATTATGCCAGATAGTTGAGTTGAGGAAGGAGTCTGTAGTGTTATGTATGGGGGGAAATGATGATTGGAGAAGTTTAGAGGTCCATTTAATTATGGGAGTAGAAAGGGTCTGTGGTTTGCGTGAGAAGGAAAGATATTCATGAAAGGAAAAGGGAGATAAAGAAAGACGCTCAATTGAGGTCCATAAAGGGCAGTCGTCCGTGGGTTCGAGTAGCCAGAAAGATGCCTGGCGTAGATGGAATGCCTTCTGATACGCCCGGAAATCAGGAAAATTGACTCCACCTTCTGTTTTGGGACAAGATAGCCTTGTAAGAGACATTCTGGGTTTTTTATTGTTCCATAAGAAGGAAGATAGGATGGAATTGATCTTCTTAAATGATTTAACAGGAATTGGAACTGGTATGTTGGAGATAGTGTATAAAACTATGGGCGATATCATCATCTTTATGTTGTCTAAGCGTCCCCACCAAGATAAGTAGAGGGGGTGCCACTTAGCGGTTAAATCGGAAAGCTTTTGAATACATTTGTTCATGCATAGTGCTACTGTGTCGGAAATATAAGGTGTGATGTATAGCCCTAGGTACTTAATATGATTGGGGCTCCATGTAAAGTTAGAAGCACTAAATTCTGGTTTAAAAGTGTATTTGGTTAAGGGCAAAATTTCGCATTTATCATTGTTTAGTTTATATCCCGAAATAAGGGAGTATGCTTGGACTTCAGCTAGAAATGTAGGGATTGATTCACTAGGATTTGACATAAAAAGCAAGATATCATCAGCGTAAGCTGCAAGTTTAATATGGTAATTTGACAATTGGAGACCATGTAAATTTGGGTTTTGGTGTAATTTGGAGAGAAAAGGTTCCAGAGCCAAATTAAACAAGAAGGGAGATAAGGGACATCCTTGGCGAACTCCTCTACCCAAATCAAAGAATGAGGAAATCAAACCATTAGCGCAAACTGCAGCACGAGGATTAGAATAGAGAAGCGAAACCAAGGATGTGAATTTAGGACCAAAGCCAAACCATTTAAGAGTGTAAAACAAATAAGTCCACTCAACCCTATCGAACGCTTTTTCCGCGTCTAATGCAATTGCAGCTAAGGATTTTTGTAGGCGAGAAGATTTGGACAAAACGTTAAAAAGAAGCCGTGTATTGTCTGTGATAAATCGTCCCTTGACGAAGCCAGACTGCTCCTTTCCCAGCAAATTTGGTAGATAGGAATCTAATCTAATGGCTAATGCTTTAGAAAATATTTTATAATCAATGTTAACCAGGGAAATGGGCCTATAGTTTTTACAAAATCTAGGGTCTTTGCCTTCCTTGGGGATGAGACATATATGAGCTTCTGAAAATGATCCAGAAGAGTTGTTAGAGGAATGAAAAAAATTCATTAAGGAGTGCACTTTGGGTAAGAGGAGTTTGGAAAAGTGGAGATAAAATTCAACTGTAAAACCATCCGGACCCGGTGCCTTATCTTTTTAAGATTTTGAAGTGCAATAAAGAGCTCTTGCTGTGTAATATCTGACTCTAGGGAGGATAAGTCTAAGGAGGAAAGTTGGGACTTTGATATGTTAGAAAAAAATGTGATAGGGATTGATCAGTGGGTTGCGTTTCAGATGAGTATAGAGATTTGTAAAATAGGGAGAATTCGTTTAGAATTTCAGCATCCTTAAATTTTAAATTTTAATTTGTGTCATGTATCGATTCTATATTTAATTTGTTCTGCCTGACTTTTAAATAATTGGCCAATATTTTGCCAGCTTTATTTTTTCCTCCATAAAACTTTGCACTGGACTTCAACAGGTATAGTGAAGCATCATCTGTCGACTTCTTATTAAACTGCAATTTAGCGTTTATAAGGGCTGCTAGGCAATCTTTCGATTGGGACGTGTAATAAGAATGTTCTAACTTCTTGATATCATGGAGGATATTTTTAGTTTGTATACGTGCAATTCTGCGTTTCTTGGCAACAAAACCGATAATGAAGTCTCTCGCTGAGGCTTTATATGCATCCCATATAATTGAAAGCGGCATGTGCTCAGTTTGATTGAGTTCAAAATATTCATTAAAAAAAGTAGTGAAGGAGGCAGTGAACTCTGGGTTTAACAGGAGAGTATTGTTAAAACGCCATCGTCTAGGGGTCAGAGATTTAGGTAAAATGTCGATGCCAACTGAAACAGGAGCATGATCCGAAAGTAGAATAGGACCAATTTCTGCATATGTAGGTGTTTGTGAGATATTGTGGGAAACAAAAATGTAGTCGATTCTTGATTGGGTATGGTGGGAGGGGGAATAAAAAGTATATTCTCTGGTCGTCGGATGACATAGTCACCAGGCATCTAGGAGTTTATGTTGAGTAATAGTGTGAGCAAAGGATTTGTGTGGTTTGTTAGGAACAAAGGGAGATCTAGAGTTTCTGTCAACAAATGGGTCAAAAACCTGATTACAGTCACCAGCTAATATAAAATTATCTGACATGGAAAGTGAAATTTGCTTGGCCAATGTGGACCAAAAAGAGGGTTCACCACATGTGGGGGCATAAACATTAAGAAGAGAAACTGGAACATCCTTTAACAACAATGTAACATTCAGCCACCTGCCATCTTTATCAGACTCCTGCGACACGAATGATATAGGAAGTGACTTTCGACAAAGTATTGTTACTCCGTTACGTTTCCCATCTCCTGGAGACGAGAAAGCAGCACCCACCCAACCTCTTTTTAATTTTAATGATTCAGCATCTGTGAGGTGAGTCTCTTGTAAAAACACTATATCCGCATTCAGTTTAGCTAAGTGAGTGAGGACTCTTTGTCTTTTGATAGGAGAATTCAGGCCCCTAACGTTCCACGAAATGAGTTTTAATGACATAAATAATCGAAATTGAAATAATTCCTATCTATGGGACAAAAGTCCAACTCATTATAACAACATCGCATATTAATAAAAGAAAGTATGAAGAAATGAAGAAATGATGAGAACTCAGATAAGAGAGAATTAAAATATATAGAGAGCACAGACCTTGAATGAAAAATCAAATGAGCAAAAAAGGGAGAGATAGCGTTTATGTTTAGGTGAAGAGGGGATAGGGAACTAGGAAGAATGAGTGTTAGAGTATCAAGCAATATAATGCAAAAAAGAGAGTAAGACTGAATATGAGTATAAAAGACACCAAAGTCAAAAGGCGAGAGAAAATGTAAGACGAAACAAAAAACAAAAGACGAAACTAACGACATACCTACAACAGGGGAACAAGAATGTGGGGGAAGGTGGAACCACACGGAGCAGACGAGACGTCCAGTAAAGACTGGACCGGACCAGGAAGGGAACACGCCATGACAAAAACATATCTGTGGATGCAAAGAGAAGAAATGCAATGATGAAAGTAGTTCTAACTTATATATTAAAATAAAACATAAAAGAAGCAAAATCTTGTAAGATTAATTAACATTGTCAAAGATAAGACTGAAATATAGGACTAATAAAAATATATAACAGCTAAAATCCTGCAAACAACGAGAAAGTGACAACTCGGAAAAGAGGCATAAGCAAGTCAGGTTCCATTTGAGGAGGATGGTCTTGAGGAATCCATGAATACTGTGGTGTGAGCATTAATGAAGCTTTGCAGGCGTAATGGATCTTCATAAGAAGTGGTTTTGTTGTTATAGGTGACTTTGAACAAACATGGGTGGAACAAACCATATCTGGCACCCATGGAACGAAGGACTGGTCTCATGTCCAGGAAAGCTTTACGTCGTGACGCAGTTGCTTTGGAATAATCTTGTGCAAAAAATAATGTAGCTCCAGACCAAGTAATTTTTTGAAGGACCCTAGCAGCAGCCAAGACTTTCATTAGATCCGTGTACTCTAGAAAGTACAAGATGACTCCTCTCGGCCTCTGTGAAGATGAAGTATTAGTCGCAACTCGACCTAATCTGTGGGCACGTTGAATATTCAAAGTGGTGTCTTCTGGCAAATGAAGAATCTTGGGAAGAAAGGATTTAAAGAAGGCAATAGGATCCGCACCTTCAACCTCCTCTGCCAAATTATAAATGCGCATGTTGTTTCTCCTATTTCGATTTTCAAGGTCCTCAACCTGTTTTTGTAGTGTTGATACTTGAGAGCTTAAGGAGGTAACGCACTTGGTGGTCTCCTGGAATGAGGAGACATTCTGCTCCACTGTTGTGAGTCTAGCGTCCAGCTGCGACCAGTTATCAGATAGGACTTGCAATTTGGTATTTGTTTCCTCCATGAAAGGTCTGAGGGCTCTTATTTCCTGGAGTAGTAATTCCATTGAGACTGGAGAAGCTGGTTTGGGTGGTGAGGGGGATCTTTTTTAAGCGTTTCACGTTCGACTTTCCTGTTGCTGATGGCATTGGCTCCATGTCTGTATTACACTTGTCTAAATCAAGGAGCCCCAAACTGTCCAACTTGGAGAACTCTGAAAAAATTCTTGAGTTTTTAATGAAGATGCGTTTTGGTTTCGGTGTAGCAGAAAGGATGCCTTTTATTCTGCCCATCAAACTGTAATATCAAGAATCCAGAAGACAGACAGAGACTTCGGGAATAAGGAAATTAGCCAAGAGGAGAGAGGTCTGGTTGAGGGAGTGAACAGTTTAACGGAACGACGTCCACAAAGTATTAGGAGCCTGCGTAGAGCAAAAGTTTGTTAAATCACCACCACAAAATGAGGGGCTGGGTTACCTAACAATCACTGTGGCTCTCCTAAATCGTATCCATAAGAAATGTCACATTTGAGAAGAACGCTTCGTACAGAGCCTCATACCGTTGTAAGAAGACATCTAGTGTGTCTCTTAATAATGCTGAGAAGATAACAGGGTGGAATTAGAAGTGAGAGATAAACAAGCAGACAAAATGGCGGCTATACCTCCATTGCCTCATTATCTGTGGAGAAGCAGTATGAGCCTAGCTGTTGTGCTGCCATGCGCCTCTGCTGATAGGGAGGATGATATTGCTGGAACACAGGGATATCAAAGAGCGTGAAGTTGGAGGAGCCAAATCATCACCTCTGTGTTAAGCAGAGCGCTCGCGTTACCTCAAAGCAGAAAAACAAACAAAAACAAAATGGCGGCCGCCATAACGCGACCTCTTGAAAGCGCGGGCAATTCCCAATAAGTCCGTGAAAATTACTGAAAAAGCGGCGTGAGTGACTACATCACTGCGAGCATCACTTCACCCGCAAGGTCCTCCAGGAAGCTTCTCCGCCTTGGGTCTGCGAGCGCGGTTCCCCTGCGCCGGTCCGGGAGCTTCACCACAACGCCGCCATGTCTGCCGGGCTCCAAGCCACGCCCCCGGTAGCCCAAAACTCCACACTTAGAAGAATTTCCAAGTGAAACCAGTCAATGTTAGCCTATGGAAGGAAATTCAAGTTACTGGTAAGTATGGTTAAAATTACTTTTCAGGATCAGTACTGGGCTCAAAGATGCAGCACTGAGGTCTCTCCTGATAACAGGTGAGTAAATCGGAATTCGTAGTTCGGCTGATTTTAGAGGAATATTTGCACAATGGTGAAGGAAGGGGGTGGGGCCTGAGGTGACATGTCTGCAAACACGCCCTGTGGTGCGTTTTAAGTTGGAGAATTAATTCCTCCTCAATCCCGAGGGTCCCTGGGGCCAACTAGCCCACCCTGTACCTCCAGTATGCGCCAGGAGCTGCGTTGCAGAGAGGTGTTCAGAGGCTACGCCCTTTTTACACCTCTGTGTAACGCAGCTCTGTGGCGCTTTCTGGACGTACCTGGTGGGCTAGTTGGCCCAGGGACCCTCATGATTGAAGAGGATTTAATTCCCCATCTTAAAACGCGCCACGGGGCCTGTTTGCACACATGTCACCTGAAGCCCCGCCCCTCCCTTCACCACTGTGCAAATGCGCCCACGTTGCACGTTTTTAGTTGGGGGATTAAGTCCCTTGAATCCTGAGGGTCCCTGGAGTCCAACTAGCCCACCATGTACCTCCAAAAGCGCCACAGAGCTGCGTTGCAGAGAGGTGTAAAGGGGCGTGGCCTCTGTACACCTCTCTGCAACGCAGCCCCTGGCGCATACTGGAGGTTCCTGGTGGGCTAGTTGGCCCCCAGGGACCCCCAGTATTCAAGGGGAATTCGTTCCCCTCTGCAAACGCGCCAGGGGCGCGTTTGCAGAGTGCTGCAAGGAGAGGGCGTGGCTTCGGCGCAATCGGATTTTTTTTTTTTAAAAGGGGGCTGTGTGGCCCCCCTTCTTTTTAATTATTTTGGGCCCTGGGGACCCCATCCCCCAGGGCTAGACCCCTTTTATTTTTTTGAAAATGGAACGGGAAGGGGACCGCGTGGGCCCCCTCCCGTGGCCAATTTCGGCCTGGGGACCCCATCCCCGGGTCATTGGCACATTTTTAAAAAAAGTTTTCATGGAGGGGGGCTGCGTTGCCTCCCTCCTCAGGCCTCCTTAGGCCCCGGGGACCCCATCCCCCGGGGCAGCCTTTTTTAAAATTTTATTTTTTATTTGCATAATTTTGGGAGGGGGACCGCGTGGCCCCCCTCCCGGGCCACTACTTGCCCCGGGGACCCCATCCCCCGGGGCTGGCCCTATCCTTTGGGGACCGTGGGGGACCCCAACTCCCCCACGGTCCCGCTGGCTCCCGTGTCCTGCGGGAGCCGGCATTGCTTTCCACATGGGGAACTGCTTAGATGCAGCTCCCGTGTGGAAAGCAATTTGCTTGAATTTTGGAAGAGAGCAGGTTTCCTGCTCTCTCTTCCAAAACCAAAGCGGTTTGCTATGACAGGACGGGAGTCGCGAGGCTCCCGCCCTGCCATAGCAAACTACAGTGTCCCGGGGTAGGCACCCGGGACACTGCAAGGAGCCGGCCCTGGGGGTGGTGGTCCCCAGGGCCATCAAGGGCTCCAGGAGGGGGCCGCGTGGCCCCCTCCCTCCATTGGCAAAGCCCCGGGGAGGTGGTGGTCCCCGGGGCTTCGGGGGTCCGAAACGGACCCCCACATTTGTTTAATTAGTGCCCCGGGGAGGTGGCGGTCCCCGGGGCATGTGGGCGGGCTCAAGCCCCCCCACACAGGTAATTTAATTTAAAAAAAAGAAGCCCCGGGGGTGGCGGTCCCCGGGGCTGCGGGAGGGCCCAGTGCCCTCCCGCACAATTTAAAATTAAAAGCCCCGGGTGGTGGCGATCCCCGGGGCTTGGTTGGGCCTTAGAGGCCCCCCAATAATTTTTATTAACCCCCGCATGCCCCCGGGACTTGGCCCACCCGGGGGCCAATTAACCACGAAGCGCAGGTCTTTTTTTTATCGGCAGGATCCGCGCACCCAGCGCGTTTTTTGCCGATTTTTAAAATTGCGCCCTTGTTTTTGTCTTTTCTTGTCCCTCGGTTCTACCGAGGGACAAGATGGCTGCCAACACTTCCTGGTTTGGAGTGTTGACAGCCAATTAGCATGCAGCTCGTGGTCGGGAGGGTGCGCGGATCCACCGCGGCCATAGATATCGAAACTTTTATTTTGGATTTTCTCAGCAACTACTGAACGGATTTACACCATTTTTAAAAAGGGTGCTTTCTGAACCAAGCACTACCATTTTGCCAAATGTGGTGTAATTCCGTTCAGCAGTTTTTGCTGTAGCCTTGCATAAAGTTTCCTATGGGAAATTGATTTTTTCACTCTAATTTTTTTAATTTCTCCGCAACTACTGAACGGATTTACACCATTTAAAAAAAATGTCGCTTTCTGAACCAAGCGCTACCTTTTTGCAAAATTTGGTGTAATTCCGTTCAGCAGTTCGGGCTGTAGCCGTGGCTAAAATTTCCTATGGGAATTAACATGGAGAAAACACGTTTTGGGACCCCCCTTTTTTCTCGGCCCCCGCTTGATGAATCACCCCGAAACTTTCAATACAGGAGCGGACCGGAGCGCCCCACTAGTTTTGAAAATTTCACGATGATTAGTCAAACGACGCCAAAGTTATTGGGAATAGAATGTTATGAATTTCCTATGGATAATAGGTCCTAACTATAACTATCTACTGGCGACCGCCTATTTATGACACCAGCACTCTGGCTTACCAGAATCCTTCCCTTGTTTCCCTGTTTACCTCCTTTCCCTCTGTGCTTCTCTGCCCACTGCTGTTTTCCAGTCAACTTGGAGGGTGAAACACTCAGGGAGAGGTTGGACATTCTCCGCTTCCACAGTATCTGGTTTTCAGGTGAGTGAGGCTAGAACAGCTTCCACAAGATTGAGAGAATGTGATGCCTTCAAGGGGACATTGCGGGGACACTGTCTGGGCATACAGGGTAACATGAGGCAGCTGATTGATAGAGACCTTTCCCGATTGGAAAGTACATTTCTGGACCTGGAAATCAGGTCGCTGATGATCCCAGTACCACGCATGAGTTGACGGAAGCACAGCACGGACACGTTGCTCTTTTAGAAAGATTGCGCTGCCTTAATTATGCTGCACATTCGGCTCGTATGCATGCTACAGCCGATACAGCACTAAGCTCTGGTGCAGATACCATCCTCTATACACAGCATGCTATCCACGATGCCCTAGCAAGTCACTACATGCAGGTGTACAAGATGGTTACAGCAGCTAACCTGGAGACTTATGACTCCTTCTTTGCTAACCTAGACTACCCGCATTATCATGGAACTGCAAACAGACCTAGATTGACCCATTACAATGTCTGAATTTAAAGCAGCAATAAAGGCGTTGGCTACTGGCAGACCTGCCAGTAGTCAGGACCTGATGATTTGCCTGCAAAACTCTACAATGCATATGCACCTCAATTGACTCCACACTTGTTGATGTTGTACGAGGAGGCCTTGTCCATCGGCAGTCTTTCTGCCGCCCAGAGAGAGAGAGACAACAGTCATCTCCTTGCCCAAACAGAATAAAGAACCACTGCTTGTAGGCTCCTACAAACCAGTGGCTCTACGCAATACTGATTATAAGGTCCTGGCGAAAATACTTGCGGACCATCTGGCACCCCTGGTCCCATGTTTGGTCCACCCAGATCAAAATGGGTTCATCCCCGCTCGCAATATCTCCCTGAATTTACACCGTTTCTTTAGAGTCATGACTTATGCCTGGCCTCATGCTGGATGTCTGGTCTTAGTCCTTGAAAAGGCCTTTGACTCCTTGGAATGGGATTACCTCTTTGTGCACTGTCCCGATATGGCATTGGTTGTCGCTTTTTGCACTTAGTAAAAGTTTTATACACAGACCCCCTAATCAGAGTCAAGACGGGGCCCCTCCTATGGAATGCCATTGCCAGACACAGGAGGACGAGACAGGGATGCCCACTATCGCCTCTGTTGTTTTCCCTGGCGATCGAACCACTAGCATTGGCCATAAGCACGCGGGGGATCCACTGGGGCATCCCACTAGGCGACGGAATGCATGTGATATCTTTATACGCAGATGACATGCTACTTTACCTCAGGGACACACATAACATTTACGGCACAATTGCTTCAACTTTGGCCCGCTTTGTGGCCATTTCTGGGCTGCGGATAAATTGGGCGAAATCGTGCCTATTCCCCTTTCTCCCTGATGAAACCCAACCCAGGCTTTGCTCTCGAAGGGGGGCAATTGGCCTGACAGCGACACACATTTAGATATTTGGGGGTGCGGGTGTACCACTCTTTGTCTGACCTCCTTGACGATAATGTCTCTCTTGCAGTAACATCACTAGGTGCTCAGATGGCTTTCTGGCGAACACTGCCGCTGGCAGTAGCGGGAAGGGTGGCATTATTAAAAATGGTGGGTTTGCCACACCTTCTGTATTTCTTTACTACCCTTCCTATTCACAACCCCGTTGCGTTCTTTCGGGCTTTTTAGCAACAGATTTGATAGTTTATTTGCAACAAGTCACAGTGCAGGGTGGCATTAGCAAAATTTTGCTTGCCAGCGGATGGAGGGGTATTGTGGCTCCCCATTTCAAACAATATTACCTCACTGCCCACATTCAGTGGATTGCCAGGTGGCTGGCCGGCTTGCAACTGTCGGACACAGCCACATCTTCTCCTTGTTGGAGCTTGTCAGTTATTCTGCATCTATTTCACCCTTGCACGCGAGCGCAAGTGCCTGACTCCCTATTGTTAGGGGTTGCATATCATTGCTATCATAAATGCCTTTGCATCACTAAGCACTTGATCCCCTTCGTGCTGGGGTTGGCTCTCTTGGGAACGCCCAGGACTGGTGGGCCCATGCCGACACCTGAACTGATAGCACATTGGGGGACTTGTACAGGTACTGTACCTTAGCGACATATGAGATGTTGATGGAGGAGGATGGCCTACCCCGGGGCAATTTTTACTTCACAATTCCTTGCTTGCCACACTAGGAAATCACTGGGAAGATCTGACTAATGAACTGACTATTCATCTCACTATCCAGTATTTAGATGTAATGGGTAGGGGTAGACACCTCATACATTGGTTTGCTAACTCCCTTCGATCCCACACTATTCCACATCTTGTCCCTCTATGGCAAAGCTGGGAAGCGGACTTAACACGCCCCTGCACTGATAAGGAATGGGCCGCTTTACTTGAGGGCCCAAAGCATGTGCCGCGCAACGCCCGGTTTAAGCTTATTCAGCTCTACATCTCACCTGCCAATGTGAACCGGTTTAATCACAGAGTGGATGCAGCTTGCCCGCGTTGTGCCTTCATAGATGCTGACTTACTACACATGCTATGGACCAGCCCCAGTTTATATAACTACATGACTAGCATTGCCTCCAGTTCTTCTGCATGAGCTGAGTGCCTGAATCTGCACAAGTGGAAAATATGTCTTCTGGAGTTGTATCATAGACAGAAGAAGTACATGGTGACCTCCCATTTCTTAGACTTGGGCTTTATAGTGGCCAAGCACCTCATCACATGCAGAAGGAAATCTTCTGAACCCCCACTGTTCATAGCTTGGGAACGATCAATGCTTAACTGGGCACAAGCCGAAAGTGTAGCCCTGCACAGAGAAGACGGACTGGGGCTGAGAAAATATTCTATCGCCACTTACTGGGATACTATTCTATCTGACCTGCAGTCTAATTTCTCACAGTTAAACATCAGCTCCGTGAGCTAGACATCCGATACGCCCTCTCCTTACTGGCGCGCTTATGAGTAGCAGCAGGGGGGAAGACGCATTTCTTCAGTTCCCAAGAAGACGCATTGTACTGATTGGAAGCAGCAGGTCACTCCACAGCAGACCGCCCTCCACAGGCTGACGTGGCAATGCATGCCGGGGCAGCTCTGTGCCAACGGGGCAGACGTCCCCAACACGACACTCTTCTCAGTTGAAAATCCCACCTGATCTAGAACAAGTAATAAGGGAGAGACATCAGGCATTACAGAATGCCGCAGCGATTTGTTAGCAGGGGAGGGGCTCCAAACCGGACGAGGACTCCGACAAGTCAGTTAGTGACGATGGCTCTTCTACTACATGGCGCTCCAGATCGGATTCTGCCGCTCTACCTGAGGTCACGCCGCAAATAACTGATGACATCATCTGATGCCTAGAATGCATGTCTGCTAATGTCTAATATTTCCTTTATCACTAGGGGGCATGCACTGGCATGTCCCCCTGAAGATGTTATGTAACCCAGTTGTCATCTTTCCTTTTTATAGGGGGAAGGTAGTGGCGTTATGGGGTCACTGTAGTGTCTGCTTCGTAGACAGTTTACATTACATCTATGCATTCATCAGCAATCAGACAGGCCATGTTCTGACGAATGTATGGGTTCCTGTGAATTCCTCATCCATCATACAGGGTGCTCCTTTGCTGGCTGCCTAGCTTTCCCCTCATCAGTCCCTTGACTGGTTAACTCTTGCTGAGTGTTAGTTCTATCATCATTTGGGTGTAAGCATGTTTAACCTCTGCTCCACTGGTATTTATGATTTTCTGTTAATTGTTTGTATTTGTGTAATTATGACCCGCAGCTCATTATGGCCCGGTTCGCCACTTCAAACTATTCTCCTGCCCTGTATGTGCCGCTACACTCTCGCTGACACTAGCGCAGTGCCCAATGTGTGCGAGACCCATTTTAACATACTTTCTTGGAGATACTATTCTATCTGACCTGCAGTCTAATCGAGCACACAAGTCCGATGATAGTGCTAACACTGTGGTGGGGACCCTGGGCACGTAACCTGACATTGTTGGGCGCTACTCACTGCCTTATCCATAGCCATGCCCCTCATGCATACACTTTCCGAAGTCATCAACACTGGGTACTCCATGTGCTAACCTTCAGTGATGGCAGATGTGAGGAGGGATGGTTAGTAGCCAAGCCGGGTGGCCTATTAAGCTGTTTTGTTAAAACGATCATTGTTTCATACTATCAAAATGTATGAATCTGTCTGCATGCCATAAGTGATTCATTCGCCTGGCGGTCTGCCTCACTGACACGCCATGTTTCTCATGAGGCTTTGTTTAGACTCTGTTATTGTGTGTTACGAGATATTTTGCAGGAACCGTTGATGGCCTTGTTATTGTTCTGTAAAATGTAAAACTTCAATAAACAGATTCAAACAAAAAAAAAACAATTATAAAGTGAGATGCAATAAATTAAGTGAGATTACACCGGTGTAAATTACATTTCACACTGGTTGGTTTACAGCTCATCAGGCGATGATTTAAGCATCAGTTAAAACCTGTGGGCATTGCTGATACCTTTAACTAGTTTCAATGCAGGTGAATGGCTACCTAAGCATTCACTGAGTTGCAAGTAACTATAAGGAAGCATCTCTGCATGCATATCAGGGCACTGACCAGTATACAATATGGCTGCGAGTTAACAAAAGCACAACAAAAAGGGGATTTTCTATCCAAAATGAGGTAGAGGTCCAGTGGGAGGCATGGAGTGCTCAAGTAGGGTAGACGTCTTGCTCCAGACATTCTGAGCATTATGTATCCAGCCATGGGCTTTTCGTTTACAAATAATTGTTATCAGGTGTGGTTCTGTAATTGGTTGGATTGAAATAAAATGAAGGCTACAACTCACAAAATTCACTAATTTCTTAAATGAAAGTCCAAGGCAGGAAACATGGCCCCAGTCTTAGAGGAGCCACTACCTGCCACCAGGACTTCCTGATGCTCGCTCTCATTTTCAATGTTGTCCTTTTTTAGTTTTTATTTTCTGAAGCGTTCTCTGTAAGTTATTCTCTCTGTCCCTACATCGGTAGGAAAGAAGTAGATGTCAGCACTGGTGCTACATTGGGTTATGGGGAAGGTGTTGTTGTGCTTCAAGATGCCTGTCATGCTTGTTGAGGTTTTCTTTGCCACCAACTTCTCCTCAAGGTGAGAGTCATTTTATAATATGAGACATGCCTACCTTGTAGTTCTTCACCTTTGTGTCTGAACTTTGTAGTTCTTCACCTTTGTGTCTGAGGTTGAATTATGTTTAGTTTTGCCTTCGGTTTGCACCCTGATTTTTTGGCTAAAATGAATATCAATAAACACTCTACTTAATCTGGTCTCATACTCTCCTGACAGTGATTCAGGAAGAGACATTACCAGGACAACACAGGCATCTGGCTTCTTCTTGTCTTCCTGTGCAGACTCCTGTTGCACCACCTCCTTCTCCTGTTCAGGCCATTCTCCTATGTCCTACTTCTCCTCCAGGGTAACCTCTGCGACTCCTGCACAGTCTTAGTTGCTTATTGCATCAACCGTGCAGGCTGTATGGGTTAGTATTTAGGCTTGACTTGGATGACTCGTTAACCGTGGTGAATGATTCTTCAAAAGAGGTAATTGACCTCTATTTTGCAAGCAGACATATTAATTAGAGAGGTCCTGGCCCACCTCCAGGGGAATGTGGGGTTGGTGGAAGTTACCTGTCCTTCCACGTCCTCTGCTTATGATACACCACTGGATGATGCCTTCAGCAGGTATCAGAATGTATTGTAACATTGGTTGCCCTAGCTGTCCAGTTCAGCTCCTTAATCCACTTAATTAGGACTGGTCTAAATCCGAGATGGAGGTCCTGCCTTGTTTCTTGCAGAAACATTACCATCTGCTGGGTTTCGAGGAAGGCTTCCCTAGTACCTTAAAATTAACTCTTTGTTGCATAGTTTGGCTGGCTATATAAAAGTGCCGTCCGAAGAAGCTACATCCTCGGATGCAGAGGATTGACGAGTGTAGGCCTCAGTGAAGCAAGTTCATCATGTCACAATTTTTCCAGGTAGGTAAAAGACTCACTCTGAATACACTGCTCTGCCCTTGCACTTCAGTTTCTAGGCCTTATTTGTCACTCTGAATGAAGGAGAGCATTGTGGGTCTATGCTGAAGATGTAGAAAAACAATTAGAGTTGGTTTCCGATGTGGCAACTGATGGACTAAAAGCTAGTTTATCACTACAAGGAGACATTATTGAATCAGTTCCTGGAGTGAGGCAATGTTCGTCCGGTGGTTGTTCTAGTGGGGGGATGGCGCTCTAAGGCAGTACGCAAATATTATAGGGTGAACTTAGGCGTAAGTGCGGTGCAAAAGGGTAGGGAGAACCACCCCTCTCCCTAGATTGTGGTAAACCACAGACAAAGAACTCCAAGGTCCCCTGCACACGCTAGTGGTACATAGAATTAAGTTAGTACAGTAATGAGTGTAGGAAAGAAAAACTCTGTTCATCCACTGGTCTGTGTGGTTCCAGGATTTATTGTCCGTGTTGTGCGTTCCTTGGTACAGAGTCTTAGCCTAGCCCACAAGTGTTTCATCGCTACCATGAAGTACACTGTGACTTCTTCAGGGCTAAATTCCTATGATTACTGTCCTTATTGTCGGTTGTACTTCCGTCCCGAAGGCAAAAAGTAGTAGATGGTCTCAAGGGTAACAGAGACCAGAATTCCATTTAATTAAAGTTTCCTCATGAAGCAGATTCTATATTCTGTGATGCAGACGAGTATTCAGAATATGCAGCTACTAATTATTGTGAGACCCTATTCGTAGGGTAATTATGGCTGTCAGCCAGCTTTGATTGTGTTGCCGCTGGTCACCCGATCTGGTGAAGCAGCTGGTGAAGTCTCCCGCGTGTGAGAGGGACGGCGTTCCTCTCACACGTGGGAGACTTCTCCAGCTGCTTTAATTAAATGGAACTCTGGTCTCTGTTACCCTTGAGACCATCTACTACTATTTACCTTCGGGACGGAAGTCTATGTACCACTAGCGTGTGCAAGGGACCTTGGAGTTCAGTGAGGCAATGTTGCACAAGACATATTTTCTGAGAGTACATTTTTGATGAAGACGAGAGTGTGCTTTTTCCGAAAGCCTGCTAATAGATGCATGCATCATTTAACACATTTGACTGCCTTTGCTGTTAACCACTGTTATTTGCCTAGTATGTGAGGATAGAATAGAGTATCTTATCAATCTGGTAAAGGATCCTCCTTAAAAGGACCCGAAAGTTGGTCTCCATAATTGCTGGACTCTGCCCTTTTCGCAGGGTCAACCGCAAACTTTTTGCCTTTACCTTTCTGTTTTCTGGACCTGTTTTTGTTAGTGTTTAGGACTTTTTACACTTTACCACTTCTAACCAGTGCTGAAGTGCTTGTGCTCTCTCCTTTAAACAAGGTAGAATTTGCTTACACACAATTGCCACATTTTATTTAACTGCAAGTCCCTAGTAAAGCGGCACGACATGTACCGAGGGCCTGTAAACTGCCATTTTGACCTGGCAAAATAAACATTTTGCCAGGCCCAAACCTTCCTTTTTAATACATATAAGTCACCTCTAAGGCCCTGAACAGCCCAGAAGGCAGGGTGCAGTGTATTTAAAAAGTTGGACATGTACTGTTTAGCTCTCTTTGATAGAATCGTGATTAACTGGGACAGATCGCTGGCTGTTCGCACGCATCTATTTAAAATAATTTTTCAACCAAGTTAGACAAACGACAAAAATTTAAAGGGAAGGAGTGCATTCTTGCATCTTTTTTCATGTTTAACTTTTAGAAAGTTGTCATTTTCTTGTCCTAACCATGTGGTGCCTGCAGCCTGATCCTGGGCCACATTACTAGTTATAGCTAGCAGTTAGTCTTTGTGTATTGCTCCCAGACAGTGAGATAGACGGAAGATAGGTGTTGGCAGGATTGGTCACTCTGAGTTAAGGAGGGGGAGGAACTGTCACCTACCACACTTGCACTTCACAAAGGCTCTGCCTGAGCACTCTCACAAAGGGTTTGACACTGGTCATTTGTGATCCCAGACAAGCTGGGGCCATGACAGGAAGGAAGGGAATGCCTGACACCTCAGGCAGTGGACACCTCTAGAGGCTTCCTCTACTTCAAAGTGGGCAACAGGTATAAATATTGGACCCTTAGACCCAACTCTTCAGAACACCTCTGAACCTGTGGACTCTGCCAGGAAGAAGGACTACTGTGCTGCTGATAGGGTTGCTGCTCTGCTGGACTGGTGCCCTCAAGGGCTGTTGTCCTGCTGTGCTGACCTGCTGCTCTGCTGCCCTCTTGCCTGGGTGAGAAGGACTGGAACTGCATCTCTAAACCCAGGACCCCAGAGTAATTCCAGTGGCTAGTTGGCCGTCTGATCAGAATCTTCAGGTACAGAACAGGTTTCCAACAACCTTGTACCCAGCACATGGCCTCTGCCATCTGTCCCTCCCAGGTGGTGCCACACCAATCCTGGACGTGAGCCTGAAGGTGTTCTGCCAGCCCAACTTTGGACTCAGCAGAAATGACGCATCTCCTCCGCAATGCGGTGCATTTCCCACAGAACAGGCGCCTTGCCTCTGCTGTTTGATGCATCGCCCTCTGAACCAATGCATTGGCTCTGCTGTGCGGACTTCCCCAATGCAAGAACTTCGCATCACCATTGCAGCCCATCAGAACTGGTGCTGCACAACGCACCTCCAGGCAAGGACATTGCATTGCCCATTGCAGCCAGCAGCACCACCTCTGCACAATACATCTCCAAACAAGGACATTGCATCACACTTTGCAGCTCCCCGGAACCGCTGCTGCACGACCCATCTCCTCACCTGGACCTCACATCGCATCTGCTGCATGACGCATCCTCCAAACACTCTGCATCCCTTGCAACCAGGGTCAAGGGACTGTCTTCAGCAGGCCTAAATGGGTCCCTGTAGCAGGCCCGTGCTCTATCGCAGTCGGCCTGAACTTGTGAATTTGTCCTGGTCCGACGCGACTAGATAACCATAGTTGGCGCTTTGTGCTTTTCAGCGCTATTTTCACAGAAATCTTTAAACTTGCTAATCTCAGTACTGCTGATTGGATTTGTGCCGTTTTGGTCTTGCTTTACTTATTAAAATATACTCTATCTTTCTACGTTAGTGTGGGATTTTTCTTGTGTGGTGTTTTCACGTTATTACTGTGTAAAGTGTTGCACAACTACTTTACACATTGTCTCTAAGTTAAGCTTGACTGCTCCGTGCCACGCTACCAGAGAGTTGAGCGCAGATTAATTTGGGCTTT
Source organism: Calotriton arnoldi (assembly GCA_963921515.1). Lineage (NCBI taxonomy): Eukaryota > Metazoa > Chordata > Amphibia > Caudata > Salamandridae > Calotriton > Calotriton arnoldi. The sequence goes on from CAWUFW010009144.1 coordinate 743,983, forward strand.
GCTTGGGCGTTCACCCTGACAAAGAATTGTGGTTGCTGCTTGATTAGGTTTCACCCCCTCAACCAGTAACCCAATTTCTTACAATAATTATCTGAGTCTTTTCCAGACAGGAGTGGTGAGACCTCTCTTGCATGTGGGAGGTCATCTCTTTTGCTTTCATCAAGGTCTATCAAAATGTTGTTTGCAATGATTGGATGTTTGGCATGGTCTACAAAGCTTATACCCTTGAGTTCTCTCACATTCCTCTTTATTAATTTCTGCACAAGAAGTCTGGATTGAAGATTCTCAAAAGAGTCTTGCAATTTCGAAGGGGATTGCAGATCTACTGAAGAAACGTGATCATTCCTGTTCCCAAAGAAGAGTAGGACTTGTGTTTTAAAAATCCTGTTTCCTTAACTCCTTCCGGGGAGACCTTGCGAGCCATCACAGTTTAGAAGAGGGTCAAAGTCTTCTTGAAGAGCATCTCCTTTCTTTTGACAGTTTCTTTAATAGATCATTCCTCTTGTCGAACCTGAAGGCTTCCTTTCTTCCATCTAACTGAATGGCACTTGCTTCCAAGTCATAATTATACCTCTTTAGTAGCGAGTCCTTTGATTTGCAGACCCAAAAAACAATTCCAGTTTTGAATCCTGCCCTTTGAGTGGAAAACTGATATGGGGGTTCTTCTGGAAAAGTGTTGGCTTTTCTGATGGGCCTCTCGGACTCCAGGGAAATTTCGGTTTACCCATATCTGGATGGAAGGCTAATTCATGCATCTTTTTGCCTGGCCTAGTTGCACACATCCTAAGCATATTCTGTCCTTTGTTCCTTTGGGTGAATGGTGTTGACACAGAAATAGGCGCTCTTCCCCTGCCTGCAGAGGGAATTATTCAGAGCCCTCTTAACTTGTCATATGGGAGATGTTCCTACCACCTGAAACAGTGATGAAATTGAGATTCTGATAGAGAAGATGACTCAGTTGCCAAGTGGCTATTGTCTGCTTATAACTGTAGTTTCATGTGGATATTTGGTATAATGCCTTGCTCTTAACAGTGTTTCCCTTGTCTTGTTTGTATTTATTAAATCAGTTTTCTGTCGCTGTCAGTTGGATTTGATCCTATGCTTGCTGTACTACTGAATAAAGCTCTCTCCTTCTCACTTCCATTTATCACCTCCTTTTCAAAAGCATTGCCTCCTGCTTGTTTGTGGAGCCTTTGGTCAGGTGGCACTTGAAAACCATGTTCCAACATGTACTATTGGAATCCAGGTTCTTCGAGTTACATCCTGCCAATTCTTGGTCTAAGCTTTCTGGTGCATTTTCTGGTGCATTTTCTCTTATAATGGTTTGAACCAAATTATCTTTCTGGGGTGTAAATCTTCATCCCCATCCTCCACTGGTCTTGACCACAGTTGACAGCAAGAGTGGATGAAGAGATAAGTCGGACCCAAGGGCCTCCTTGTGACTTTTCAAGAGTTTAGAGGGAGAGGTACACCTTGTCAGGGGTAGTAGGTGCTATATAAATGCAATTGCAATTATAATACCAGGCCAGATTTATCAATTCTGGCAGGTATTTTCCCAACCAAACTCTGGGCATTTCAGGATTTAGCACCTAGAAGGGGGAATCGCTAAGCGATTACCAAGTCTTTTTCTGCTTATTATCCATGCTTCTGGGGATTTTTCCAGTAAGGTTTACCACCTGCTTTAAACAGGTGGTAAATCTCAGTTGAGGTCATGGGGGGCCTAGAGGCAGGTGGCGGATTGGGCAGGGTCGTTTTCTGTTTCTTATTTTAGTCAGGCTGAATGGTCTCTTTCTCTGTTGCTCCCCCCCTCTGTTTGTAATTTCTAAGTCCCCAATTGATGTTGTTGGTTGAAACCGATGGCTTGGAAGTTGAATGAAGGGGGCTGTTCAAATTAGAGATGTCAAGTGAAGTGACTGGCCCTTTTCAAATGTCTACAGATACTTCCATTCTGAAATCATATTTCAAGCACTGGCATTCCTTCTGTCCCTGGTGTTTCTCTCATATGTTATCCTTTATAGCTATAATGAATTATAATTCTTGGTGATTCAATGCATGGTTTTCAATTGGAGATGCCTCCTTCCTCTGTGGATTTTGTTGACTGCTATTCAGGTCTTCTGAGAGCTAGTGGAGTTCTGGCTTCAGTTACTGGTTATACCTCTAAGTTACTTCAGGGGTAAGATTTGGGGCAACCTAGATGTAAACCTATGGTGTACTCTTTGGATCTCCCCATGGCTCTTCAGAACATTTCAAATGCTCCCTTGAAACCTTTGTAAGGTGTTTCTTTGGAATCGCTAACTTTTAAAGCCAGGGTGAATCCAGTTTACTGGTTGCCTTCACTTCAGGCAGTACAACGAGGGCTACCTCTACTTTTCCTTGCATATTTAATCCCATTCCTTTACCTTTAGATCCAGGAATATCACTCAATTTCGTTTTTCTCAGGATATTGTACTTCCTACTTTGAGTTTATGGGCTAGGTCATTATCCCATGCAGGAGTCATGGATGTGGGGTTTACCAGGTGTATTTATCTATCACACATGGATCCATTTTGAATATTTGATGTCTTATTTATCACCTTTGGTAAGGGCTGAATGGGTCAGAAGCTGACAATTTCTACTTTCAGTGGTGGATGACTGCTATTGCCATGTCTCTCAACTTGGCTAAGTTCCCGTTCCTTTTGGAGGTCAGGTTAGGTCCACTTGTGGGCGGGGAAGACTTCCTGATTCAGCGGAATGCATGAGTATTCCTACTGTGGATATATGTAGGAACATCACCTGCTTGTCTCCAAGCACATCTATTTGTCCCTAGAAGGTGAATGTCCTTGGCTCCAGGGCCTCCTTTGAGACAGCCATATCTAGCGTGAATTCTGGTCTTTTGGAGGCCTGTCGTTGATTTATCATTCTTAGCATTGCTCTCAGATTAAGCATTTCTATATATACGCTTGACTTGTGCATCTTATTTTGAGGACCCCTTGGTGCCTGCCACACTGTGCATGGTTGGAAAGGAGGAATCCATGGGTACCCCAACAGGCATGATTCGGAGGGCCCTGGGTGAAGGGGAGCCTGCTACGGCCCCCCAAAGACCGATTCCGGCAACCTTTTTCGATCCGGGCAAAACGAATTGGAAAGGCTGCCCGAATCGTTTATCATACTTGCTCGCTTGGAAATCATACTCCATAGAGCTGTACGATTTGGCTCTGGAGGGCTCTATCTCTCCGAATGCCTTCCAGAACCGATTGGGTCAGCGCTAAGGCTGTCCAGGCATCGTACTTGGTAGTTCGGAACTGGGAACGAATCGGTCAGGAACAAGGGCTCCGGACTGGTTTAGGCAGTTCCAAATTTGTTTCGGAGCCCTTCCGAATGAAATCGGAATCGACTCCTTTATGTGCACAGCAGACCCCTCTGGACACATTTAGACTCTTAGTCATCGCTGTAGGGTAGACCCTGTGTTTTACCTGCTGGCTGTTGTAGCAGTTCAGGCTTGTGTTGTGAAAGGGAATTGGCTTCTGCACTCATGGGATCGGATCCACCCTGCTGCAGCCTATTCCAGCTGCCTTGCTCTAGGTGATGTCTGCAAGGACAATTGGTGAGGCAGGCTTGTGCAGCAATGTCCGTCCTCAGCAGCACTGGCCCTCCTGGAAAGCTGCAGACAGGCATCCTTGAGTGGCAATAGGAGCCTCCAGGCCAAAACCCTTGTGTCTTCTGGCAGTTGCGGCCTCTGGGCTGATCTGGGCTTCTTGCTTGGGTGACAATGCAGCCCTCTCTTGCAGCGTCGGCAGTGGCAGAACCATTTTCCAGACATGGGATGTGGCTTTGCTGTTTATGGCATCAAAAACGGTTTGGATTGGTTTTCTTTAAATGTCATTTTCTGGCCACTCCTAAGACCCAACCCTTGTGCAAGGTGCTGGCTCTCATAGCTTTTAGCAATGGGGCTGGTATCCAAACCTGGGGTCAATGAAGTGTGAGATCTCTGCAAATGACTGTCTTCAGCCTTCCTGAAGAAGCTATCAAAGACAGATAAAAAGGGAAGCCCTGTCTAGAAATATCCTTATCTTGAACAACAGAAATTGCAGTCCCATCCCTCACCCCTATCGCCTACCACATGGCTGTGCTATGGAAGAACTAACCAGCAGCCCTTTGCTAACAAGGGTCTCATTGAACGTCTAAAGGAAGCCCTGTCTCTATCCTCCCTAACTTGACTGTCTGTGTTTTCACTGTCCACCCACAGGAATGCAGGCACTACCCTTCCACTGTCTGGGGACACCGCCCTCCCCCTCCATCTTGTACCATGGTAAACCACGGGTATTCCAAACACCTCATGTGAGCCCCACTACTCAGGCTAATACCACACACAGGATCCTCCTACCATACATGTGCTGCACATTCACTGCATGCACATTCACTCGACATGTACATAGGATGTCAGCGCAAAGTTCTGGGGGACCACATAACAGTGGAACTTTGCACAAAAGGGGTCAGTAGACCACACTTTCACTGACACCTAGTAAAAAGTCTTGGCACACTAAAGATTCACAAAACATGGTACTCTGCCACCACTGCTTTATGTGATGTATCCAGGGAAGGGCAGCAGTTAAGTACTCACTATGCTGCCTCACTTCGTGCACCCTTGCAGGTCACAAACAGGTTCTGGATCTCGCATTACCAGGGACAGGCATAGGCATCTGCATATACACTAGAGTAGTGTGAAGCTAGGGCCAAACAAGAAGTCAGGATATCGATCTCACATGCAGTCAGAGCAGGCTTATGCACCTGTTTACCATGTAGGGGACATTCCTGTCCTAACAGTTTGCCAAGAAAAAAACTGACCCTCCAAACATATACTGGTGGACAGATTCACCACACTAAGGGGCTGATTACGATGGCGGGCGGACTAGGTCCACCCGCCATCGTAGCGGTGTTTGGGACCGCCCGCCAGACATGCGGCGGTCCCACCATTGCGATTAGGATGCGCCCGCCATACTGGCGGGCGCATCCAGGGCTTTTAACATTGCGGGCGGTGCTGCTGGCTGCAGCACCGTACGCAATGTTAAAAGTGCTTGCACTGCATTTCCCTGCACTACGTGGCAGGCACCACGTGGTGCCTGCCACTTGGTGCATGGAAATGCAGGGGGGTACCAGGGGTACCCCCCCAGTGCACCCCCCCCACAGAGGGGGCCCGCAATGGGCCCCCGAATCCAGCCTCCGCCTGTCTTTTTGCAGTGGGATGACCGCCGCAAAAAGACAGGTGGAAAGGGATTTCGTAATCCCTACAGCGGTGCCTGCAAGGCACCGCCGCAATGCTGCCCTGTGTCCTGGTTCCGCAAGGTGGGTGGAAAAGGACCGCCTTGCGGAACCGTGGCGGACAGACTTTCCGTCCGCTATGGACACATTGGGATTCCCACCGCCATCCTAATTCGGCGGTCGGAATTTCCTGTGTGATGGCGGAAGGACCGCCACCGCCGGCCCGGCGGTGGCGGTCCTTCCGCCATCCTAATGACCCCCTAAGTAAATTGCAAAATATGCTGTTAAAACAGTTCATTTTTTGTACGATTTACCTAAAAAATCTGGGTGTTCCATTTTGTACAGCCATCTATCAATTTGGAAAATATATATTGCATCTTTCGGCACTTTGGCCTTCCACTTACATGTCACCATCCTGCCCCTTCTTTTCAGTCACACGTTATGTATGAGACTTTACCTGAAAGGTTCAGGTTGAAAAATTGAAAAGTTACACAGGTCTCACAATCTTAATCTAGAGAGAGCAGAGCTAGACCGATACGGCAGGCTTAGATACTAGACATACCACCCATGTTACTGAGACCTTACATACTCCTTCGACATGTATAGAATTTAGATTATAACAGCCTTACAGGCCCAGGCAACAGCAAAGGTGAAATTCCATAAAATTCTATATCATTCTAGCTTACAGTTGTTTGGCAACATTTCCAAGCGGTACAAATCATGTTTTGGGTTATGACCAAGGACGCACTGATGCTGCATGCTGCAAAACAAAAAGAGTTGAAAGGGAAGTTTCTTTGATCTTCTAAGTGATCAAATTTCACAAACCATGTTAGTGCAGCAAGAGGTTTAATTTAGAGCTACTGGAAACACCACCAACCCATTCTGTCTTTGGTGAGAGCTGTTAAGAACAACCATTCTAACCCATAACAGAAGGGGACATAGAAATGAGTAATATAATTGTTCTGCTCCAAAGGAAACTGGATAGACCCAGTGCTCTTTCCAATATGTCTACCCCCACAATAGTGAAAAGAGGAAACTAGGGCAACCTAAAACATATTAGAATATGAGGCCATATATAGCGATCACATATACTGGGTAATGAACATTTCAAGAGCCCAGAAACATACATGGCCTACAAGGGACACAGGAATGGCTCAAAGACGTTTTAAGCCATGGGCAATATGTGCCCTGGGCCAGGGCCCCAGCCTTTCAGATGGTCCCTAATAGAGACGGCTCTGTACTGTAGACAGTCCTGCCCTGATGAACTTGAAAGATTCTTAAACATGGAAGGTTTTAAATACTGTTTTGCTTTAATTTATTTTTAATATGGGTAAGGTGTGGAAGTCTATTACAGACATTTTACAGAGAAATGTTGTCCTTCTGTTTTGGTACACTGACCAAATATCGACACTGAAAATATCCCCATACCAAAATATTGTGACCAAAATATCGATGTAAAAATTTCGACATCCTATACTTATAATGGTAAATACAAAAATATCGGTAAAAAATATCGATGTCATTAATATAGTTGTATAAAATATCGATTTTAAAATATATATAAAATAAAATAATAAATATTAAATATATTAAATAGTAACATTAATTAAAAAAATTAAAAACATTTAATATAGATCTTAACAAATATAACAAATAAACGTAATCAAAAAAGTTAAACACATATATAATAATCCATATATATTTACATATATCTACTTATAAAAAGTTATTAAACTAATAATTTTAATTTATGTTATAATTTTATAATAATATAAAAACAAATAACTATATATATATATATATATATATATACAGGTACCACTAACATAACATCTTTAGAAAACAAACCATTATAAATAAATAAAAAATTAAACAATTTAAATTCTTTAAATGTAGCAAAAATTATTTTACACATTAAAAATATTAATAATTAAAAATATTATAATTTTAAATAAACAAAAACACAATAATATAAATTATAACAGCATAGAATAAATGATAAAATATAAAATGTAATACATATACTGTTCCCACTACAATTTATACCAAACTATAACAGATAAGTAATATTTACTGTACCCATTCCAGCCAGTACAACAGTAGAAAAACTGTTGGAGTGCGAAGGGATACATTTACTATTCCTACTCCAATCACTACAACACTAGGGAAAGTGTTAGATTGCGGAGGGGTAAAATGTATTATTCCCACCCCAATGAGTATAACAGTAAAGAAAGTGCTGGATAGCGGAGGAATAAAATTTACTATTCCCACTCCAATAAGTACAACAGTAGGGAAAGTGTTGTATTGCGGAGGCGAAACATTTACTATTCCCACTCTAGTCAGTAGAACAGTCGGGAAAGTGTTGGATTGCGGAGGGGTAAAATGTACTATTCCCACTCCAATAAGTGCAACAGTAGGGAAAGTGTTGGATAGAGGAGGGGTAAAATTTACAATTCCCACTCCAATAAGTGCAACAGCAGGGAAAGTGTTTGATAGCGGAGGAGTGAAATGTACTATTCCCACTCCTGTCAATACAAGAGTAGGAAAAGTGTTGGATTGCGAAGGGGTAAAATTTACTATTCCTGCTCCAATAAGTGCAACAGTAGGGAAAGTGTTGGATAGCGGAGAGGTAAAATTGACTATTCCCACTCTAGTCTGTTCAACATTAAAAACGAACAAATAAAATTATTTTGAAAACAAAGTAAATAAAAAAATATATAAATGTGTTGAAAAATTAAATAAAAATATATTTAATATTAAAATTTAAAAAAAAAAATATATCACAATCTTAAATACACACAAATACTTACAAATATTATTATAAATAAAATACAAAAATAATTTTCATACAAATAAATATATTTATTTAGAAATTCTTTATTAACAAAAACATTAATTATTTCATACATTTAGTTTAGATACTCCTCACCCTATAACATCACAAAACTCACAACCTGCACCTAAAAAAATTCTTTACACTATTAATACAAATATTCATCAACAAACTAATTTTCATTAATTAAATGTAATTATGAATTAATTATAATTAATGTACTTCCCACAATAAATCCCCACAAAGCACACAACACTCTCATAACATTTAACATAATTAATTATTAATTTAATAATTAATATTAATTAAAAAAAAATATTAATTGCTTAAAATGTATTTACTTTCCACCCAATACCCCTACAGAACCCACAACCCACATCTAAAATCTAAAAAAATAAATGCATTTGCACAATTAACATAATTAATGATCAATTAAACAAATATTATTAATTAGAAACCAAATTATAAATCATTAAACTTAATTAGTGTCCCACCGTTTAGCCCTGTAATCCCCACAACCTGCAACTAAAATTTAACTTAAAAAAAGTAATTATACAATTAAAATTAAATTTCAATTAAATAACTAAATGTAGTTAACAACGAATTATAAATTAATTTACTACCCACCCTTTACCCCTATAATTCCAAAACCTGCACCTAAAAAATGTAATTGAACAATTAACATAATTAGTTGTCAATTAATTAATATTAATTATCAACTAATTAATTAAAAATAAATTACTTCCCACCCTTTACCCCTATAGTCCCACAACCCACACCTTTTTTTAAATAGTCTTTATTAAGCATTTTCCACCATTTACAATATACCATAAGCACCCCCACCCACCCCACCCCCACGATCAGGGAATAAATAACATCAGAGAAACCGTACATAATAATCATCAAAATACAAATGAGATACTGGGGTAAAACCATCAGTAATAAAACACAGATGTAGACATCAGATCATTATTTAAAGTGCAGAGTGCAGAGAAAGTAAAGAGACGGAGCTAAAAGTGAATAAATATTAGCAAAGCTTCCTGCCTTTACATATACCATCAGTTTCTCCAGTCTAGATAAAGGTGCCCATATTAGCTATCCTTTTTCCCCCTTTGCTTTAAAGTCTTTTCAAACCGTGCACAATAATCATCAACGTAATAATACAATTAAGATACTGGGCTAAAAACCGTCAGCAATAAACATCATGTTAAAATTTATCATTAAATAAATCAAGATTAGACACAGATGTAAACATCAAACCATTATTTAAAGTGCAGAGTGCAGAAATAAGAAGAGACGGGGCTTAGAGTAAATAAATATTAGCAATCCATCCTGTCTTTACAGACACCATCAGTTTTCCAATCTAGATAAAGGTGCCCATATTAGCTGTCCTTTTTTCCTTGCTTTAATGCCTTTTCTGCAATAAATCACCTTCTCCATATTGGAGATGACTAATAGACGGGCGAGCCAGTGTTGAAACTGAGGAGGCTGCGGGTCCAGCCACGCTGTAGCAATTAAAAGTTTAAAAATCGTCATTGGAACAGCAAGAAAATAATCTATATCCGGGGTCAATTTCTCTTCTAAAACCCCTAGTAGGATTAATTTGGGACTCAATGAGACTTTTATATCTAATTTGGTAAGGAAAAAATGTATTTCATTCTTGACGGAATTTAAAGATGGACAAGTTGCAAACATATGAACAATGTCAGCACAAGAAGTGGAACAGTGCGGACACTTGGTTACCTGCCCCGAACTCCACTTTGCGATTCTTGCAGGTGTAGAATAAAGCATAAACAGGTTTTAAAAAACTGCACTTGTAGATTGGCCGACATTAAAACAGTTTGGGATAACCTAAGAGCCTTTGCAAATTCATTTTCAGTGATCGTCAACTTATTCTGCCACTTAACACACTGTTTATCAAGATCATCTTTCATTTCGTTGTTCAAAGTCTGATAAATTGTCCAGATGCGGATTGAGTTCTGCGTTATTAAACTATCAACAGAACATTCTCATCAAAACCGCTGGGGCCTCCCACTTTCCGCTGAAGGTAGTCCGTAATGTGCAGGTAAAAATTCCTTGTTGTTAATACCAAACTTTAACTTTAGCTCGTCAAACGAGACAAGGCTGGATGGAGAAAAAAAAGTACCAAGTTTCTCTATACCTGCAGAGTACCATACTTGCATATAGCCATCATTAAAAATTTCAGGTAGGTTTGGATTGTTCAAGATTGGTGTATGAAAGTTCAATCTCCCCAAACCCAGCAGTTTCCGTATAGCGACCCAAGTCTTTACCGCACACGCAAGACACTTGACCCGTACTTTTTTGTAGTAACTATATTTGACTTGCCTCAGCAGACACCACCAAGCCTCTTTCCCTAGCAATAATTCAAATATGGAAGGTGTCAAATTTGGGGGAGCCGTTTGCGAAGGTTCCATTAATAAAATCCGGCTATATTGCAGGAATGAAGCCCAATAATACAGTTTAACATTTGGGAGAGCTCACCCTCCTCTCTCTTTTGGGAGCGAGAGATACCTCAGTGCTCTTCTTGCTTTAGAATAGGCCCATAAAAATCTAGTGAATACTGCCTCAAAAGTTTTAAAATATTCGTTAGGAAAATCTAAAGGGATTGCTCTAAATAAATATACATTTTTTGGGAAATAAATCATCTTTATAAGGTTACAACGGCCTATCATTGTGAGGTGCAAATTATTTAACCTTGCTAACCCTTTCTTAGTTTTATCTGCCAGAGGTTCTAGATTTAAATTAACAATAGACTCCACATTCGAAGAGATAAAAACACCTAAGTATAATGCTTTTTCGACTACTCTTTTATCGACCAAGGCAATCTTATCATTGATGATAATTTGTGTATTTTCCTTGTTTAGCGAGAAGCCGGAGATGTCCCCAAATACAGATGCTTCTGTCTCTATTGCCTTAATAGCAGCTTCTGGATTAGACGTCAAAACTGCAACATCATCTGCATATGCCAAGATTTTGGTTTCACAACCATGCATAATTATTGGAGGGATAGCAGTGCTTTGCGCTATTTTCCTTAGAAATGGGTTAATATACAGCGAGAACAGGAGTAGGGAACAAGGACACCCCTGTCGAGTTCCACGAGTGATCATCACTGGTCCTGTCATGCTTTCAGAAATACAGACTTTAGCCGTAGGTTTACAATACAAGGCCTTAATTCCTTGAATGAATCTTGGGCCAAAGTCCCTTGAGTACATCGCATGCCATAAGAACTGCCAGGAGACCCTATCAAACGCTTTTTCGGCATCTAACAAAATCAGAGCCATAGGGACTCCTGACACTTCCACAGCGTCAAAAAGTGAAATCACACGCCGAATGTGGTCGGTAGTGTCCCTTCCTGCAATAAAACCATGCTGTTGGTGCATAACCAGTTTTTTGATAACCTGGGCTAAACGTACTGCTAACACCTTGGAATACATTTTTGACTCTCCATTTATTAGCGTGATTCGCCGATATGAACCGAGTTCGGCTGGTGGCTTATCTTTCTTCAAAAAATCAGCTATTTTGGCCATCAACCAGGAGTCTGGTGGTGTGGTTCCATTAAATATATGGTTAAAAAGTGCCAGCATCTGATCTTTCAGCTGGGGGCCAAAGGTTTTATAAAATTCTGAGGGGATTGCATCCACACCAGCAGCTTTACCCAGAGGGAGACTAGAAATTGCAAGTAATATCTCTTCCGATGATAGCTCCTCTTCCAGGGTTTCTCGTTCATCTATAGATAATTTACTTGTGGGTACTGCTTCGAGGAACTCTTCGATTTGCCTAGGGCAATCCCTATTTCTTCCGTATACAAGGTTTGATAAAACACTTGAAATGCCTCTCTGATTTTTTTTGCGTCAGTAACAACCTCAAGAACAGGATCCCGAATTTCTCTAATCTCGCTATTTGTGCACCTCTGCCTTGCTCTTACTGCCAGATGGTGTCCTACCTGCTCGCTACACTCGTAAGTTCTTTCTTTCCAAGTAACATATTTTTCTGCTGCCCTGTTTGCAAATATCCCCTCTAGTTTTGCCCTTACGAGTGTTTCCTTCGTTTCTGCATCCCTTATATCCCCTGCTTGTCGTATTGTTTTTACTAAATTTACCTCGGCTACTGCTAGGTTATCTTGTTTAGCTTGTATCAGCTGTCTGTCCTGCTTCCCTTTGTTCAGTGAGAACTTTAAGGTCTCCCCCCTTAGGCAGGCCTTGAATGTATCCCAGACCGTACACAAGGAGGCGCTGCCATTATTCTCTTTAAAGAATATTGGGATCCACTTACTGATGTATTTGCAGTAATCCTCATTGGTAAGGAGTGCACGTTCAAAGCTCCATGAACTTAGTGGTTTCCCCCCTATTCCTTGCAACTCTAATACGAGGGGGTTGTGATCCGAGAGGAACCGGGGGTATAGATCGATTTGACAGGACATGATAAATTTGTTGGACACAGAAAAATAATCAAGGCGAGCATGTGTGCAATGCGGAGCAGAAAAATACGTGCACCCATCCGCCATCTGATTCTTTTTATGCCACACATCTACCAAACCATGGGGTCGATTACGATGGCGGTCGGAAAAACATACCGACCGCCATGGTAGCGGCAAAATACCGCCCGCATGGCCACCGGGAAAAACGCCGCACACATTACGATGAACCGCCACAATAATCCGTCCGCGGCGGCGGGAGACAACGAAAAACCGCCCGCACACGCCGGACCAGCTCAAAATCCGACCGCAACGGCCGGATACTCAGCGGAAAAGCCAAGAACCGCCGCCATGCACACGGAGTAACCGCCCGTGACATTATGACATCCCCGCTACCACCATGGTACCCACCTATGAATCCGACCGCATCGTGCGCGAACAGTGACGAATCCGATAGGCGGCGGAAGGGCCGCAGCATAGCCACCGCTGCCGAGGAACCGCTGCGGAGGAACCGCAAAAAAATGGCGGACGTTGAAAAAAAAAGAAAAAAACAAAACAATGCACACACTGAAGTAGACCTGTCCCAACACAAACCAAAAGTGCCCAATGACAACAGCCCCAGAAATTCAAAATAACCAATCACAGGACAACACACACAACACACCTGACAGCAACATACCAGCTTGCCACACCCCCATAGCCGAGCATAAAACCAGCCCCTCCCTGACCACAATCCTTTGCTACACTCCACAACTGAAGGTCCCAACCCCAGAGAACAAAGGAGAGGCAAACCTGCACACAGCACCACCACAACACACACCACCTACACCACCCACAACAACCACAACACCCACACAACTGCACCACAGAACATCTGCACAGCACACACCATGGCACCACACAAAATGCCAAAATTCACTGATGCAGAGCTTGCAGTCATGGTAGATGAGATAATAAGAGTTGAACCACAACTCTATGGCAACATGGTCCAACACACCCCATTAGCCACAAGAACCCAAATGTGGGTGAGGATAGTCAATAAGGTCAATGCAGTAGGGACCACCCCCGCAACAAGCAGGAAATACAGAAGCGGTGGCATGACCTGAAGACCGTGGTGAAGAGGAAGAGGGCCAAGAACCGTCAGCTGGCTGACGGGACTGGTGGAGGCACTCCCATCCCACCCAAACCATACAGTCCGTGGGAGGAGAAGGTCCTTGGAATCCTACATCCAGAGAGTCTTGAAGGAATCCGCGGGGGACTGGAAGCTGGTAAGTACAAACCAATGTATAACATCACATTGCCATGTACCGTCTTGCACAAATTCAAACCTATAACCCCTAGGCCAAAGGACATTCGTCTGACCCACAATACCCAAAACAGGTCACACAGATGTAAGCACCACTCAACCTGAAAAAGCACAAAGCTAAACAAAACCAACTGGGATGCATGTGTACAGACAAAAAGCACTACAACACACACCAGGCCCCCATCTCCCACCCCTCAGCAGGATGGAGCACCCCACCCAGAAGCATGTGTCAGCCATTGAACGCTCCCCCACCACCTAACAGGTAGGTAGCCATCTTCACAGGGTTGGGGAATGTGTATCTGGAGGCAGCACTACAACTCCCAACAGGCCCCCTCCCCCACCCCTCAGCAGGATGGAGCACCCCACCCAGAAGCATGTGTCAGCCATTGAACGCTCCCCCACCACCTAACAGGTAGGTAGCCATCTTCACAGGGATGGGGAATGTGTATCTGGAGGCAGCACTACAACTCCCAACAGGCCCCCTCTCCCACCCCTCAGCAGGTTGGGGCACCCCACCCAGAAGCATGTGTCTGTAAGTAAAAACCAAAGTGACACTGCACAGGTAATCAGACAGTGCATGCACACCACCATCACTCAACAAAAGCATTGGGAGACATGACAACATGAGGCTCTACTTCACCCAAAAATAGAAAAGTAAAGCACAGCCATTGACAGGATGCAGACAGCTCAGCGTACGTAACTGTGACAGAAACAGAACTGTGACTCCCAACAAATATGTCCAAGAAAACGGGCCTCTGACATGCATCACCCAGACTTCCCTCTGTAGCGTACATGGGTGCTGATCATGAAGGACCATGGGAAAACCAAACTAGCATGGTCTGCTGTATAAAGAAATACAAGCACAGGACATGTCAACGGTATGCATGTGATGACAATGGCTAGTCCATGCACACAGGTAATGTCTGCCAGGCAGAGTGATCAGCAAAGATGCTGAACATCAACTTGTAGTCATGCCAGTTGTCAGATGACAACCTCACATTGAAATCACCAATACTAGACGTGTGGCATGCTAACTAATCACAGGTCACACCATTGTGAAATGATGAATGTAACTCCACTTCATGGCATGAGGCACATCACTGTGCAGACATACAATATGTGAAAAAGGCAACTGTGTGTAGCATAACATGTAAATAAGAGACATCAAACACAGCAACCCTGAGGTGTGTAAGGCAATTACCATCTACTTCCTGTCCCACAGGTGACCAACAACTGACTGCAGAGGACGACAACCTCAACCAGCACAGCCAGTCACCAGCTCCCGAACATCTCCCCTCGGATGCAGACTCCCTGGATAATGAGGAGGAGGAAGACCAACCCGGACCATCTGGTGTGGCAGGGCGGAATGTGTCCCAGGACCCCACAGCCCCACAACCCTCAGCAACAACATCAACGCAGAGCCCTGCTGCAACGACCTGTGCCACCACCACCACCTCCACCACCACTACCACCACTGCTGCCTGCAGCACTCGCCCTGCTCCACAGGCCAACCAGATCACAACAACTGCGGAGGCACGGGAGAGTAGGCCGGTGCCCACAGGAGGGAGGCAACAGGGCCGTGACAGCAGGCCAGGTGTGAGGACAAGGCTGACCCAAAGGGAAGAAGACCCTGCCACAGAATCACTGGCACACATTCACAGAGTTGTGGGGGCCTATGAACACGCCCAGGGACAGTTGAGGCAGGCTCAGCAGGATGCCCGTGAGCAACAACAGATGCTGCGCTCAATTGACAACCGCATGGGCCAACTCGTGGCCTGCATGGGCCAAATCAGGGACCTCCTGGGCCAGCTAGTGGAGGTCCTCAGGGACAGGCATGCGGCACCGCCAACACCGACAGCTCCCTCCGTTGTGCCGCAGGATGACAGACCCCCACCCTCCCCTGCGTCCAGCGAGCATGGGGACTCATCAGACACCACTGGCCATGCACCTGTGTCCCCCCTGCCAAAAGAGCAAGGGGCCGCCCGAAAAAATCATTGGGAGCATCCCGTGGCAAAGCACCTGGCAAAAGCCAGTCAAGTAGCCAGCCATGATGGCACCCCTCTTCACCCTGCTGTGTACCCTGCAGACTGTCCCCACACACAATGGCGTGGGAATGGCAAATGACTGTTGGACTGTGTTGCCATACTGATCTAGTGTATACTCTATTGTCTCATCTACCATCACTGACAAATCTGTTATTCACCATTCACAAATCTGTCAATATCCATATCTACATCACATGTATCCACTGTAAATAAACACTAATAACGCACCAATTTAGTTGTCACTGTTCCATGTTCATCACAGTATGTTAACTCACACCCATGATTACAATGTCACAGGAGCAGGGATACTCCGCAGAGCAAGTAGAGGCTGAAGGGACCTAGGAAAACACAACAGAACATCAGTTGCTACTCAGGTGGTGGACTAACAACCATCACACAACACAGCACATCAAGGTACGACAATCTGCACATGTCACAAGGAGCAACTGTACCAACATAGACATCAAGTAGCTGTGTCAGAAGATCCCTTGCCATACACACCTGCAGCCAGCACTGACTCAGCAACATGCTGTAGTCACAAATCTCACATACACATATTCACCAAGCACAACATCATCAGACAACAGCCAGTATTGACATTGCCACTGACCATCAAGTGAAGTAGTTGTTGATGAGCTGCTGACGCTGTCCAACACCTTCCTCCTCTCCACTATCCTCGTCACTTGACGTTTGGGTGTTTGCAGGTGGGGGCTGTGGCTGGTCATCATCATCCTGGATTAAGGGGATCCCCTTCCGCACGGCCAGGTTGTGTAGCATGCAGCATGCTACCACTATCTGACACACCTTGACGGGTGAGTACTGCAGAGCCCCTCCGGTCTTGTCGAGGCATCGAAAACGCGATTTCAGGAGTCCAAATGTTCGCTCAATGACCCGACGTGTCCTCCCATGGGCATTGTTGTAGCGCACTTCAGCTGGTGTCCTGGGATTGCGAAGTGGACTCAGCAACCAAGGTCCGTTGGGATATGCAGAGTCACCTATGTGTGAAAGACACATACAGATTGAGTGTCTGACATGTGTCCGAGGACAGCATGGCACACAAACAGCACACGACTCGACCCTTTGTACTCACCCACAATCCATGCCCGCTCCGGCGCCAGATTGGCCATCAGCTGTGGTAAAATGCTGTTGCGCATTATGTGTGAATCGTGGGCTGAACCTGGAAACTTTGCACAGACGTGTGAGATGACCATATCTGCCTGGCACACCACCTGCACATTGATGGAATGATAATGTTTCCTATTTCGGTAAATATGCTCCCGTGCTTGGGGTGGAATCAGGGAAACATGTGTGCCATCTATTGCACCAACTACATTAGGAACGTGTCCAAGTGCATAAAATTCGCCCTTCACATCCGCCAACTCATGCCGCCTGGGGAAATGTATGAATTGGTCCCTGTGTTGCATCATAGCCAACAGGACATCACGTAGCACCATGCTGAATGTTGGTTGGGACATCCCCCTGCAATGCCCACAGTTTGCTGGAAGGATCCCGTAGCCACGAAATGTAGGAATGCCATCACCTTTGCCGTTGGCGTGAGTGCTGTTGGGTATGTCCTGCGTGGAAGCAGGTGTGGCTCCAATAGTGCACAAAGTTCCAGGAGGTTTGTCCGATCCAGACGGAATCGCCTTATGATGTCGGTATCCTCCATGTTAGCCAGCAGGGTGTAGGTACGAAACACATTAGGTCGCCTCCTAGGTGAGATGAAAGGGGACACGTCATAGCAACATAAATTAGGATGTGCACAAATTCATAAAGTCTGTCCTGTCACGGCGCTAACATTGACTGTCATCCCTGAAAGCACACAGTGCAATTCAGTGTTGTCCCAACATGAGACAGATTAATTGTACAACTGTCATGGATGTGCACAGTCAGTAGACACAATACGAACACTGTCTATGTGAATGCCAAGAGTCACATATCGAGCTGAGGTGGACTCAGCCTTGGGTGTACATGACACAGGACATGTGTGAAGCAGAGACAATGCTGGCTTCCACGTTGATGCTGTACCTGCCACACCTCCTTGGCCAATAATTGCAGGGGACACATCAACAACACAATGTGGATAGATCATTGGGATTGTCTTTGTACTCAGTGCCACTTCAAACACACTCAAATTCAATGACATTCACATCACAAACCCATACATGTGCCAATGTCATCAGTACACAGGCCATAGCTGCTGCTGACTTGAATACAAAGTCGGACAGTGACAGATGATGTCACGCCTGTGCAGAGTATGTGTACCACTGTAACAGGCCACCATTACCCCACTGCCCAATACTCTCTACAAGCACACAGATAGCCAATGTGGCACACATTAACAATAGATGAGGGACGTGATCAGCAGGGCCTGTATGCACCCTTAATCTTCCCCCATTTTGGACATTTACATGTAGCATCAAGGAGGGACTGCCCAAGGACACATGTGCACCACAACACATACCATGGTGATACACATCCAGCTGTTTCAAGACACAACAGTGCCACAACACATACATACAACACTACATGGACAATGCCAAGCCAGTATGCCAACAAGTCTATGCATGAACAGACTGTATGCATTACATATGGACAACTGGCTCAGACACCTGACAACATTGGATGTAATTTACACCACATGTCCCAAGGGACATGCATCCTGACCCTCATTCCACACAGGCTGTCAGGCCCAACACAGCATACAATCAATATCACACATCTAACAAACATGCTGGCTGTGCATGAGTAGTGGGACACTGGTACCTCACATTGACCAAATGTCGGAGTTGGATGAGTGTCACAGGCACAACAGTCAAGGTACATCTCACCTGTCTTGGGTGCCCACACTATCATGATACACCAGCAGATGTGATCCACCCACACAGTGCTGGAATAGATGGTGAGCAAGGATGGCTAGCACCCCATAGCATGCACATACACTAGTGTTGGTGGCAACACACTGCACACGTGTGCCACTTGTGCTGACCATCCAACATTGCAGACAATTCCCGCTAATCAGTGCACACACATTGCACGGGCAAAACTGGACACCCATAGCCTGTGGACAAATGTCGCATACTATATTCCATACAGTTAGCACAATCCACAACCGTGCATGCAGTCCATCTGCCAACGCAACATTCCTGATGTGAACAATGGACATGCACTGGTGGCAGGTGAGTAGCACCGGAACACAGCACAACACTCAAAAACATAGTGTAGCTAAGCACCATTGTTGAAATGTACATGTCACTGATTCACATACAACAGTCCAAACAACATGAGCACAGACCTGACACTACCACATAGGTCCCTGTGGTTACAGGTGGCAGACATGTAGCAAAGACATCTGCTCTGGCCGTCTACCCAAGTGACAAACAATAATAATGCAACGGATGCCAGGTGTGGTGCTGAAGTACTCGTCATCCTTTAGCAGGTCGAGCCCCCCTGTACATGTGGACATACACTGCAGGAGTTGCCAGTGTGTACAAAGACATAACATGCGGCATGTAATTGGTCTTAGCAATAACACAACAGGGTGACATCTGTTTCCAATGATGACAGTCATGCTGAATGAATGAGTTCATCTGGGTTTTCAGTGTAACACATGGGCTCAGGTGTGAGATAGTGGTCAGCATGGGTGGCAGATACGACATTGTGTGTAAATATTGATCGACATAATGGAGTACAGTGTTCCATTTGGTGTGAGATGTTACACAGTGGCTGACATTTGTGACAGGAGACCATATCAATGTTATCCAGTGCCATGTGCCACTGTACGTATCCACTGTGTGTAGCACAGTAATGACCATTGATCCACACACAACAAGAACTGTCCGTAGGTGCCTTAAACGTGCCCCATAAACACAATGACGCACAGAGTGTACGATGTGGTGCTGCATATTCCCCATGGCGGACGCACATACTGTCCGTGAATTGGGTGGCGGAGCATGCCAACCACCATTTGTACCTGTGTCGATGCCCACCACTGACGCAAGTGTGTCATGTGCTGCACATGACACATTGGTGTTAGTGATGGCCCTCCACATAGCTGCAGATGGCGTTTGTCATGCTCCACCAGCCACATCCCGGTCACCCATGTCACCCTATGGCAATCAAACAGCGGTAGCGCCGGCCAGGACCCCGCGGTGTGTCACCGCCATGAACCATGCCCTTGCAGCCAATGGGGACCGCTATCGCGGTGGCATGATGCAGATTCAAAAATCGCGGTAGGCGTGCTCCGCCCCCAGCGGATGCGGAGATAGGATGCATTTGTAAGATGCACCACCGTGGTAGCGCCGGCCAGGACCCCGCGGTGTGTCACCGCCATGAACCATGCCCTTGCAGCCAATGGGGACCGCTTATCGCGGTGGCATGATGCACTTTCAAAAATCGCGGTAGGCGTGCTCCGCCCCAGCGGATGCGGAGATAGGATGCATTTGTAAGATGCACCACCGCGGTAGCGCCGGCCAGGACCCCGCGGTGTGTCACCGCCATGAACCATGCCCTTGCAGCCAATGGGGACCGCTATCACGGTGGCATGATGCAGATTCAAAAATCGCGGTAGGCGTGCTCCGCCCCAGCGGATGCGGAGATAGGATGCATTTGTAAGATGCACCACCGCGGTAGCGCCGCCCAGGACCCCGCGGTGTGTCACCGCCATGAACCATGCCCTTGCAGCCAATGGGGACCGCTATCGCGGTGGCATGATGCAGATTCAAAAATCGCGGTAGGCGTGCTCCGCCCGCGGAGGCGGTCATTGGATGCTTTTGAAGAAGGCTGACCTGGAACACCAATGGCAGAAGACTATGACCACTGAAACGAGTCCAGGGCCCTATATATGTGTGGAAGGGAGCACCACATTTCCACTGCTCACAGAGCCTGCTGCCTGGGACCCCTCACCTGCTGCTGCCTCCAGGGACTGCTGCCTGAGACCCCTCACCTGCTGCTGCCTCCAGAGCCTGCTGCCTGGGACCCCTCACCTGCTGCTGCCTCCAGGGACTGCTGCCTGAGACCCCTCACCTGCTGCTGCCTCCAGGGACTGCTGCCTGAGACCCCTCACCTGCTGCTGCCTCCAGGGACTGCTGCCTGAGACCCCTCACCTGCTGCTGCCTCCAGGGACTGCTGCCTGAGACCCCTCACCTGCTGCTGCCTCCAGGGACTGCTGCCTGAGACCCCTCACCTGCTGCTGCCTCCAGGGACTGCTGCCTGAGACCCCTCACCTGCTGCTGCCTCCAGGGACTGCTGCCTGAGACCCCTCACCTGCTGCTGCCTCCAGGGACTGCTGCCTGAGACCCCTCACCTGCTGCTGCCTCCAGGGACTGCTGCCTGAGACCCCTCACCTGCTACTGCCTCCAGGGACTGCTGCCTGGGACCCCTCACCTGCTGCTGCCTCCAGGGACTGCTGCTTGGGACCCCTCACCGCCCACTGCCGCCGCTGACGTCTCATGTCCACAGTGATGGCTAGGACGGAGAAGATCCGTGCCAGTCCATTTACAAGCGAGGAGCTGGATGTCCTGGTGGACGAGGTGCTGACACAGTACCCACGGCTATATGGTGGCCCAAATGTTGTGGTAAGTCTCCAACAGTAGGGGTGTGAGTGCAAGGGGGGCACACATGTAGTCGATCAGATGGTGTATGTGCCTGACAGTGTGGGGTTGTGTAATGCACTGGCTGACATGCTGTTTCCTAGTTGTTAAGGGGGTGTATGCAACCCACACATTCAATGCATGGACATGAAGGGTGGATGGACATGTGTTGTGTACACCTCCATATGGTGTGACAGCTATCTGGTGATGCATGTTTCTGGACAGTTATTGTTCATGTGACTGTTTGTGTGGGTCCTCGTTGTCCATCTCTGTGTGATTCTACCTGGCATGGACTGTCCACGCCCAATGTGACAAGGACACATCACTGACTGTACAGAGTGTGATAGGTGTGTGGTTCGCAAGAGTGTACATCAATGACCCATATCTGCCGTGTGGAGATGAGTCCGTGTCATGCCACTGTTCAGAGAGAGAGGTTTTACCATGAGAGTGTGTCACTGATGTTTTCCCCTCTTGTCTCCCACACCTGCAGCTCAAGGTACACCAGCGTAAGGCCGTGTGGAGGTCCATTGCAAGCAAGGTGCGGGCTCTGGGAGTGTCGAACCGCCGGCGCACCCACTGCCAGAAGAGGTGGGACGACATATCACGACTGGCAAAGAACGTTGCCGAGATGACACTGGGGATACTCCTCGCAGTGGCAGGTTGTCACGACGCAGCTTGACACCACTGATGTGCCGCATCTTGGCTGTGACACAGCCTGAGCTGGACACACGTTTGAAGGAGCATCAACAGCAAGCTAGGGGTGAGTATTCTGTGAAGGTTGATTTTGTCTGTGAGTGGCTGCATGTGTACCATGCCTGTACCTGCGCTGGTGTACGTGATGTGGTTACTGTGATGCAGTGGGTTGTAAGTGGCCCCTGTGCTGGGTGTGGCAGTCACGGATATTACATACATGCACTTACTGATGTTTTTCCAATCCTGGGAATTTCAATGGCATTGTGGGTGGTGTGCTGCAGGCCTGGTCCATTGGTGTTAGTGTTTGTACGCCCCAACATGCATGATGTTGTGGTGTCTGTCCATCACATGGCTCAGCTGTGCCGTGTTTAGATGTTTGTACGCACTGTTTGAGGTAGTGATGTGTGTCTGCATGGTGAGATTGCACGGGGTGGCCTGCAACATGTAGACTTTGTCATCCTCAGTGTTGCTTTGCTTGAATATGTTTGTCCTGTTGCTGTCACTTTGCTGACCCTACATGTCTCTCTGTTATGCAGCATCTCCCGTGGGCACGGAGGGACAGGGGACGGACACCAGTGGTGGTGAAACAAGCACAACAGCTGCACAGGATCCCAGTGACACAGATGTGACCAGCGCCTCGGAGGGGGATAGGAGTATGCTGGAGGAATCACAGCCCGAGACGCAAAGTTCAACATCATCTGATGACGGCGGTGGTGCAGACATCTTGGAGGACACAGGGAACGGAGAGTCTGCTACATCTCCCAGCACACAGCGTGCAGTGCCCACCCTCCCAGCCACTTCCTCTGTTGCTGCCCGTGTTCGCACCACAAAGAGGGGAAGGGTGTCCTTCATTCCAGGCACCGCTGCCCCTGCCCCTGTGCCCCCTGCTGCCATCAGTGCAGAGTGTGTGGACCTTATGCGCCAGCTGTGTGTGGGGCAGACAGGGCTCCTCAATGCATTGTCAGACCACGACCGCAAATTGGCACAGGTGTTAGCTTTCATGGAGGGCATCCATTCAGACGTGGGTGGGCTGCACCGCACTGTCCAGACAATGTCCTCCACAATGGCGGCTGCACTTCAACTGGCTCAATCTCGTAGTCCAATTCCAGTCCCTTTGTCCACCCCCATGCCAGTGGCGACGTCTGACGACGGTGACCACGCTTCACACACCTCAACCTCACGATACTGCACACGTAGCACACAGCAGCAGCACCCCAAGTGGTCAAGGTCACAGACACCTTCCCCTACAAAGAGAAAAACAACCCCAGAGCGCAAAGGGAAGAGCCCGTCAGGCGTTGCAAAGGCACATGATTCAAGGAGGAAGTACTCAGGGTCACAAGCCTCAGAGCAATCCCCGGCCACAGACTCTGTGGTCCCAAAAACGTCTCGCAAAGGCATGCAGACACTCTCCATGCCCACTGTGAAGGTGGGGCCTGGCAAGGCTACACATAGTAAGGTATCCAAGGCTGTTTCACCAACTACCTCTACTCCCATTCCAAGTCCAGTGAAGCAGGGACAGGAGGGCACTGTAGGGGGCACACAGGGTAAAGAGGGGATGGAGGGGCAGAGGCAATGCCAGGCTAAGCGTCCTTCTGGATCCAGCACATACCCAAAGGGAGGTCCAGCGTGTGCACCTGCGGCAGCCTTGGTGCTGAGTGTGCCGTTTGTGTCCACACCACTTCCCATTGATACGAAGACAGGCAAGCCATTTAGAATCCCCAAGAAGTGGAAAGGCACCCCTCCACTGTCTCCCTCCCACACTGTGTCCCACGTCGGCCTGAGTCCACCTCCACGTGCCACTACACCACCTGGTCCAAGCAGCCCTCCAGCGTCCAAGGCCACTGATAGCTCTTCCTCAGCTGGGCGTCTCACTCCCCAGTCAAGTGGTCCAACTGTGCCCGACACACAGTCAGCTCCCAGTCAGACTGACAGCCAGCTCTGAATGTTGATCAATGTCACAGACCTGTCTCTCCCACACCGGTACCTGTGCTGCCCATCGTGTCACACCAGACTGTGTTGCTGACCATGGCGGAGTTTGGTGACACACATTACCTGTGCAGCTTCTCATTGTCTCTGTCAGCACCTTGGACTGGCCACTGGCCTAGCAGTTTTCCCCCTGCCTGTGCAGCTTCTCATTGTCTCTGTCTGCACCTTGGACTGGCCACTGGCCTTGCAGTTTGCCCCCTGCCTGTGCAGCTTCTCATTGACTCTGTCAGCACCTTGGACTGGCCACTGGCCTTGCAGTTTGCCCCCTGCCTGTGCAGCTTCTCATTGTCTCTGTCTGCACCTTGGACTGGCCACTGGCCTTGCAGTTTGCCCCTGCCTGTGCAGCTTCTCATTGACTCTGTCAGCACCTTGGACTGGCCACTGGCCTTGCAGTTTGCCCCCTGCCTGTGCAGCTTCTCATTGTCTCTGTCTGCACCTTGGACTGGCCACTGGCCTTGCAGTTTGCCCCCTGCCTGTGCAGCTTCTCATTGTCTCTGTCTGCACCTTGGACTGGCCACTGGCCTTGCAGTTTGCCCCCTGCCTGTGCAGCTTCTCATTGACTCTGTCAGCACCTTGGACTGGCCACTGGCCTTGCAGTTTGCCCCCTGCCTGTGCAGCTTCTCATTGTCTCTGTCTGCACCTTGGACTGGCCACTGGCCTTGCAGTTTGCCCCCTGCCTGTGCAGCTTCTCATTGACTCTGTCAGCACCTTGGACTGGCCACTGGCCTTGCAGTTTGCCCCCTGCCTGTGCAGCTTCTCATTGTCTCTGTCTGCACCTTGGACTGGCCACTGGCCTTGCAGTTTGCCCCCTGCCTGTGCAGCTTCTCATTGTCTCTGTCTGCACCTTGGACTGGCCACTGGCCTTGCAGTTTGCCCCCTGCCTGTGCAGCTTCTCATTGTCTCTGTCTGCACCTTGGACTGGCCACTGGCCTTGCAGTTTGCCCCCTGCTTGTGCAGCTTCTCATTGTCTCTGTCTGCACCTTGGACTGGCCACTGGCCTTGCAGTTTGCCCCCTGCCTGTGCAGCTTCTCATGTTCAGGCTCTGCATCTTGCGCCTTGGTCCTGTCTGATATTGTTTCCTATCAGTGCTATTTGTGAATAAAAACAGTTGCTCATGTTGTCAGTTGTGTCATTGTCCTTACTGAATAAGGCTTTTCCTGTATGTCTCACATTTACTGTGCCACATGCTCTGTGTGCCACTTCAACTGTGCCACTGGCTTGTTTGACTTATGATTTATTTTACAGGGGTGACGGGGACTTCAGTTCTTCATGACTCGGATACTTGTGGGCTCATTGATGTTGTTTTCGGTGACATACCAGACTCATGTTCCTTCCTTGTTGCTGTTGGCTATGTGTTACTGCATCCTGGTATGTGGGCACTGCAAACACATAGAGGGGTCATATACACGGGATTGCAAGCAGGCTGACCAGGCTCAACATGTATGTGCGTTCTTGCTTTCATGTATGCCTAGCAGTGTAGATGTGTAGTCATGTTGTGATGGGCAGTCATCCTAGTCACAACGGTTACTTACATGGTGTGCATTTGGGTGGTCAAGGGTTGTACGGTGTGTTGGTTGTGGCTTTGTCGTGTGTGTGTACTGGCATGTGACTCATGGCTGTGTGGGACTGTTGTGTGTTTGTGTGCACACACTGCTTGTTGTGCATTCAGTGCTGTGGGTGTATGTTGCCTTGTGTTGTCCTAGTGTACATCCCCTGATGTACTGCTGTGTTTGCTATGTGTTTTGTGGTGTTGTGCATCTGTTGTGTGTTTGATGTGTCTGTGTTGTTCTGTGATGGTGCACTTCTTGTCTGTGTTGTGGTATGTAGCCCATGCATTTTTCCTGCCTGATGAGGTGGTGCACTCCTGTTGTGTGTGTGCTCCCATTGCCTTCCCCTAGTTTGGCTGCACAGGTGCTGTGTGTTATTTTTGTGGTTCTGTATGTGTTTCTGTTTTGAATTGTGTTTGCCATTTTTGTTTTGGTGCAGACGTTGGTACTGAAATCCCTGTGTGTGTGTGATGTTTGTGGATGACTCCCAGGGGTTTGATTGTTTGTCTGTGTCTTGTCTGGACATTATGTAGGCCCTTCTGTGTGTCTGGCATTGGGATTGTGTGCTGCAGATATGAGGGGGTATGTTTGGGGACTCCTACTTGTGTTTGGCAGTCATTGAGTGTGCCAATGTGCCCTGTGTGATACTCATGTGTACTTGCTGTTCACTGTTTGACTTGAGGTCCTTCCTTTCATCCCTGTCCCTATACATGGGTTACCTTGCTGTCTCCCTGAGTTGTTGCACTGAGGTGACTGTTGTTTGACTTCACTCACTGTGCCAGCCATGTGCTTGGATGGGGTGTGGATGTTGTTCTGGGTTCCTTGTCCTGCATGTGTCTGTTCACCTGGTTGTTGGTTGTCTCCTTGCCCTCCCATTTGTGTGCACATCATTTTTGCTTTCCTCTATGTTGTGCTCCATTGCTGGTGGCATGTAGTCTGTGTATGTGGCTGTGTGTCGGTGTGGGGTATGTCTGTGTGAGTTGGCAGGGTGTGTGTCCAGTAGTCTGTATGTTCCTTGTGTGTATGTTCATTTTGTGCTTGTATTCTGCTTTCTTGCCATGTATGTGGTGGTGTGGTGTGTGTGTGTGTTGCCCTGGGCCTGTGCCTCTGTGCTGTGTGTTGATCTACACCAAATGCTGCTGTGTCTGTCTCCCTAGGTGTTAGTTGTGTGCTGCTGGGTGTGGATTTAGCTCGCTTGGTGTTGGACATGGGGGTGCACAGGGGGATTGGCATGTTTCTTGCTGTGTGCGGCGGAGCTGTGGGTGGTGGGTGGTGGTGGTGGCCTGTGGTCTTTCTGGCCTGTCCGTTGCTGTACATGCATTCTGCTTTGTGCGATGGATTTCCCGCATGCTCACCGCTGCGGTGTCGTCAGCAACACATTACATTATGTTCGCTGTACTTTTGGTGGGCTTGATGTAGGGTGTGAATTGGTGCCAGCTGAGACATGTGTGGGTACACTGATGGATGTGTTCCTGTCCACACCAGTGTGTCTGGTGTGGCCAGGTGCCCTGTTTCGGCCCGTGGAATTTGTGTTCTGTTTTGTGTTGTATTGTGTTTTGTTTACGTACCTGCGGCGGCGTCCGCGGCGGGCGATGTTGGCCTGGTGATGTATCACGTACAGCACCGGGAGGACGTGTAGTGCTGGATCCATGGTGTTCGGCTCCGGGTGGAGGGCTCAGAAGTCTCGTTTCACGCTCCGCTGTCGAGATTCCGCCGTGTCTGGAAGGGCGGTTTCTCCCCTGCGGTTCGACGGGTTGTTTGGCGCATCGTAATTTGTTGAGCGGACGGGACGCCATTCCGCACGGCGGTGAGTCTCCATTGGCTCCCACCGGCGCGGTGGCGGGCGCAACTTCATGGCGGTCGGCGTTGCACCGCGGAGGTCGGGAAATGAGGCATATTTGCCCTTCATAATATGGCGGCCGTGAGGACCGCTGCTGGCGGGCGGTAAAAGGCATTTTTCCGCACCGCCGGCACCGCGGTACTAACACCGTCCGCCATCGTAATCCGCCCCCATGTTCTTTACATACCCCTTAAAGGGTTTGAAACACCTTAGGTTTCCTCCCGGTGTACAATGACTGCCCTCCTATATCGAAATTTCCTGGGAGATTGATATTAAAGTCCCCACATAGAATTATAGGTGGAGGGCGGTGCATTAACTCTTGAGATACCTGATTTAAAATGGAGGGATCATCAAGTATACTGCCGTAAACTGAGCACAGCGTGAATTTACCTCCACATGGAGAGTGACAAACTGCTGCTACCCATCTCCCTTTAGTATCAGACCCTACTTGAGAGAATTTTAACAGACTACCTCGGGCCAGAACTGCCACAACCCCAGAACGAGCACCTTGTGAGGTACTGGCTATGAGTCTATAGCCCAGGGAATTTAGAGTATCCCTCTGCGAAGCTTCAATATGTGTCTCCTGTAGGCAGACGATGTCCGCCCTCAGAATCTTTAGGCCTAGGGAAGTTCTAGCTCTTTTTTTAGGGTCATTTAGGCCGCATATATTAATTGACGCAATTCGGATCATCTGATTGTCAATCATTGCCTTATTTTACCCTGCATCCTTAACACCACCCTTTCAGTATTGTAATAGCAGCGTAACACCCCCTGCTAACCACCATCAAGTCTCTCAACTCCTTTCCCTTTTCACCCTGATTGTGTAGGGTTTTGGAACCTCTCCCCAACCTCCCTTCCCCCCCTGAACAAGCCACCCCCCCCCCCACCCCCCCACCCACACCACTCCACTGAGCAACCAGGCCTAGCCTGAATGACGCCGTCTAACAAGATGAAACCCACTCCCCGAGCCCCCACCACCAACCCCCTTATAAAACACTCTGTTCTAACAGATTAACTACATATAATTTCCCTCTCCCTTTTTAGTTGTTGTCTTTTTTCTAAGACCCGTGCCTCCATTCTTTCTCCTCGTCCCCATCTCCTTCATGTCCCCTATAATGTTTCCGTGTTTTTTCTTTTTCTATTTTTTTTTCCACCCCCCCTACCTCTCCATCAAAGTATTTCTGACAGTTCCAGCCACATTTTTGATTCCACTTAACCATCTTTGCCTTGCTCTTTTGGCATTTCTCCCAAAGAATCAGACCCCACCCTGCAGCTCTGCTAGGTATTCTTGGGCCTGAATCTCCGAAAAAAGGGTACGGGTGCTGCCCTTAAATACCACTTTCAATTTCGCGGGATTTTGTAGATACACTTCGGCACCCAGCTTCTGAAAGGGAGCAAACATCTGTCTTAACCGCCATCTTCGCTCCACTGTAGCGTGGGCGAAGTCTGGCTGTGCAAAGATGGAAACTCCCTCTAGATCGAAAATGCGTTGTCTTAAAAGAAAATTTCCAAAATAGACCAAAACAGCCCTAGGGTATACGTTACTGTCTGCCTGTTGCTTTTTGAGGGTTAAGGGGAATCGATGTACCCTCTGTATTTCTCTTTCCCAATCCCATCCCGTGAGTTCTGGGAATGCGCCCTTTAGGAGTTTGACTACAATGTCCCTGGGATTCCCTCCCTCGCTCCCTTCTGGAATACCCAATAGTCCCATTGTTTCTTCTTTGTCTATTCTCATGTTCCTCCAGCTTCCACATCATCTCTGTAAGCTTGGGGTCTTGGGAGGTACTCAAAGTTTTTAGTTCTGCAACCTCCAGTTCAAGGGTATCTGTCCGTGCCTCTATGCTGGTCATCCTGTCGGAGATCTCGTTACAGGTTTTACTTATTTTCCTGACTACTCCCTATAGTTTCTTGGAGGCCTGTCGTGCCCGTCAATTATCCGTCTGGATCTCCGCCTGCATCTGTTTAATCGTGGCCAAAATCAGAGAGGGTGGGGGCTCCAAAACTGTTGTAGTTCCAGGTGGTCGGGGCTGGTTCCCAGGGGTGGCATCCTCCATAATCTGTTCTGGATTGTCAAGAAGTTGAACAGCGGAATAATCCCATCTGAGCCTGGGGGTCCCTTTCCTTGTTGACTCTTCCCGGATTTTGTTAGCCTTTTTGTCACTTGAAAGCTGCTTCTTTTTTGAGCTTGTAGACTTTTTCTTATTTCTTGATCCTCCTGATCTCTTCTTTCAGCTAACAGAAACAACAGGTCCATCTGGCGAGCTACTGCTAGATGAGATGGACAGCGTAGAAGTTGAGGTGCCTAGTTCGGGCATTGAAGAGTCCGAATCATCAGTTAGAGAAAAAAACAATTTTTTGCCCCCCATCCGATCGGGTGAGGCCAACGGTTTAGGGTCCCCCAAAGAGCCACAGCCTAATGAGATGGAGTCCGCTTCGATTAGTTGGGAGGAAGGGGGGATCGGGTCCCCCAAGATCAACAGTCTCAGTCTCAGTAGTTCGAGTGCTAGACAGATTCTTCTTGAGCTGTAGCTTCTCCCCTACACCCACCGTTGGGGTGACTGTGCATTTCTCCTCCTCACCTGTTTTGAGGCTTCTGGAAGCATCTGCCACATTCTCAGGCACCACCTCCGGCACATGGGTGGAAGCAGATGCAGTAGCTGGTAGGGGGGCCGCGGTAACCGTATCCTGGTTTTTTAGGGAACTGGGAAATTTTAATGGAAAAAGGTCAGAAATCGCTGGTCGGCCTTCCGCTGCTGCCGCCAGATTATTCCCTCGGGAAGATCTCTTGCCGATATTAGTAATGAACTCATCACCTTTCTTCTTGTTCCTTGATTCTGTGCCAGCCTCCTTGGGGTTCTCATGATACATGCTGGGCTTCGTAGTCCCGGCCGGAGGCGGACCAGTAGCGATGGCTAAAGCATTCGGGAGTCTCGCCTTGGAGGTTTTAGATCCTCTGCCGGCCATCAGTGAGACAAGGTTGACCTGTCCGGCAATAATCGTGAGGTAAGCCTGCCTCAGCTCTTCTCCAGGGGCTACGCAGAGCACCACAGCAGAAACAGCCGTGCAGTGTCTCCTGCCGGAACTCCGCCTCGAGGGCGAACAGCTGAGATGGACTGCGGAGCTCCAAACAGTCCCGAGAAGTCACAGACCCTCCAGCATCACTCGCCCGCTTGCAGTGCCATATTACCGCCGTAATACCGCTCAGGAGTCGCAGTGATCAAACAAGAGGTAAGAGGTGGGGTGGGAGCTCAGAAGTAGCGAGCAGCTAGTCAGACGCCATCTTGCTCCTGCATAATGGCCCCCACAACCCACACCTAAACAAAATGACACAATTAACATAATTAATTATCAATTAATCAATTAATATTAATTAACAACGAATTATTGATTAATTAAAAATAAATTATTTCCCACACTTTACCCCTATAAACCACACAACCCACACATAAAATGTACCCCAAAAAATTAAAAGCCCAACTAACACAATTAAATATCAATTAAATAAATATTATTAAATAAAAAATAATCATTAATTTATTATAATTAAATTACTTCCCACGCTATTCCCCTATTAACCCACAACCCGCTACGGATCTAAAAAAAAAAATTACATTAAATTAAATTTAATCACTACTAAAAATGTAACACATATATTAAAAAACATAAATAACATACAAAAAAATTACATCACATACATTTCAAATAAATACTAAAATACATAATACTAATTAAAAACGATATTTTAAACAACTCTATTTATGCAAATTATATTAATGACTTCTATATTTTAAAAATCGATATTACTTACCTTCGATATTCTTGACTTCAATATTCTTGACATCAATATTTCCATGTCACGATATTTTAAACCCGATATTCTTGAACACTGATATTTGCAACTCGATATTTTGTCTAAACACCTCTGTTTTTCTACACCCTGCACCATCCATAAAAACTTTCCTTTAGATCGAAACAGGACATCACATATTTGAAACGGGAGAGGGTCACAGAGATTATTTGCAATAATATTAGTGTGCTGCTCCTGTGTTACAATATTGAAAACACACATCACTATTTCTGAATATTAGATATAAACACATTTAGAATTTGGACCAGTGTGCCCGTCAGTGTGTCAGGGACCAGGCCAAAGAGGCCATGTAAGAGCTGTAATTAGATTATAAAGTCGAAGCTGTTCCGAAAAGGGATCAAATAAGCATTTTTTATCACTGCCATGTCTGACATCATTACTACATGTTGGTGGTGAACAGGCTAGCAGCTCAATTGGCTATCAATCGTGAGGTGGAATTTGAAGGACCTGGCATTGAATAGTCCACTTTACCCAGGGCAACTTCAGACCATTAAGTGTCTGCTTCTTCAAGTAACATTGGGTACTGGATTAGCACCCATGTCAGTGAGATTCATTTAAGATGCTGGCAAGGTCCCCTTCAGTTTTACTCGCCTTTGATTAGTCCACAGTGGGACCAATGGACATCACACATTGGACTGTGCGAGATAGCCGTGAGATGGCCACTAATGCTGTACCGTGAGATGAGAACTCTAGCCAGCTGAGCAAGAGGTACTAGGCTGCAGACTGAACAGTGGCACATGAGGCATGGGCATTCTTGTGCATTCAAGTTGAAATTGTGGCGGACCTCAGACCCGCCAGGTAAAGCCGCAGTGCGAGGTGTTGCTGAATGTGAATGGCACAGGAAGATGGATGTAATTCAGTACATGAACATTAGCTGACATACTGACGATGGCTGTTGGGGATGCTAGTCTTTCAATTCAATCAACTTTGACCACAACACTAGTGGTCTGGTGCCATCTAGTTATTGACTACAGCAACAAGAAAAACTGTCAAGAGAAAAAAGGGTAAAATCCTAAACATTGGTAGACATTGGTTGGACACATCAACTGAGCGGGGCACAAGTTAATTTAGCAACTCAAAAATTTCTTGTACTTCCAGGTGCCATTAGTGGAACAGTGGAGGACCTAAACTGCACCATTGTTGTGTCTGCATAACCTTGTGGCTAAGCCTTGGTACACAGGTGGAAAATGCTAAGGCAGTAATTTGACCCCATATTTTCTTCCCCAGTCTGTTCTATTTGATCCTCGACATCCCTCGCCGCAGCCACATCACACCCCACCTGAGAGACCTGCACTGGCTCCCGGTCAACAAGAGGATAACCTTCAAACTCCTCACCCACGCACACAAGGCACTCCACAACACCGGACCAACGTACCTCAACAGACGACTCAGCTTCTACACCCCCACCCGCCAGGTCCGCTCCGCCCGACCTCGCCACTGTCCCCCGCTTCCGAAGAGCGACCTCCGGTGGCAGATCGTTCTCCCACCTCGCCGCCAAGACCTGGAACACCCTCCCCATCCACCTACGGCAGACCCAAGACCTGCTGACCTTCAGAAAACTCCTCAAGACCTGGCTTTTCGAGCAGTAGCAGCATTCCCCACCCCAGCGCCTTGAGACCCTCACGGGTGAGTAGTGCGCTTTACAAATGATATGATTGATTGATTTGTCATTAAGTGGGGGAGTGGATAGGAATCTTTCAAAATTATTTGGAGGCATATGATTGGCCTTTAGACCTGGGAAGAAATTAGCATTTTTCTTGAGCACATTTGGATAGAGGGACAACTTATCTTCAGGTTTTTCCCGACAGCTGTTGGTGAGTGCTGTGGTCATTGTTTAGATCTACAAAGAAGCAAAAATGTGGTTGGACATAGAATTTGCTAAAGAATCATCTTTGTGATGACCCAACATATATATAGCTTGACAACAGAATGAGTCAGTGTATGTATGTGTGGCTATCCTAAGAGAACTGGCTATGAAGTGGGACCAAGACAGAGAAACTGATTTGAGAGCCACATATTATTTAATGCTCCAGCAAACAAACTGAATAAATCCCACTCTTAAGAATGCTATTTCTATTTTAGAGATTGTGGAGGGTTTCGACAATTTTATGAAAGAAATGAAGAGATGGAAAACAAGGAAAAGCAGTGATGTGGAAGTGGTTGTGAAGAAAAACAACAATGTGGATATTGTTGAATAAACCTGCAGTGAGTGCTAAAAATAACTTTGGGGAAATTAAAGCATATAAAGGGAACATTGTGGGGAAATAAAGCTCCAGGGTTTGCAAGAGGTATGACCGCAATTCCTATGGTTCTGTCTTTAAGACTGGTATACCATTGTTAAAGACTGTAGGAAGTGTTGGCGGAGTTGCACTTACCTATGACGTGGTGACAGGGGAGTAAGCACAAAATAGTATTGACCTCAGAAAATAAGTGATAGATAGAAAAAGTTTGTCTGTACAGTGGCACATTGAGACTGAAGGGAGGAAGGAAAGGTCCCTAACTACTTTTGATGTGAATGAGAAAAATGTTGCCCTTATGGTAGATTTGGTGTTGATGTATTACATCATTCTAACAGAGTTTTTCTTGACACTGTGATGTAACACAACATTGGAACATAAAGGCATCAATCACGCACATTGTCCAGGAAGTACTACTGACATTTTAGGATTCATGCAGTGCACAATCAAATTTAAGGGCAAAGGTGGTAAGATTTATGTAACTAATGATAGTGTGTCTATTTTTGGTTGGGCGCATCAATATGACTTAAACATCAATATTAAACTGGAAGCACCTGCTCAGGTGATGGTGACTAAGGAGTCCAACAAAGAAGAAATATTGAGGGGTGCAAAGGACATCTTTAAAGACAGATTGTGTGCTTTGAAGGGTTATATTCACAAAATTGTGATGAGGGAGTGTGCTGAGAACAGTATGGCACATATTGAGAAGAGTGCCAGTTCTTATTTGAGATGAAATCAAAGCAATGTTGAAGGAAATATTGAGGAGAGTATGATCGAACTGACTGAGGCCTCTGAGAGGCTTTCACCTGTAATGATCGTTAAAAAAGCTGATGATAAGTTGACGTCCTATGTTGAGTCATGAAGCCTCAATATTAATGAGATAGTGTTGTTCATGAAGGGTGCAAGTTATTTTTCTTAGTTGAACCATAAATGTGCATACCATCAAAATAAGGGCAAATCTGGATTCTCTGAGGATGTTTTGTTTGGACTTTAGTGGGTCGTTGTCTGGGTTAACTGCATCTGAGAGGTATTCTGCTGTGGTTGTGGATGTAGAAGCAAAGTGGTTCAAAGGGATTGTACGAACTAGCTTTTAGGAGAGTTATTCTGTAGGGAAGGATATCCTGACTGGTTACTGATAATAGAACATTGTTGACGTCGCAGGCGATGAGATGTTTCTTGAGAGGAATGGCATTTCTCATGCCATGCCACCATTGTACAACCCTCAAACTGTCAAGAGGGCAAACAGGGTGGGGAAGGGGGCCATGCAAATGGTGGTTAATAGCAGGATGGGAGTAAGGAGAGCTGTTGTAGACATGGTGTAAGCATTTCAACCACCATTCTGAATTCAGTGACTGGGGAAACCTCTTTTCAACTTCTTGAGAGATAGAGAGAAGGGGCCGAAATTAGTCCCAGCGTGGTTAAAGAAACTAGTCATTGGTGATGTAAAATTGGAGGAGAGTTGAAGGAGCTGGTAGGAAAGGGAGATGACAGAGCTTGGTACTAAAGTGGTGATTTGATGACTGTGAAATTAGGCTAACTGGGCTTTGGCTGGAAGAACTTTAAGAGTCTGTTTAAAGTGAGAAGTGTGAGAGGCAACTATGTTTTGCTAGAGATTGATCAAATATGGAATAAGGTATTAGGGAGTTTTGGAGATGAGTGGCCGTGTACCAGAGGGGAGGAAAGCCTGTTGATTTGGATAGAGACAGTGGGTGTCGCTGTGTGATGTTAATGACTGACAAGAGTTGAGGGAAAGAGAGTGGGATGTGGGAAGCAGTAGAGGACAGAGGTGGAAGTGGTGACAATATGGGGTGTGTAGTGGGGTGGGATGACTAAGAATCGTGAAAGGGTAGCTGGGAGTGAATGGTTGCACAAGCTACTATAAAGACTGGAGTATTGTGTGTGCCAGTTGTTGAGTGTAAGGAGTATGTATATGGATGTCTTGTTGGGATTCGAATTTGTCTACTCTTGTGTGCTCTTTTCTTGCACATATTCTTATACGCCACAGCTAGGTTGCTTTGTTTTATGTTACGCTTAAGTGCACCTTGTTTTGTTTTTGTTCAGAGTTAAGGGAAGGCGATGTCTTAGTGCTTTATGATTTTAAGGATTTGGAAATAAGGGCCAGATGTACGAACTGTTAGCGAATCAGCAACCGGATTAGCAACTGGTAGAAGGTAAGTTTGGCATGTTTGCTATTACAATGGCAGTAGTGGCGAAAAACTAGTTGCAGATTCTACTGCAAGTATGTAACATTAATAAAGAGAGAACCTGGAACCATAGCAACCGAAATTAGATCTGAAGTAATAAAATAGTGGTGCTCTAGTCTGCACCAACCGAAACACCCTGCTACCTCGGTGTTGTGTGTTAGATCCCTAAAAATTAAGGGTTCACTCTAAACATGAGAAAAAGGTTGGAGCAAAACACACAAGATGATGGACGGAATGTTGCACATTGGCAAACATTCACCCCCAGTCACAGATCTGGGTTTAATCCATCGTTATTTTGCTTCACCACGCCACCCCAGTTCAGACATAGCCATATGCAAATCAGTCTTGACCCTGTGCCTCATGGGAACAGTCCAGACCGAACTGCCAAGCCATGTCTTCCTGGACCGGAATCGAGCATCCTAGGGACCGGTTTCGGGCTTTCAGCCCTCATCAGCCAGGATAGCTTGACTCCAGTGGCGTAGTGAGCACGGGACCCACGTCTGGGCATACCCTTCCCACTAAGGGCAAAATGCAAAACACACAAGATGATGGACGGAATGTTGCACATTGGCAAACATTCACCCCCAGTCACAGATCTGGGTTTAATCCATCGTTATTTTGCTTCACCACGCCACCCCAGTTCAGACATAGCCATATGCAAATCAGTCTTGACCCTGTGCCTCATGGGAACAGTCCAGACCGAACTGCCAAGCCATGTCTTCCCTGGACCGGAATCAAGCATCCTAGGACCGGTTTCGGGCTTTCAGCCCTCATCAGCCAGGATAGCTTGACTCCAGTGGCGTAGTGAGCACGGGACCCACGTCTGGGCATACCCTTCCCACTTAGGGCAAAATGCAAAACACACAAGATGATGGACGGAATGTTGCACATTGGCAAACATTCACCCCCAGTCACAGATCTGGGTTTAATCCATCGTTATTTTGCTTCACCACGCCACCCCAGTTCAGACATAGCCATATGCAAATCAGTCTTGACCCTGTGCCTCATGGGAACAGTCCAGACCGAACTGCCAAGCCATGTCTTCCCTGGACCGGAATCAAGCATCCTAGGATCGGCTTCGGGCTTTCAGCCCTCATCAGCCAGGATAGCTTGACTCCAGTGGCGTAGTGAGCACGGGACCCACGTCTGGGCATACCCTTCCCACTTAGGGCAAAATGCAAAACACACAAGATGATGGACGGAATGTTGCACATTGGCAAACATTCACCCCCAGTCACAGATCTGGGTTTAATCCATCGTTATTTTGCTTCACCACGCCACCCCAGTTCAGACATAGCCATATGCAAATCAGTCTTGACCCTGTGCCTCATGGGAACAGTCCAGACCGAACTGCCAAGCCATGTCTTCCCTGGACCGGAATCAAGCATCCTAGGACCGGTTTCGGGCTTTCAGCCCTCATCAGCCAGGATAGCTTGACTCCAGTGGCGTAGTGAGCACGGGACCCACGTCTGGGCATACCCTTCCCACTTAGGGCAAAATGCAAAACACACAAGATGATGGACGGAATGTTGCACATTGGCAAACATTCACCCCCAGTCACAGATCTGGGTTTAATCCATCGTTATTTTGCTTCACCACGCCACCCCAGTTCAGACATAGCCATATGCAAATCAGTCTTGACCCTGTGCCTCATGGGAACAGTCCAGACTGAACTGCCAAGCCATGTCTTCCCTGGACCGGAATCAAGCATCCTAGGACCGGTTTCGGGCTTTCAGCCCTCATCAGCCAGGATAGCTTGACTCCAGTGGCGTAGTGAGCACAGGACCCACGTCTGGGCATACCCTTCCCACTTAGGGCAAAATGCAAAACACACAAGATGATGGACGGAATGTTGCACATTGGCAAACATTCACCCCCAGTCACAGATCTGGGTTTAATCCATCGTTATTTTGCTTCACCACGCCATCCCAGTTCAGACATAGCCATATGCAAATCAGTCTTGACCCTGTGCCTCATGGGAACAGTCCAGACCGAACTGCCAAGCCATGTCTTCCCTGGACCGGAATCAAGCATCCTAGGACCGGTTTCGGGCTTTCAGCCCTCATCAGCCAGGATAGCTTGACTCCAGTGGCGTAGTGAGCACGGGACCCACGTCTGGGCATACCCTTCCCACTTAGGGCAAAATGCAAAACACACAAGATGATGGACGGAATGTTGCACATTGGCACACATTCACCCCCAGTCACAGATCTGAATTTTTCTCTAACTGTAACTCGACTAATGTGATCGACTAATGTGATCTACTGCATCCAATGCCCATGCAACCTCATGTATATTGGACAAACCATGCAAAAAATCAAAGCCCGCATCAGCCAACACAGAAGCAGAATCCGATGCAACACCATCACTGCACCGCTGTTGTCTCACTTCATGGAGAAAGGACACTCTGAACAAGATCTGCGTTGGCAAGTTATTGACATTTTACACCCAAGCCCCAGAGGTGGTGATCCTCAAGCCACTCTTAACAGGCTGGAGTGTAATTGGATGTTCAGATGCCGATCTATTGAACACGGACTCAATACCATAGAAGAATGGAACCAGATATTGTAATACAATGATACCCCATACTAGTGCTTTGTACCTGTTTTTTGGTTTTAAATGTGTGTAATTTCTCTACTCTCAATATTGTTTTTAACCACTATCCATCACCATGTATATAGTGCACTGGTCACACACGTTTAATTGGTTATGTGTGTAACTATTCCCCCTGTCTTGGGGCCTCGCCCACGTGTCTCTGAGCCTCACTCCCCTCACGTAACATGGCCGCCGCAATAGGACGCTTGTTTTAAGCCGGGGCTACGCGTCACGAGCGCGCACCTCTCCTCTCTTAAGTACACGCCCCTCGACATCAGATTAGCCCCGCAGACTGATCCAGCCGGCCTTCCACTGCAGTGCCTCGCCGCCTGCTCGGGTTTACCGGAGGATACCCGGCAAACTGCCCATGACCAAGTAAGTCCCACTGCTCCCTGCACTGTCTCACCATGTATGACAATGCGTTCAGCCCCTCGCTGACCTCTTACACCTCGTTCCCTCCCATAGATTGCCTATCAGCATTCGGGACACATCGCCCGGAACCCTTGAAGTATCTCTTCGGTAAGTGGACTTCACCCCTTATCCCTTCCCTCTCGGGAACCACGGCCTTAGATCCTGTGGTCTAAATATACCCCCTTCCTTATTTCCAGACTTGCTTCACCTCGCAAATCAAGACCACATCGCTTTACCGCCTATTCCAGGTAACCCTCGGCTTGCCCCCTGGCTTCCTGATCACGCGTCCACCACGCCTTGCCTTCACTGCTCCTAGTACCTTCACTGATCATTCTCTGTGCGCCTCACCCGACGCTAACCAGTCGGTTCACCGCGTAATTGATGTTCCCCCGTTTCTGCCGTCGAGTCACCTGGCGTTACCTGTTATGTCCCTGGATGCCTTAGTGCACTGTAATTATCACTCCCTTAGGCACCGGAGTCCATGCCTTATGTTGTACACCTATGGTCAATCACTCCCGGATGTATAATTACATTCTTGTCCAAGTCGCATTGATTCAATTTGTTTAATGAATATTACCTGCTCCTGAAGCCCATCACTAGTCTTCACGACATGTCTCTCTTGTAATAGGTTTTACATGTTGCCCAGATATGATCTATGTCCATATCACACCCTTAGGCACCGGAGTCCATGTCTTGTGTTGTACACTTATGGTCCTTCACCCATGGATGCATAAATTATTACACTCATGTCCAAGTCAATTGTTTAATGGATATTACCTGCTCCTGAAGCCTTTCATTAGTCTTCACGACATGTCTCTCTTGTAAAAGGTTTTATATGTTGCTCAGAATTGATCTATGTCCAGGGGACCAATGTTTTTCTTTTCTTGTCTAGATTCTACTTGCTCACACGGTTACTCGTCCTGATGATGGTCTCTAATTTATAGAGATCGAAACGCCGATCAACCTTTAACAACCAAAACTCCAACTGTATAAATTCCCTTGAGTTTTGCCTATGTTGTCAATGTGATGTAATTTTAAGTCACCAGCACTTTTTCACCTTTTCACGCAACCTCACTTGATGTGTGAGCACCAGGACTAGATCCTAAAATACATGTGGATGATATAACGTTTATGATGTAATAAATGTCTTGTCATCCCCACAACCTTGTGTCCCGTCATACGCTGTTTTTCCTTCCTTTTCTCTCGTAACACGAGAGCCCAGACGAAAGCTTTATCTTGACTAATAGTAGCCCTGGCTACTCGAGGACCATTTTGGCCTCATCTTGACCATTGTTCTTTAAAAACACTTCCAGCACCAGCGGCACGCTCGGCTCTGCCGACGAACATCCACTCTGCCAAGACGCATACCGCCTGTGGAATGTGAATCTGGGGATGTAGCCCCCCCCATGGGCTGCCATATTCGCATTTGCTTTTTACATCTCTTTTAGCCACCGGCGCCACCTCTGTTTTATTAAGGAATACACCCTGTGTTCAGGTTAATAGATGTTTACCTGGCTGCCGTAGAAATAAACAAGCATGCATTTATCTAGCCGTACTTAGAGCTTGAGAATAAGAAAGGCTCTTCTCAACCCGAGAGCTCATCTGAAACGAATCCCTGAACATGTGTGTATGTCGTGTGTGTGCAGCAGTCTTCCACCCCCTCACCCTGCGAACCAGTGCCCACCCACCCCACCCTCCGGTAAAGGAAAACAACGCCTAGCCAAACGTGGTCGCTTTTATTGGGGTGGCGTGGTGAAGCAAAATAACGATGGATTAAACCCAGATCTGTGACTGGGGGTGAATGTTTGCCAATGTGCAGCATTCCGTCCATCATCTTGTGTGTTTTGCATTTCGCCCTAAGTGGGAAGGGTATGCCCAGACGTGGGTCCCGTGCTCACTACGCCACTGGAGTCAAGCTATCCTGGCTGATGAAGGCTGATAGCCTGAAACCGGTCCTAGGATGCTTGATTCCGGTCCAGGGAAGACATGGCTTGGCAGTTCGGTCTGGACTGTTCCCATGAGGCACAGGGTCAAGACTGATTTGCATATGGCTATGTCTGAACTGGGGTGGCGTGGTGAAGCAAAATAACGATGGATTTAACCCAGATCTGTGACTGGGGGTGAATGTTTGCCAATGTGCAGCATTCCGTCCATCATCTTGTGTGTTTTGCATTTCGCCCTAAGTGGGAAGGGTATGCCCAGACGTGGGTCCCGTGCTCACTACGCCACTGGAGTCAAGCTATCCTGGCTGATGAAGGCTGATAGCCTGAAACCGGTCCTAGGATGCTTGATTCCGGTCCAGGGAAGACATGGCTTGGCAGTTCGGTCTGGACTGTTCCCATGAGGCACAGGGTCAAGACTGATTTGCATATGGCTATGTCTGAACTGGGGTGGCGTGGTGAAGCAAAATAACGATGGATTAAACCCAGATCTGTGACTGGGGGTGAATGTTTGCCAATGTGCAGCATTCCGTCCATCATCTTGTGTGTTTTGCATTTCGCCCTAAGTGGGAAGGGTATGCCCAGACGTGGGTCCCGTGCTCACTACGCCACTGGAGTCAAGCTATCCTGGCTGATGAAGGCTGATAGCCTGAAACCGGTCCTAGGATGCTTGATTCCGGTCCAGGGAAGACATGGCTTGGCAGTTCGGTCTGGACTGTTCCCATGAGGCACAGGGTCAAGACTGATTTGCATATGGCTATGTCTGAACTGGGGTGGCGTGGTGAAGCAAAATAACGATGGATTAAACCCAGATCTGTGACTGGGGGTGAATGTTTGCCAATGTGCAGCATTCCGTCCATCATCTTGTGTGTTTTGCATTTCGCCCTAAGTGGGAAGGGTATGCCCAGACGTGGGTCCCGTGCTCACTACGCCACTGGAGTCAAGCTATCCTGGCTGATGAAGGCTGATAGCCTGAAACCGGTCCTAGGATGCTTGATTCCGGTCCATGGAAGTAATGGCTTGGCAGTTCGGTCTGGACTGTTCCCATGAGGCACATGGTCAAGACTGATTTGCATATGGCTATGTCTGAACTGGGGTGGCGTGGTGAAGCAAAATAACGATGGATTAAACCAGGGGTGTGGAATTTTTGAAAAAATGTACTTGTCCAAGGGACAAAGTGCTACAGAAATCTTCTTGTCCTGTAATGAAATCCACTTGTCCCCTTTACTACCTAAATCATTTAGATGAGGCAGCACACTTGCTTTATTAATCAGGAACAGCCTCCTAAGTAAACTTGCCCTCTGTTTCTGCCCATCAGTTGTAAGCAACCACGCAATTTTCCTTACAGCAACCTATAAGCTTCCACATTCCTCTCACCATAGATGCTAAACTGGTCCCATTTCCTCTTAATTACAGTCCATAATCCTTCCACAGACTCATCATAGGCTCCATCACCCTTTGCTTCTGATCTTTCACACTATAATCTTTATCCCCTTACCCATTTCTCTCAATACAGACTGAATTGTGTTTTGCCTCCACTCTCTCATTGCAGGCCACAGGTTCCATGCCCCTTCATCCAGTACACACAATACAGGTTTCATGCTTGGCTTCTTTGCTTTCAGCTCACTACATGTTCTATGCCCCTTTCTCCACTCTCTACAGGTTCCATACCTCTTCCACTCCAATATCTTATCTTAACACCAAATTGCTCTACTGTAGTTTTGATAAGTGCTTTAAACCCCTTGCCGTCCACTCTTTCACGACAGGCTACCTGCATTTCTTAAGATGGTTTGCGAGTTGTGCTTGGCTAACAGAAAGGCTGTCAACAGTCGATACCTCTTCACCAAACCACTCTCCTTCCTGTACACCATGAGCTCTGCAATCTGCCCCTACAGCAACCACAGTCCTCAGGTGTGCTGTAAATGACCAGTGTTGATCAAGGTAGACCCAGATAGGCTTAATAAGTGACGAGTGCAGAGGTGACAAAATGTATAAGACAAAAGATCTGTTTATGCCCACTAACATTGGCATCAACAAAATCTTATGTAGAAGTATGCATTCTTCATTGAAACAGAGTGCACGTAATTTCCTGCTGATACAGGACGCCAGCCATCAGCCGGAACAAGCAAAGCTTCATGGCTGGAGACCTACTTCTGTGAGAAAACAACCAGGTAAAAGGAAG
This sequence comes from Calotriton arnoldi, assembly GCA_963921515.1. NCBI lineage: Eukaryota > Metazoa > Chordata > Amphibia > Caudata > Salamandridae > Calotriton > Calotriton arnoldi. The sequence goes on from CAWUFW010009144.1 coordinate 786,934, forward strand.
GTGGAAAAAGCAGAATAATGGTCTTCTAGGTGGAAGAAAGCAGCATAAGGGACAAGTCAATTGCAAAAAGCAGAACATGGAATAGTCAAGCAAGACGAAGTAAATACTGAACCACACTGGGCAGGCTAGTGATGTGCGTGGCTATTCCAGCAACCTACTAGCTGCATCAGTAAGGGCATGGCCATGGGACAAATATCTGACAATTAAGCATACCTGAAAGTGTTGAGCAAGATAAAGGGAGAAAGGAAGCTCAAGCTATGCACTGGTGAAAGTGAGGACCAGCAAGCAAGATGAAGGATAGTGTGAGGGGAGACAGGCTAGGGGCAGTTTGAGAGACTTACGAGGAGATCCTATGGTTGGCTTGAGGGATGTGATGTCTGCCATATGTCTAGCACACGGAGATAGGGGTGACTCGGTGAATGGGAAAATGCAGTGTCGAGAGCAGGGGCAGAAATAAAATGGTAATCGAGGAAAAAAAGGTATACAACTCCAATACAGGGTGTAAAAGGGTAGGAAGTCAGAGAATCCTGGGACAATGGACGCATGTACTATTTTGAAAGCAATTCATGTGTCCATGGTGCTGTGCATGTACAAGTTAGCAATGATTACATGGCAAGCTGAACACCTATAGCTGCAGAGGGTCATGATCCAAGGGTATAGGCTCACTTTTTTATATTAAGAGCTGTGCAGACAGGGACCAGGCAATCAGAGGTTAAGTTAGTGCATCGACCGCTCCAGACATATGTATGATGCTTGCATATTTAAATCTCTGTATACCTACTCACAAGCAGTGGAGTAGCCACTGTGTCATGGGCTCTAGTGCAAGAAAGGAAATGTGGCCCCAGGCTACTGTTTGAAGTGTCCGTGCTGCTGTCACTCTGCCTCATGATTGAAACTCAGATGCAAACTCACCATGACCGACCACAAAGGCTGCGTCAGCAATCCAATGAGGTTGTTATATGCCTGGCGCGAAGGGGGATTTGAATCCACTCAGCCAATGGAAATGATGCCAACCTTTTGAAAAACGCTAAGGACCCCTGTTTGGAAATAGTCGACTGGGCAGGGAAACACAGACTCAAAAAATGCACACAAAAAAACGTCCAACCTTACTTTATCAATGCACAACCATCACCAATTTATCATGAATATGATAAAGGCTCAGCGAAATATTATTTGTGTTCACATCAACAATATTTATTTGTTAACTTATCGTGATAATTTTCTTTTCATCATACATATCTTTTCTTTTTTCTATAAAACTCTGGCAAATGCAAAAACTGTTTTTTAAGAAGACATTTTAAAACACACTCTTACTCTCATTCACATCCATGTCTCAATCAACTGTATTCCTCACACAAAAGGTTTCATAAATCAAGTCATTGGTTAAATCATCATTTCATATGAGTCTGGTTCAAAGTAAACATTTCTGCATCCAATTCAGAAAAGCTGTTCACTGTGAAACTTTGCTTCTATGTTCTTAAAGTAAAATCATAAATCAACAACACCCTCGTGTCAAGACAATTATTTACTCGTATTCCTTTACAGCGTTCCTAGTTCTTCTTATGTTAATGTTATTATACCCTTATGTGGCTTAACCAATCTTCCTGTAAGCGTGCACAAACGCCTTGTTCTGTGGTGCCACACCTGTACGGCCCCAAAGGCCACCTGAAGCCTGCTCTGACAAAATATCACTAAGCCACACATTCAAATATGAGCATTAAATATAAAGTGCTACTTAGGCTGAGTATTGTAAATCTAATGGAACTGAGTCATCAAAAGTGCCACAAAATATCCATCACCAAAGCAGAGAACTTGAGAAGAGACACCAGTACTCGAATTCAGACTCTCCCAAGGCCAGTGTATAGGGTTATAACAGAAAATGGAAACGTGCTTGACTGGTAACATGCATAGTGTGACTAGTCCAATGGCACATAGAATCACCTAAAGAGGTGTGTTCAGTCAAACAAGGCTTACTTCAGTTGGAACAAAGAGATGAGCGTGATTATCATCTGGCAATCTGGAGGCTCTAAATGTAATATTCCTTACGGACCTCTCAGAACATGATTACTTAAACAAGCCAAAAGAATGGCATTACGAGAATAGTCTGCATGTACCGAGAACTGCGCATAACAGAAAGAAATAATTGTCACGCTACCTTGATGTGCACTGAAAACAGCCTTGATTTGTTTCCGAGGGTCAGTACAACTGAAGGGAGATTATATACCTTCAAAGGACATCTGCATTCTTCAAATATAATTAGCATACATAAATAATGCACGGACATGAAGAAAAACCTCTCGTCCTACCAAAAGTTAATGCTGCTGCATTCTGGAGAAAGCTGGCATACTATCATCTGTTGTGGAGAGCGAAAATCCAATACCACCAAATCGGACTACCTGTGAGGGGCTCCAAACTGCTTACTCATTTTAAGGAAGGAACTCGACCTCCCGGTCCCTTCTTAAGTTTTTATTCATACATATGTGCAACACACCGGCTCCCGTGGAAGCCTGAATTTTAGCACTATAAATAGGGCAATAAGGGTAAACGTACTTACTACATGCCCTCCAAAAACCGGAGTTATAAATATGCTTGCTCCGATGGCAGAGTAACGGCCGCTAAACTCTCCAAGTTCACTGAACGGTTGCTCATCGCTGGAATGGTGCCAACCTTTTGACACTGAAGGCAGTGCTTGTTTTTTACGTAAGCCTCACGGCAGCCACAAACTGCCTCAAGCAGAGACATGACGTTTCACTCCCCCAGCCAATCACAGGCTAGAGTCCAGTCTTGGGCTTCTAGCCAATCAGGGGCCTTCAAAGGTTCTCTGCCAGCATTTGATTGGCTGTGAGCCCCCAGCTAATATATTATTTAAGTGATTTAATGTCTACTTGTCCGTCGGACAAAATAGACATTAAATCTTCTTGCCCATCATAAAAATCAACATGGTTCGGGCGTCGGGCGATATGATTTCCCCACCCCTGATTAAACCCAGATCTGTGACAGGGGGTGAATGTTTGCCAATGTGCAGCATTCCGTCCATCATCTTGTGTGTTTTGCATTTCGCCCTAAGTGGGAAGGGTATGCCCAGACGTGGGTCCCGTGCTCACTACGCCACTGGAGTCAAGCTATCCTGGCTGATGAAGGCTGATAGCCTGAAACCGGTCCTAGGATGCTTGATTCCGGTCCAGGGAAGACATGGCTTGGCAGTTCGGTCTGGACTGTTCCCATGAGGCACAGGGTCAAGACTGATTTGCATATGGCTATGTCTGAACTGGGGTGGCGTGGTGAAGCAAAAATAACGATGGATTAAACCCAGATCTGTGACTGGGGGTGAATGTTTGCCAATGTGCAGCATTCCGTCCATCATCTTGTGTGTTTTGCATTTCGCCTAAGTGGGAAGGGTATGCCCAGACGTGGGTCCCGTGCTCACTACGCCACTGGAGTCAAGCTATCCTGGCTGATGAAGGCTGATAGCCTGAAACCGGTCCTAGGATGCTTGATTCCGGTCCAGGGAAGACATGGCTTGGCAGTTCGGTCTGGACTGTTCCCATGAGGCACAGGGTCAAGACTGATTTGCATATGGCTATGTCTGAACTGGGGTGGCGTGGTGAAGCAAAATAACGATGGATTAAACCCAGATCTGTGACTGGGGGTGAATGTTTGCCAATGTGCAGCATTCCGTCCATCATCTTGTGTGTTTTGCATTTCGCCCTAAGTGGGAAGGGTATGCCCAGACGTGGTCCCGTGCTCACTACGCCACTGGAGTCAAGCTATCCTGGCTGATGAAGGCTGATAGCCTGAAACCGGTCCTAGGATGCTTGATTCCGGTCCAGGGAAGACATGGCTTGGCAGTTCGGTCTGGACTGTTCCCATGAGGCACAGGGTCAAGACTGATTTGCATATGGCTATGTCTGAACTGGGGTGGCGTGGTGAAGCAAAATAACGATGGATTAAACCCAGATCTGTGACTGGGGGTGAATGTTTGCCAATGTGCAGCATTCCGTCCATCATCTTGTGTGTTTTGCAAAAAGGTTGGAGCAAACATAAAATCAGTTACAAAAGTAATCATGAAGTCTGTGATAGGCTTGTAGTTCGGTGCATCAATTTCAATTCATATTTTCTTCATTGCAGGTGGTCACACTTATGTAGTCGTGGTGGAAGAACAGTTGATAACATAAAATGATCAGGGCAGCTGACACGTATTTTGTTGTGTCCGACTTTATAAAGGCTGAGAACAAATGGTAGACTGATAACCATTTTTGTTTTAACTTTGCTTGGTAATTTGTTCATATAGTACCCTGTTATAGCCGACATTTATATATTGTCAATATAGAAGTAGAAGTAGAAAGGACACCAGAAGTAATATAGACTTTTCCTTGTTTATGATATACCCTACATTTACTAACAGGGAGATTTTGATTTGGAGATGATGGGCAGCATAGCACTTGTCGTGGAACATGATCAAGTTGTTGTCTAGATAAATCAAAGTTCGGATACCATGAAATTGGAAATGAGACACTACCTCTCTCAACAATTTGGTGAAACACCTAAAAGCTGAAGAAAGCCTAAAAGGTAAAGCATTGAACTGACATATAAAATGTTTTTAATTGAACCTGAAGAAATAATGCAATATAAATATAGAAATTACTGGAAAGGTGAAACATACTTAAATGGCTACCAGAGATCAACAAGAAAGATGAAGGACTGCCACAGCCTCTTCATTATGAAGACTCATGTTAGAACTTATAGGCCATATTGTAGTTTGCACCATGACACTGGTGGAAGTTGAAGTTCTCATTGGTTGTTTTTATGTTTGTTTACTTTATGTGCATGTTACATATTCTACTGCTATGGTAGTAAAATCTGAAAGTAATGCATAACATGCGCCTCCGTGTTTTTAATAAAATTAGGAATTTCCATTGTTAACACTTGGAAAATCCGTACTATTGACAAATGTAGTCTCATTTGGGTATCACAAGTTCTAATACATAAAATGCTCTGTTTATGTAACATATTAAAGTATTATTCATTAATGTATCCTGTGGGGAATTGGGTTACTGGTTGAGGCAAGGAAAACCCTACTCAAGCAGCAACCACAGTTCTTGTCAGGGAGAAACACTAGCAAACCCCAAATTAACCTGTGCTCAACCCTCTAGTAGCTTGGCACATAAGCAGTCAGACCTAACTTAGAGGCAATGTGTAAAGTATTTATGCACCACACAAGCAGAAATAAAGTGAAAACACAATACAAGAAAAATACCGCACTAATTTAGGAAAATAGAGTAAATTCCAATAAACTATTTGACACCAGAACAGCAAAAATCCAAACAGTAGAATCAGAGATATGCAATTTTAAAGAATAAGGGCCTGATTTAGATTTTGGCGGATTGGGTCCCACTGCCGCTTTTTTCGGTGGTCTTCCCACCCGCCACCTTGGTGGTCCGCCCGCCCTATTTAAATGTTGGATATAGTATAGAAGAAAGCCCGCCATGGTCCTGCCGTCACTGGCAGGAAATCTTGGCTGCATTGACGGTGGGATAGGCAAAAGCGACTGTCGGAGGGAGGACCGCCAGGTTCTCTGCAGGGCCAGGCATGACATGCCTACCTGTCAACGCAGCTGTGGCAGGGAAACCTCCACACCTGCATTGGCAGAATGGAACACATATAAGGCACAAAGTCACCTTTACTCACCTTCCCACTTCCTGTACCGGTATGGACCCAATCCTACACGTCCTACCTCGGCTGCGTCTGGCTAATCACAATGCAAATCAACATCGTCGTCGCCGTAACCGAAGGTAACCTCCCCCATTACCTGTTACCTTTTTCACTTGGCTGTTCACATATGCTCAGGACTTGTGCATTATTAAATTACTTACACAAGCAATAGCATACGAATGTGCAATGCATATGTCTCTAATGTTGGCTTTAAGAATTGTAAGGTAACACACCTGTATAACCACATTGTGTTCACAAATTTGGTGCCAGCTGCCTTGACACTTGCACAAAAAAGGATATTAAATCAAAAATCAAAAACTCACCATATAAGTGTGTGTAAATAAAGCACAAAAATTGCACTAGACAAGTTGTAACCCTCACCTCATAGATTACATGGAATATGAATGACAGTCCCAAATTTGAAGCACTCTACATGTTCACCCATGTAACATTTCCCGTTGTGTAGTGCAGGTTCTGTATTGTATACAATTTCAATCTGCACAGATTATTACAAGGTGCAATGCATATTTGTACACATCTGTAGTAAAATATCCTTAAATAATGTCTCAACATCTATTTATTGGTGCAAGTGTCCATTACTATGTTGAATGGCTGCACCTAAATTCAAATGACCATCACATACCATGTGAACCAGTGTATGCACTTAAGATGGTAGACATTTTAAAAGTATGTAGTAGTTCCTTCCATCATGCTAAAGAAAAATATGTACTACACCTTTTACACTAAAACATTGCTAGGAATCAAACAATTGCTAATGATAAATAATGCCAGGACACATTTGGTCAAATCAAAAGTATGTTTTAATGCCACAAATTGAGATACAGCTCTCAAAATAAGAATACAGCCAAAATGGCAGTCCTTAAGTCCAAACATCACCACTGTTGTGCAGTGGCACAAATCTTGCCTCCAAATACACATACAAGGGGAGCCTTCTCAGGAAGAGGGATCTAGTGGGCAGACGAGGCACCTCCAAGACTTACATGGGGGGGAGGTTGGGCGGGGTTCGAAGGGGTACCCTTTGGTTTGGGCGGGGTGCCTTTTGGTTTGGGAGGGGTGCCATTGTGTTTGGGGGTAGTTTTGGGAGGCATGCCCTTGGGTTTGGGAGGGGGTGTGTGGTTTTGGGAGGGGTGGTCTTATGTTTGGGAGGGGTGGGTTTGGGAGGGGTTGTCTTGTGTTTGGGAGGGTGGGTGGTTTTGGGGGTGGCTTTGCTTTTTTTATGGATACCTTGGGGGGTATAGGGGTGGGTCCTGTCTTTTGAGGGGTGGGATGTGGAAGGGATGGGTTGGAGGGTGGAAGGGGTAGGTGTGCGTTTGTGAAGGGTGGGTGTGGATGTGTCAGGGGTCAGGGAAAGGGCAAACAGAGGACTCTCATGGGGAAAATGGGTAGGACGGTCAGGAGGGAGCTGGGGCTGGGAGGTAGAGGAAGAAGAAGCGTCTGTTGTGCATGTGTTCGTTGAGGGTACAGGTGTCTGTGGGTCTGGTGTATGTCATGAATGTTTGGGTGTGCCTTGCTTTGTGGGTGTGTGTTGTATGGGTGAGTGTGGGTGTTTCTGTTTTTTGGGTATGTGTGCTGAGGAAGTGCTGGGTCTGGTTGTGGTTAATGTGGTAGTGGCGGTTGTGGTGTCTGGGGCTTTGCTTCTGGTGGTGGGTGTCTCTCTGGTGGTGGGTGCGGTGTCTGGGGCTCCAATTGTGGTGGGGGATGTGTCTGTGGTTGGGTGCAGTATCTAGGGGTGTGCTGTGGTGGTGAATATGTCTGTGGTGGTGGTTGCAGTGTCTGGGGTGTGCTGGTGGTAGTGGATGTGTCTGTGGTGGTGGGTGCAGTGTCTGTGGGTGTTCTGGGGTTGTGGATGTGTCTGTGGTTGTGGGTGCAGTGTCTGTGGTTGTGCTGGGGGTGGTGGATGTGTCTGTGGTGGTGGGTGCTGTGTCTGGGTGTGAGCTGGGGGTGGTGGATATGTCTGTAGTGGTGGGTGCAATGCCTGTGGTTATGCTGCGGATGAGAGTGGTGTCTCTCTGTTTGGATGCACACATGTGTTGTTTGTGTTTTTGTTTGTGTGTGGGTGTGCTGCTTGTGACTGTGTGAGTGGGTGCATACAAAGGTGTGAGTGTACCTGGGACAGGTCTGAGATTAGGGAATTTGAATGGGGACAGGGTGGGAGGTGGGGCACAAGGTTGGGATGGTTGGGAGGCTGCAGTCAGCGAGAAGGCTAGACCTTGAAAAGACCTCTGTAGGCTAGACATTGCATTGTAAATGCCTTCCAGGTAGGCTACCATTTTTTGCAACTGGAAGCCAAGCCCCTGGATTGCATTCAGTAATGCAGTCTGGCCTACAGAGATATTCCTGAGGAGGTCAATAGCCTACTCACTCAGCGCAGCCAGGGGGACAGGGGCAGTGGGTGAGGTGCCTGGAGCGAAGGAGACGCCGCTCCTTTTAGGGGGTCAGGTATGGCTAACTTGGGGGGGAGCAAAAGGGAGGGTGGGTGAAGGAAGTGACCCGTTTAGGGTCACCCGGGTCACTAATGACCACCTCTCAGCCTTCCATACCAAATGAAGAGTCAGTCAAACAGTAGAGAATACAAACTAATAACTGTTTATTCATATACACTCCGAGCAGAGCCCGGTCTGCCCAGTCGCTAGGAGTGCTGCAGAGGGGACTGAAATCACCAAGCATAGAGATACATTATGTACATTTCGTAACTGGGCTAAAATACGCCCACAGTGGAATTTTCCAGGCAGATGCAGCTAAACAGTCAAATACAAAAAACGGTTTCAGCGGTTCTAGCATTTACAAAGTATCTCAATTCCAAGGTCGTCCATTTAGGCCGGTCACCAGACTAGTGGGAGAGGGCCTCTATCTAGTGAGAAAGGTATGCACTAATAGGAACAGTGTACTCATTACGGGAACAAGTCTAACATGGCAGAAACAAAACTTATAGTGGAGCATTTCTCGGAATCAAACGAAATCAGTTTCGAACAGCCTAAAATGGCGCCTGCAAAGAAAATGGCGCAGCGAATGCTAACTTACATAGGGCAATGCGCAAACGTGAATATTTCTAATCTAACAGATGCTCCTTTTAGCATGCACTAAAACATTTTCTAACAGCAACAAGGAAAACAGGAAACCATAAGCAATAATACAAATTTAGAACAATAAATCCCTATGAGCACTCCATGTTTTCAGCATCAGGAAAGGAAACTGTGAGGAGGGAAGAAGTCTCGAAAATGCCCTCATCTATATTCATGAGCTCCTCTATTTCTTTCTGTACCATAATTGCAGCATTGGTATCATGAATTGATATTTTCCTTTTAGGAGTGAGAATAGTAGTGCAATAGGAGCAACAGAAAGGAAGACACTGAATAAGAGCACAGCAAAGCACCAATATCACAATCAGGTAAATCACCTTTTCAAGAATCCAGCCCCAGCTACCAAAAAGAGACCAACTCCAATTTCCACTTTCCATTTCCTTGACATTTTCGAGGATATCTAGAATGTGCTTGGTAATATTGTTTTCCATATTCTTGATCCCTACTACACACTGGTCTACTACTACTGCGTATACACCACCACCCTTGGCTAAGATAAAATCAACTGCATATCTAGTCTGTTCTGAATATATTCGCATACTTTCAAACTGAGTTGTGATGTTGCGTAAAGCTGCCACAGTAGTATTAGATACATTTTGCAACTGGCACCCAAAATATTCTCTAGCTTTCTCACCCCTAGCCATAGAGGTACCACCCAAAGTGAAAATAGAAGAAAGGATGTATCCAAAAGTGATCCCATTACTATAATTATTGACCTCTATATCGGTCACTCCCTCACGGAATTCTTTGGTCAAAGTCCTTTTAACCCAGCGGACATTAGGCTTAGCATATTTACAGGGCACACCTAAGGGCAACACCATCCCAAGAACTACATCGTCCGTACCATTATGGACGTTGGAATATGTACCGTTAGACAAAAAGTAAAACCCCGGGTGTGCATAAATCGGCCCTTCATAATCTACTGCAGCATATTTAGTGTTTATTCCGAAAGTACTCGGATCTTTGTCATTCACTAAAGGGATCGTATTTTTGTACAACACTATTCCAGAACAATTGATATACAAAGAAGTGTCCGTGCTATTCACAATAGGGCAACAAGCAGGATAATAACCAGTCTCCCGGGTGACTATCAATTCCTTGTAATGCCAGCCCATCAAAGTGACATTCTGTTCTTCCATATAAAAATTGTCGCAATATGTATTATTATCACAACCTAGATAACCCATTCCCAGTGGCTTTCTATTATATAAACAAGGTCCTGGATAGCAAAAACCAAAAACTCCCTTCACTTCTGTAAATTGCGGTGGACGAGTATATGTATAATTTACAAGTGACAATGGATATGCAGTCCATAAACTAGTGACAGATTCAGTGGGGTAGCAAGCAGTCCCTTCTCCAAAGAATCTCTTGTGTGTGTCTAGAAATACATTACTCGGGGCTGTCCTTTTATTTCTTGTTGGGGAAATAACCTTCCCCAAAGGCACATCCTGATCATTTTCCAAAACCCATGACACCCCGCACAATATTATTAGCAACAAAACCACAAGAGCAACACATGCTATTTTCTGTTTGCTTGTCCACACCATATTATGCTGGGCAACAAGAATCACTGGCTGCTCTTCCTCAGCAACCGGTCTACCAAAAGGATGCATAACGGATGACAAAAGGGGGCGGGGGGCAAAATGCTAAGAAAATATACAAGTTCCCAGTGTCCATCAGAGCCTCACTGGTACAGGCTCCTATTGTCCATCAATACATTGGCGCTCTTGAGCACCGGCGGTGGAGCTTGCTCTGTCCTAAGCTCTTTTAATGTATCCCACGTCGATCAAGATGGTATACCTTTAAGGTATACTTCAGCCTTCCCTAACGAATGTTCAAACAACTAGAATAAAGTAAGCAAAAATCCTTCACTAATTTCAGCTGATTCCATTGGTACTGTAACTCAGTACAACCTGTCTTACGCAGTCCATCCCTAATCTCTTTTCTCCTTAGACTCAATATCCCTCAGCCGAGGGTGCAAATCGTACCTGGTAGCCCCAGGCACTGTGTGACCAGTGAACAAAGGCTCTTGGATAGCTCGTATTTCTGGGGAAACAGCCTCATTCAACACATCCTCATTCTTTTTATCCGTTTGCGTCCACGTTAGCTGGGCATCGCTGAAAGGGACAAACCGGGGCACCTGTTCGCACTCCGTGTCCCCAATTCCGTCTTTGACTCACTGGTCATAGGGTAATGGCAAGGGAATCCTCCGACAGTGGGTCGGGTGGACCCAGTTCTGACGGCCAGCAACCTTCACAGCAGTACGTGTCACCAACAAAACCTGCTCAGGACCTTTCCAGCGTGGCTCCAAACTTTTCTTCCTCTGGAAGTAACGCAACAAAACAAAGTCACCAGGCTGGATATCATGGCCGGGTCCCTCTGGTGTAGAAGGTAGGGAGTCCCGCACCTGTTGGTGAATAGAATGCAAACTTTCTGTTAACTGGCCAAGATAATAAAGCAACACAGGGTACTCAATATTAGAGAACTTATGAGGACGCGGGACACCCCAGACATTTGCCGGGTGCCCAAACACGACCTCGTAAGGAGACAATCCTGTCCTAGAATGTGCTGTCGTTCTTGTTGACAAAAGAGCTAATGGTAAAGCATCCAACCACTTTAACCCTGTGGTCTCCTGAATTTTTGCCAGTTTCAGTTTGAGAATACCATTGTACTTCTCAACCAAACCCGCCGACAGCGGATGATTGGCAGCATGAAATTTTTGTTTTACATGGAGACCCTCACAAATCAATTGAATCACTTTCGCATTAAAATGACTTTCGTTGTCACTCCAGATAACTCGGGGCAAGCCGAAACGAGGAAAGAACTCATTCAGGAGTACCTTTGCAGTCGTAATTGCTGTATTATCTTTAGTGGGGTAAGCCTCAGCCCATTTACTAAATGCACATACAACCACCAAAACATACTTAAGATTATTGCATCTCTCTAGTTCAATATAGTCTATTTGAAGGACTTCAAAAGGAAAAGTGGGTGGTGCAAAGTTACCAGGTGGTGTCGAGGTACCCTTCCCTGGATTATGCATCATACAGACCATGCAATATTTCACTAAATGCGCGGTTGTCTTAGAGATATTGTCATTCTGCCATACAGGGGCTAACAGCTTACAAATGCCTTTTGCACTAATATGAGCTGACCATGTGCCATAGTAACCACAGGAAGAACATATGCATCTGGCAACATCCACCTCTGCTTCCCTGATTTATCGATGCAACATCCTTCCTCATTTAACTGTGCTGTACTTTCCTGCCATTCCGCTAATTCTTCCATTGTGGTTTCACTTTGTATCTCCTTTACACTTTCAAGGGTATTCTCAAACATGACAACTTCAGTGACCCACCTAGCTGGACCTGCTACAAACATGCGTTTCATCTTTGTTCAGGCTGTTTCCTTAGCTGTCTGATCTGCAAAAGCATTTCCTCTACTCACATCATCAGTAACCTTCCTGTGGGCACTACATTTAATTATGACCAATTTCTTGGGGAGCGTTAAAGCAGACAAAAGCCGCAATATAAGGTGCCCATGCTGAATCTTGGTGCCATGAGAAGTAAGGAACCCTCTCTCAGCCCAGAGTTGCCCAAAATTATGCGCGACCCTGAAGGCATACTGGCTGTCAGTATAAATGTTGACAACCAGCCCTTCGCTCAATTCGCAAGCTCGAATAAGAGCAGTGAGCTCAGTAGCTTGAGCCGACTGATAGGGGACCAGTGATGTCTCTACCACCGTGCGCAACGTAGTGACAGCATAAGCTGCCGACGTGGTGCCATCTGGTAACTTAAAACAAGAGCCATCGACATATAATTCTCCTTGTAGTATCATGGATGGGTTCAGAGTGGCACATCTTTTAATCGTAATATGCTTAGCGAACAATGTCAATTCATAGCCGGTGAGACGTGCACTGGTGAGGTGCTGTGTCTTTGTCTTATTCAAAAGTGTATCCACAGCATGGGGTACCATAACTGTGAGGTCTGTATCAAGTACTCGTCCAGCCGATTGTCTGATTGAAGTGGCCACAGCCGCTCTCAGACAACTCGGGAGGGTCCTTGCGACGAGATCAAGCACAGCAGAGAAATAAGCACACAGCCTCTGCTATCCCCAAACTTTTGTGTTAGGACAGAAAGCGCGCAGCCAGCCATCTTGTGGACATAGAGCACAAACGGTTTGCCATAGTTAGGTGTGCTAAGCACCGGAGCCGAACAAAGCGCAGTTTTCAATTGCTCAAAAGACTGCTGACATTCGAGCGTCCAAGGCAAAGGCTCATGCACTTCTTTCGTTGTTAATGCAAGCAAAGGTTTAATTAGTAGTGAATAGTTAAGTGTCCATTGATGACAGTAAGAAGTGATACCTATAAAAGCTCGGACATCTTTTTGAGTTTGTGGAATGGGCATTTTAACAATGGTACTGATGCGCTAAGGGGTCAATCTCCTACCCTCCTTCGACAGTAGGTGACCTAAATAGGTGACCTGTCGACAATACGGAAATTTATAAAGGGAAACCTTATGTCCATGATGGGCCAAATGCAACAACAAATTGACTGTACTATCTTTGCAACCCTGTTCCGTATTAGAAGCAATAAGGAGGTCATCAACATACTGCACTAATACATTACCTGGAGGAAGCGATAAGGAATCCACTTGACCTTTTAATGCTTGACTATAAATACCAGGACTCTCTGTATAGCACTGAGGAGCGCGACAGAATCTAAAACTCCTACCAGCCAGTGTGAACCCAAACAAATATCTACTGTCTGGATGGATAGGAATACTAAAAAAGCATTTTTCAAATCAATAACAGAAAAGAATTTAGCTGTAGAAGGAATCATCGTCAAAAGCGTAGTAATATCAGGAACCACAGGGAACTGTGGAATCATAATTTAATTAACCTAGCGCAGATCAATAACAAAATAATAAACATTATCATTGTCTTCAGAGGAGCCTGAGGGTGTCCTTTTAAGAATTGGAAGAATAGGACTATTACAAATATTGGCAGACGTTTTTTCAACTACTCCCTTTTGTATCAAATCCTGAATAATCTGAAGAAGAGCCCGTTCTCCTGCCTGCGGTATCTTATATTGAGGAATGCGAGGCAATATAGCATTCTCTTTAACTTGTATAGAAACTGGTGGTATATGCAACAGACCTACATCTTTGTCACCTGTAGCCCATAGAGTGGGTGGGACGTCAGCAAATTCAGCTGGGAGGGGTGCATCCTGAGACAAACACTGTTTAGTACTCACATCCGGACCCATGGTAATATAGACACCTGCAGGAGAGCAAAAGATAGTAGCATGCAACTTCTTCAACAAATCCAAACCCAACAAATTCTCACCACAGTTAGATGTCAACAAAAACGGAGATTCCACAGTGAAAGGACCAACAGTCAATGCAAGGGGACGTGAAATGGGGCTTACAACCGGTACACCTGAAAAACCTACTGAAACATTATTGTAGCCAGACAGAGGCGCCCCAGGGACCGTATGTCGAGAAACAGAACTCTTTGTCGCACCTGTCCACCAAAAATTCATTAGTCGAGCCTTGCAAATCCGCTGTGACATAAGGACCACGCTGATCTACAGGTATCTGAACTGGTCCCTCACTCTGCCCCTGGCTGTCCTAGCTATAAGACATACCTGTCACCTCGTCCATATCGTAATCATCATGATAATACTGTCCATCACGAGGGTCATCAAAGTAATTATTATCAGAGCGACTCCGTGAAACCGTAGCATTCTGAGCTCTCTCAGTCCCACGACCTCTCCCACCAGAACCTCGCCCTCTAGGAGCTGTAACTTTCTGTAAAAGCACAGGGCACTGGCTACACCAATGACCTTCCTCCTTACAATACGCATACTGATTTAGCCCTAAAGGTGTCGTTGAAGGCTGCTTACTGGTACGGGGAAGCTGTCTGGAAGGACCACCTCGTCCCCTACTATTTCCCCTAAACACTTGCTGCAAAAATTGCAATCAAAAACGAAACAGCAAGCCTATGAAACGAACGCACCTCCCCCAATAGTCCTCCACAGTTAGTCCAGAATTCAAATTATGTTACTGAATAGTGTGCACATCCACTACTCCCGCTGTTTCCAGAGAGTGATCACAAAGACCAAAATTGATTGAATTACAACTGGGATGTGCACCACAAGTTCCAATAATAACTTAGTCCATCCAATCAGTAAGAATCCAAAATTGTTCTTTAATCTTAATTTACCATACTCATTTGAAGCTTGTTGAAACAACACCTTAGTTTTTAAATCCTTATGTTTCTTATCAGTCCTATCCTTTTCCTCCTGATCTCGGTGTTCATAATACTGGGCCATATTCAAAATAACTGAGGGAGAAGACGTGGACCAAGTACTCTCAGACGCCTGTAAACGAGTCGTAATTTCAGGAAGAAGGTTAGAAACAAACCTGTCAACAATCAAACTCCTCCCTCAATAGACATATCCTGCCCACTATAGTCCAAAAACGTATCTTCAAACCGGGTAAAGAAATCAGACACACTCTCATCCTTCTTCTGTCGACAAGCTGTCAATTTGTCCCAGCTTACCTTCTTAGGTGGAATAAGTGAATGCATGTATGTAATAATACGACCTGGCAAAGCAAGTATCTCGGCTCGGTGTTTATCACCTGGCTTCCTTTCCTGATCCCATCCTTTAATCACATCCCATGTACCACCCAACTCCGCGACATGGTCTTGAGTATGAACCTGTCTCCAAACATCAACCGGAACGAGAAGACCAAAAAACATTTCAATATCAGCAAGAGTCATTACAGTAGAAGAGGCAGCCTCTGTTAATTCTTTATAATAAGCTGTAGGATTTTTCCTAGGGTCAGGAAAATGAGTCTTAAGGGCTAAAACCTTACTCCTTTTCCACGGAGTATAAACCCATTGCTCCAGGAAATGGGCCGCTTCAGCCGGTCTAGTGATATTACCACGCTGATCTGTTAACTCAGGTATTTCTGGGTGACATATGGGATGGACCTCCCGCATCGGAAACTGAGTTACCGGGGTAGGGATCCTCTCATGTAGTCTACCCCTGTAGGCAACTAAAGTTGTAACATTCCCAAATACTTGGCCTGGCTCCAAATCAGTAGCCTATACACGATCTCTAATATCAAATAAAATTTGAGGCGTTTCTGTTCCAATGCGTGTTTGCCAAAGACTAATCAATGTAGCAGACATATGCTGCTGTATAAAGGGTTCAAAATCTCGCATAACTTCCCAAACATTCTCAACACCATAAATCACATTACGAGCCCACCGCGCAGCCTGGTCAGCTATTACTTGTTTCTCTTCATCCCCTACCCCAGATCGCACTAACAGGCCTATTCGCTCCTTCAATTTTGTCCAATCTCTATCCTCAAACCCACGTACTGGTGTCTCAGCATTGAAAGGCGTCGGAGGATGAAAAACCATAGAGGGAGAAGCAACAGAGGTAACAGGCACAATTGTTGTTAACGCTTGCACCGGAGGAGAAAGAACGGAAGATACAGGAATTGAAACAGCAGATGTACTAGAGGGTCACAGTTGTCAAAGATGGCGAGGACAAAGTAGGAGCAGGAGGTGCCGTAGCCGAAGCTGTCGAAACAACAGCTATAGATACGGGAACAGCAGAAGCAGACATAACAGGCTGCTGGGATATATCCTCTCCGGGGCATAAGGAGGCGGGGGTCGAATATCTAACAACTCCTCTACAAAAGTATCATCTTCTTCTTTGGCCAAATAAGACTCATCAATATGCAACCGAAATCTCCTATCTTCACATTCAATTCTGGACTCTTGTTTTTCTCTATCATATGCCACAGCTTTCTGTGTCAATGTTTGCATTTTCCCCTTCTATGCATCTCTTTCCATCTTTAACCGTCTCTGTCTAGCCTCCTTCTGCCAAGTTCTGAGGTAGTCAAACATGGACTGTCTACTTCTTTTCTTAAATATTTGCTCCTGTAAAAACCCAATTTTCTGTTCATCAAAAGTGCCCGTCAACGGCCACTGCAACTCGGCATTGTCCCTCGTGTATTTGTGCCATAATGTACTAAACATAATAGGGCCAAGACCATGTTTCACATACATATCAAAATTAGGGCTGCCTTCAGGAGGCGCCGGCTGAGCTTCTTCCAATCGAGCATCTGCAGAACAACAACAACAACACAAATTCCACATTTTGCTGAAGCCAGGCGTTTCCAAAAGAAAAACAAATTCGTTATTTTTATCTGGCAAAGTAGTTGCAAGTACTTTTATCAAAACAGTCCTCAGACCGTACCAAACTCAAACCCAAACGATACCATATCCACAAAGAACTAAAGGAAACTCACCTGATATCAGTAGTACACACGAACCAGTTCTCCACTGCTGACTCTTCAGACCAAACGGTCAGATCCAAGGGTTTCGCTGTTCAGGACCCCAGTCGGGATGACCACTGGGCGAGGCACCGTCCAGCAGGATAGAAGGGGCAGCTGCGAGCAAATATTACTCTTTGTGCAGGGATCTCTGAGCCGTCAGTCCAACCCGACAATGTCCTTGCCCCCCCGTCTGCAGAAAGGGGATGGATCAATCACCCGAAGGAGTCCCTGTTCGGCTGCCAACTGAAGGAAGTGACCAGTTTAGGGTCACCCGGGTCACTAATGACCACCTCTCAGCCTTCCATACCAAATGAAGAGTCAGTCAAACAGTAGAGAATACAAACTAATAACTGTTTATTCATATACACTCAGTGCGGAGCCCGGTCTGCCCAGTCAATAGGAGTGCTGCAGAGGGGACTGAAATCAACAAGCATAGAGATACATTATGTACATTTCGTAACTGGGCTAAAACACGCCCACGGTGGAATTTTTCAGGCAGGCAGCTACACAGTGAAATACAAAAAACGGTTTCAGCGGTTCTATCATTTACAAAGTATCTCAATTCCAAGGTCGTCCATTCGGGTCAGTCACCAGACTAGTGGGAGAGGGCCTCTATCTAGTGAGAAAGGTATGCGCTCATAGGAACAGTGTACTCATTACGGGAACAAGTCTAACATGGTAGAAACAAAACTTATAGTGGAGCATTTCTCAGAATCAAACTAAATCAATTTCGAACAGCCTAAAATGGCGCCTGCAAAGAAAATGGTGCAGTGAATGCTAACTTACATAGGGCAATGCGCAAACGTCAACATTTATAATCTAACATGGGGATGGTACTCTGGGTGGCGGACAAGGATGCAGGTTTAACAGATACAGTAGGGTCCGCCAACACTAGGGAATGCTTGCCGGAGGAGGCCTCTGAAGAAGATGTAGAGTCCCTGGTAGCCTCCATTGCTCTCCCCTCACCCTCTGGGCCACTGTGTCCCTCAGTGTCGGTACCGGAACCACTGTGGCCAGCTGCTCCTCCGCCGATGTTGGCAGCTTCTCCTTCACCTGCCCCGGATGATGCTGAAACTACATATACAATAGTTTTATTGAATCTGTGTAAACAGAACTGATAGTGACCTTTGATAACAAAACAGTTTCCAAGTTGTCAGATTTCACCTGCTTCAAGGCTCTCAAACTTTGTTTCAACATTAGCATAAGCTCATACATGTGCTCAACATTATCAGAAAACATTTGGTCACAGTTATGTCATTCCCCATGATAGCTCCTATATCATGAATGATCTTGTCTCTTTTCCATCATTATGTATCTCCAGGAACTATTTCACGCCTCTGAATGGTTGGCCTTTGTAGTTTAAAATAGTGAACTGATGACACTAAAAAGGACATCAACCAAAAATACCTATGTACAGTGTGTTCACAAGGTCCTAAAATCTGCATACTTTTCATTCTCAAAAAGTTAAATATGAATAAATATTTTTTTATCCTGTGCTTTTATGGTTTCATTACACAAAACCGAATAAAGTTTAAATTGATTGATTGATTGAATAAATGTGTGTCAACAAATACTACAATGTTGTACCACTATTAGTATAAACTGAAAGCAGGTTGCCTTTGTTTGGGCATTTCACAATGGTAACATTTACTCCAAGTTACTGAAGTATATGTCAATTGTGAAAAATAATATATGAATTCTGTAATGGAATAGCTTAGCGATGTATCCCATACTATATAGACACCCCAGGCTGTTGAAGCGAGTCAGAAACAAAGATTTAGGGGTTTTGACAAATCACTTCTAAAGCATAAGTCAATAGAAACATTTCTAAAACACTTCAGTACGCAGCAAACACATGTTCACATTTAACTCCTAAACACCCATAGTTATTTGAAGTTTGTTGTGTCTTTCTGAAATTGTTTCACTAAATGTGCTGCCTTTCATTGTAGTGCAAAATTTGTTAGAACATCACAGTAGGTTTTGCATACACTAATTCCTATATAACACTTACTTCAAACGCCTCTGCACGTCTTATCCTCGACATCCCCCGACGCAGCCACATCACACCCCACCTGAGAGACCTGCACTGGCTCCCTGTCAACAAGAGGATAACCTTCAAGCTCCTCACCCACGCACACAAAGCACTCCACAACTCCGGACCAGCCTACCTCAACAGACGACTCAGCTTCTACACCCCTACCCGCCAGCTCCGCTCGACCAGCCTCGCCCTCGCCACAGTCCCCCGCATCCGGAAAACGACCGCTGGCGGCAGATCCTTCTCCCACCTCGCCGCCAAGACCTGGAACACCCTCCCCACCAACCTCCGACAGACCCAAGACCTACTGGCCTTCAGAAGACTCCTCAAGACCTGGCTCTTCGATCAGTAGCAGCACCACCCCCCTCTTCCCCCAGCGCCTTGAGACCCTCGCGGGTATGTAGTGCGCTTTATAAGTGACATGATTGATTGATTGATTGAAACACTCACATATAAATCACAATATGCAGCATATTACACCTTGATGCATTTTAATAGTTTCCTAATGAGTTATGAGTTTGACCTGATTTTGAATTTCCTGATGGGATACCCCTACATATATGTGAAGGAACTTTCCATCTTACAAAATCCATTCAGGTTGAATAGGCAAACTATACTGGATTGATGTCATCAACTGGAGTCAGATCTTCAGCCTCACAACAGAAATCCTACATCTATTACACCAGGGGCCGTATTACACATGACTACGCCGGTGCTAGTTGTCGTTGTGCGCCAGAGTATGTTTGTGTTTATGTGCGTTTGCGTCTGTGCGCTAATACAATATGCACACAGACGCAAACACACATAAACACAGAGCTCAAAGTCTGCGCCAAGATCACGGCACATTACAAACCGATCCTCTGTAATGTCATTGGGCGCATACTCTGGCGCACAGCGACAACTAGCGCCGGCGCAGTCATGTGTAATATGGCCCCAGTTGTCAAACTCATGGCAGTACTTCATTTTGTGGCCACAGGATCCTTCCAATACACTATAGAATGTCACAACCAACTTTCAGTGTTGTGTTACAAGAAGTTATTTCTTCAGTGATGAGACATCAACAGCTTCATCCAGTATCCACAGCAGTGGGATTTAGCCGATGTAAAGGATAACTTTTACAGTTTGGGTTGCCTACCACATGTGGTTGGAGCAATTGATGGCACACATATTGCCTTAGTACCACCACATGCCAGAGAACAGGTCTACCGGAATTGGAAACAGTTCCATTCAATCAACGTGCAAGTTGTCTGCTTACAGGATTTGTACATTACAAGGTTCTGAACATGTTTCCCCAGCTCTGCCCATGATTCCTTTGTACTATGGAACAGCTCCATACCCCTGCAAATGTCCCAACCTCGACTTGAGAGGGCCTGGTTTGTTGGTCAGTACAATCTTTCATTATGTTGGTGTATGCCCTATTTGATTATACTGTAATTGTGTAACATATTTTGACACTTTCTTTTGTCTTCTATCTAGGAGACTCAGCTTATCCCAACTGACCATGGTTGTTGGCATCGCTGACGAACCCAACAATGCCAGGGCAAGTCCGCTTCAATGAAGCCTTTGGAAGAACACGGCGGCTAGTGGAGCGGACTTTTGGGCTACTAAAGGCAAGATGTCATTGTCTGACAAAACTGGTGGAGCCCTCCTCTACTCATCCGATAAGGTGTGCAAAATCACTGTGGCATGCTGCATGCTCCACAACATCGCCCTGCGACGGAACATCCCTTACATCGCAGAGGATGGAGACCATGAAGAGTCAACGGGTGAAGATCCTGAAATGCCAAACAAAGATGATAGTGGTGAAGAGGAAGGAGTTGACTTATGTCAAGATGTAATTGACAGCTTCTTCTCGTGAGTTTAAGTATATCTTTACATGTTATCACTTTCACCGTTACACCAAATATTGAATTGATGATGAGAGAAGTAGTTTGTGGTAATTTCTTAGGAAGGGCTAGTTCATGAAAATAAGGCCAAAGTTTAGACACATTGACTACTGTGTTCAGTTACATTGCTTATCTCTGATTGATTTGTGAAATTGAGTCCTCCAGAAGTTGACTTTGTAATGTGCCATTTGTGGGAAAGTGAAAATTTTCTATAAAATTAAGCACTACTAATGATAATTCTGCCTTGGGCTTCATACATTTTCAAACATGACATGCAGACTTTTGTGCTGAAAAACGAGGCTTTTATATTCAATGGCCCTTAACTAGACGCTTTCCCTTAATCAATTATGTTCTTTAGAATGCTAAAACATGCACAAATATAATTTATAGTTTGACTTTAATGTGACTGACTTAACTATAGAATGTGATTTTTAAATTACAATCATTAATAAACGTGTGTAGAATTAACGTGCAGTTTGTACACAACATTCAAAAGTGCAGAAAACAGTGACGGCTATGCAGCTTGCTTAAAGAGCTGACTTCAGCTTACCCTTCAAGATAACAGTAGAATGTGTCTTTCGTTCGTGAAATAAAGAAGCCTCACATAAATTACAGCATGTAACCTCAAAACCTTCATTGATATAGTATTTGTTGCTGGTAAAATGTTATCATTTATATACAGACCCCATTCATAACTGACTTAAAGCTTGTTTTATTTGCCATAGGGAATAGAAAACACACGCATTGCAAAATGCATTACCTTTTATGTTTTTAATGATTTCTTGCTTAATAAGATTTCCTTGCAGCTTACAGACATAGGGGTCGATTCCGATTCGGGCCGGAAAAAGCACCAACCGACTCGGAGCCGGAATTAATTCTGACCGACACGTACCTGTGGCGCCCGACACGCCAAGTACGATGCAAAGCGTTCAAAATCCGACCGACACGTACTGAACCCAAGCCGAACGACCGAGCCGCACGGAAAACAGCAATCCGGCCGGAAAAACACGCAAATCGAACCGACCGACACGCACCCGGAACAAATCCAACCGAAACGTACCCGCGAACTCCAAACCGCAAAGTACGATGCAAGGCGCGAAAACCACGACCGAGTCGTACGGAGGACAAGCCGTACGACCGACACGCATACAAAACTGCGAGCCGAAGTAACACAAAACACCGCGACCGACGCGTACGCAGCATAGAAAACTGCACAAACACAGCGTGAACGAAACGGAGAAGACCGTACGAGACAACTGCAGGGTCCGACTCGGTCACAAGAACGTTTCCAACATGCACAGAAAGTACTAAGGAAAAATACACAAAAAAAGGCCAAACAAGCAATTACAAAGCCAATAAATACTGGGGGGTGGGGACAGAGAACAAAGACACACCCACAACTCCACCCATATAAAGGACACAAATCCCAACCATGATCCTTTGCAAATGCTATTCTACTGCCATCACTCAACAGACAGCAACCACACACCCACAGCTTATCCCTCACACAAGCCACACACCATCAGCACACCAACAAATAGCTACCTCACATACACCCAGCAAAACACACACTCACACACCCTCACCTGCACACCAACACACACATCACTCACCATCACCACCCATCACCATGCCCCCAAAGAAGAATCACAAGTTCCTAGATTGTGAATTGGAAGTCCTGGTAGACGAGATACTCAGGGTAGAGCCACAGCTGTTTGGCACACTGGTCCAACAGACACCCATCTCCCAGAAAACCAAGATGTGGGAGAGGATCATCAACAGGGTGAACGCACCATCACCATGTCTGCGCACAAAGACTGACATCCAGAACAGGTGGTATGACGTGCGCAGGAGGGTACGGGAGCTGCTCAAGAAGGACTACCTCCTGAGCCAATACACCGGCAGTGGCCCTCCTGGCAAGCCAGTATACCTCAGGCCCTGGGAGGAGAAGGTGCGGGCCATCCTCCCACCAGTGAGCGTCTATGGACTAGAGAACATCCCAGAGCCTGGTGAGTACACAACAAATGTACACAATATTCTGCCACAATACACACACACATCACTGTCAAGGGGAGAGTCAAACCATGCACTCATAGCAATTACACAGCAACCAGAACAGAATCATCCCAAAATGTGTATGTCAGTCAGATAAACACAACACATGCCATCTCAAAGTTACATTTAACCGTGTCATCACATGTACAAACACAACTACAACTACAGCTAGGCAGTGGCACAAATATAACTGACAAACACATCCAGACATGTAGCCACCACTACAACACCAACACACAGTGAAGACCACTGAAAGAAAGGGATTCTGTGTACGCTGGGCAAGTCAGTGTAGCCAATAGCATCATGGGAGTCGTAGTCACAGATATTGCTCACCCCCACAACTGTCCCATCAACACCACCATGAACCATGCGCACATCACAGGGAGTGGAAAAGGACTCACAAGATGGCTGACACTGGCTACTGCTGTGGGAGCACAAGGCCCTGCTGGCAACTGTGCAACAACCAACAGCAGGACACCACTGACTGACATCCTGAGAGACAACTTCCACTCCCTGCAATGGAAGCACGTTCCATGGTGGGATATCTGGCTGGGTGGGAAGGAGGACTCGCAGCACTGACCATAGTCACAAGCACCTCCCCTCACACACCCCTCAACACAAACTCCACAGAACCCACCTGGGAGAATGCAATGCCTCACATCCTAACTCAAGATCCCACAAAGAACCTCCACCCTGGGTTATGTTGTGTGAAGCACAGGGACACTCTTGGGACTTTTAGCCAAACAACTGCCAGGACAACACTCCCAGCCATCCTGTCAGCACAGTTAGCCCACCCCACAGGGAAGCAGAGTCAAAAGGAAGGAAGCATGGGCATGCTGGGAAGGGGGTGGAGGCAATAGCATGATGGGAGTAGTAGGCACAGATATTGCTCAGCCTCACAACTGGCCCATCAACACCACCCTGAACCATGCTCACATCACAGGGAGTGGATAAGGACTGACAAGATGGCTGACACTGGCTACTGCTGTGGGGAGCACAAGGCCCTGCTGGGAACTGTGCACCAACAAACAGCACAACACCACTGCCTGACATCCTGAAAGCCAACTTGCACTCTCTGCAATGCAAGCACGTTCCATGGTGGGATATCTGGCTGGGTGGGAAGGAGGACTTGCAGCACTGACCATAGTCACAAGCACCTCCCCTCACACACCCCCTCAACACATACTCCACATAACCCACCTGGGAGAATGCAATGCCTCACATCCTAACTCAAGATCCCACAAAGAACCATCACCCTGGGTTATGTTGTGTGAAGCACAGGGACACTCTTGGGACTTTTAGCCAAACAACTGCCAGGACAACACTCCCAGCCATCCTGTCAGCACAGGCAGCCCACCCCACAGGGAAGCAGAGTCAAAAGGAAGGAAGCATGGGCATGCTGGGAAGGGGGGTGGAGGCAATAGCATGATGGGAGTAGTAGGCACAGATATTGCTCAGCCTCACAACTGGCCCATCAACACCACCCTGAACCATGCTCACATCACAGGGAGTGGATAAGGACTGACAAGATGGCTGACACTGGCTACTGCTGTGGGGAGCACAAGGCCCTGCTGGCAACTGTGCAACAACAAACAGCAGGACACCACTGACTGACATCCTGAAAGACAACTTCCACTCCCTGCAATGCAAGCACGTTCCATGGTGGGATATCTGGCTGGGTGGGAAGGAGGACTTGCAGCACTGACCATAGTCACAAGCACCTCCCATCACACACCCCCTCAATACATACTCCACATAACCCACCTGGGAGAATGCAATGCCTCACATCCTAACTCAAGATCCCACAAAGAACCAACACCCTGGGTTATGTTGTGTGAAGCACAGGGACACTCTTGGGACTTTTAGCCAAACAACTGCCAGGACAACACTCCCAGCCATCCTGTCAGCACAGGCAGCCCACCCCACAGGGAAGCAGAGTCAAAAGGAAGGAAGCATGGGCATGCTGGGAAGGGGGGTGGAGGCAATAGCATGATGGTAGTCGTAGTCACAGATATTGCTCAGCCTCACAACTGGCCCATCAACACCACCCTGAACCATGCTCACATCACAGGGAGTGGATAAGGACTGACAAGATGGCTGACACTGGCTACTGCTGTTGGGAGCACAAGGCCCTGCTGGCAACTGTGCAACAACAAACAGCAGGACACCACTGACTGACATCCTGAAAGACAACTTCCACTCCCTGCAATGCAAGCACGTTCCATGGTGGGATATCTGGCTGGGTGGGAAGGAGGACTTGGAGCACTGACCATAGTCACAAGCACCTCCCCTCACACACCCCCTCAACACATACTCCACATAACCCACCTGGGAGAATGCAATGCCTCACATCCTAACTCAAGATCCCACAAAGAACCTCCACACTGGGTTATGTTGTGTGAAGCACAGGGACACTCTTTGGACTTTTAGCCAAACAACTGCCAGGACAACACTCCCAGCCATCCTGTCAGCACAGGCAGCCCACCCCACAGGGAAGCAGAGTCAAAAGGAAGGAAGGATGGGCATGCTGGGAAGGGGGGTGGAGGCAATAGCATGATGGGAGTCGTAGTCACAGCTCTACACCCCCCACCACATGGCCCAGCAAGCTCACACTCACGCATGCACATCCCACAGAGAGTGGAAAGGCCCATCAAAGATGTCTGACACTGTTGCTGTGTCGTGGGGAGCACAAGGGCATGCTGGGAACTGCACACCAACCAACAGCAGGACACCACTGTCAGCCATCTTGCCATTGCTCTCACACCCACACACACTGAACTCCCCACAAAAGCAAGAAGGTATGGGAATGCTGGGAAGTGGGGTGGAGGCAATAGCATGATGGGAGTCATAGTCACAGACATAGCTCACCCCACAACTGTCCCATCAACACCACCCTGAACCATGCTCACATCACAGGGAGTGGAAAACAACTGACAAGATGGCTGACACTGGCTACTGCTGTGGGGAGCACAAGGC
>CAWUFW010009145.1:600000-812752 GCA_963921515.1 Calotriton arnoldi
ATAAAGCTGAAAAAGAGATAATGTGCCAACGTTTCAGGGAGAGGGGATATAGTCGTAACATCATATCACAGGCAGGCAGAAGAGTTGATGAGACTACCAGGACTGAATTGCTACATCCAGTTAGGCAAGAAATTGAGTCTGACACCTTGAGGTTTATAACTACATTCTCAGGTCAGGCCCACGATTTGCGTGGGATACTTGAGAAACACTGGCATGTCCTTCTAACAGATGAGAATTTAAAGAAAAATCTGACCCCTTACCCTCAGATAACCTTTAAAAAGAGTCGTTCTTTACGGGATGAGCTAAGTAAAAACTTAGTCACCAGTAATACGAAGGCAGGGGTATTGGTGCGTCCGGGCTTTCGCTGTTGTAGATACTGCAAAGCCTGTAGTAACAGCATAGATTGCACCAAACTCCAAGTAGCTAGCTCACAAAGAGAATATGAGATCAAGAAAGCATTAACATGCAATACTGTATATTGCGTATATGCTCTTGTCTGTCCCTGCAGAAAACTGTACATTGGCAGCACTATTCATCGTGCCAAGAAAAGAGTATTGGAACATGTTCGGGCCATAAGGCACAATAACAAACAGTACCCTGTAGCAAGGCACTTCTTTGATTACCATCTTCAGGATGAGAAACAACTCAGAATGGCAGTAATCGATGCAGTGCCAGACAATGTGAGGGGAGGGAATCGCGAACTCACATTGCGTAAGCTGGAGTCAAAATATATCATAGACTTTGAAACCATGGTGCCGAAAGGCTTGAATTCCAGCGAGGAATTGGCTGTTCATCTGCAAAACTAAATATTAACATCATGTGTGATTTGATTACTTCAGTATTTACAGCTGGTTTTTCTTTTCTTTTACATTTCACAATACAGATTTTAATCTATTCTTCACTTTATTTTTAGGAGAAGGTACTGTTTTCTTTGAACTTCTGGCAGTCCATCATTATGCACAATGGTTGTCGAATTGGCAGGTTAGCTTGCGATCACTTGGCCCACTTGGGCAGGATTAAGGACATTATTTTGAAATGTATTAAAGTGAGACATTATGTGCACTGGATCAACTGACTATAATATGCCCACTTGGGCATTATTTCGGGTGTATAAGGTCAATCTGGATACTATTTTTATAGCACCACTTGTGTATATACATTTGTTTGATATACATTATGTCAATTATTTTTCTTTGTATTGCGCCTACTGTGCTGCTTAGATGAATATTTGGTTATAAATTAGACCATTGATCATATTAGGTGCACTTATTTTGTATTATACATGCATTGGAAATAATGATTGATAGACCGTGCTAAGATGGCTGCCACAGTATTGTACTAGTATATTGGTGTACTTACTTTGGGTTGAATCAGTCCCTTTTCTATTTTCTTGCACTGTTTATAATGGCGTCAATGAAATGTGCTTGCTGAGAGCGTGATCAAGGCGAAAGCTGAAACGCATTGTTTTCTGGAGCCATTAAATTCTATTTTTGCACCGTGCCTGGGAGTCTGAGCTTTTCTGCCTAATCAGTGGAGAAGGAAATTGCAAGTGTGGGGTTGCCGGCAACCCGTGCTCTGACCGCCCCAGCAGACAGCCTTACCCAGCCGGGATTGTTGCACTATATATATATATATATATATATATATATATATATATATATATATATATACATATATATATATATATATACACACACACACTCTCGTATATTTTTCCAATGAATCTACTTTGTTTTTATGTGCTCTAACAGAAGGAATTCAATACGGTGAAAGTATTTTTTCCATGTCGAGCAAGGACAAATGTTTATTAATTGAAAAAGTAGATTATACCACTGAATTGTGGGTCAATGGATTCATTTTTGTTTTATTCATTAATAATTGTGGTTTCAATTTTAATTTTAAGTGCACTTTACACTAAGTGAGAATTGTTCAATTGAAGTATTTTTTCTCTGTGATCTGTGATCTCTGTGATCAAGGCTGTTGCATCAGCTGAAATGCGTTATGGTGGCTTAATGAATAAATGAAATTATACACAGCCCCCAAGCAGCATCGGAGCGTTGTTGGGAGTGGCATACGTGTTAAAATATATATATATATATATTACTTAAACTCCAGCTGCCATTTACGTTGCTATGCACCAGATCACGGGGGCATGTCAACTTTTACAATTACTGATGGAAGGCATCACATACTGTCCTGCGACACCTCTAAATTATAGCAAGGTACGTGTAGATGTGTACAAATTTATCAGGACTTTGAAATTGTTAACATTTTACAATATGAAGCCGAAAAACACACATGCAACGTCAACGAGTTGAAGGAACTGATAATTTAAGAATATCATACTTTGAGCTACTAAAAAACCATAAACAGATGGAGAATGAAAATCTGGGAATAGCACAGATACTCTCAGAGGATGATTTTATTGAAGAACAAAACCTTGAAGCATTTGGCGATGCTCCTACTAAATTCAGGCCTCTGTCAACCTTCTGTCTGGTGCTACCTACAGACAACGTAGATGTTATGTTATGTTAATTTTATTTATATAGTGCATTAGTGCCCTGAGGAGTCTAAGTGCTGTTTGTTTCAGCGAATGTAGATAAAAGACTGCCTGAAGAGTTACCCTGATTTAAACAACCAGGTCTTTACAGCCTTTCTGAAAGATAGAAGACTTGGTTCATTCTTTATCCCCAGAGGGAGTGTATTCCATATTTTAGTTGCTTCCATCACAATGCTCCTCCCGCCCCATCGTGTTTTTTTAAAACTGGGCTGTATCAACAGATTTGCAGTAGCTGATCGAAGTTTCCTAGCTGGAACATACTGCTTGAAACTGTGACTCAGAAAGGCCGGGCCCAGATTATGGATTGCTTCGTAGGTTAGGCAGAGTACCTTAAAAGTTATTCTTTGTTTAATGGGGAGCCAGTGTAGTTCTTTCAGATTTTGAGTCACTGAGCAAAATTTGGGAATTTTCAATAGGAGTCTTGCCGCGGCGTTTTGTAAAACCTGAAGTTTGTTTAGATTATATTTAGGAGTAGTCAGGAGCAAACTGTTACAGTAATTTATTTTTGATAGAATTAATGCTGTAACTAGGGTTTTTGCAGGTTAGCCGGTATGAAAGGCAGGACCTTTTAAATTATTTTAATTTTAATTTAATTGGGGAGAGGATGTAGCCTTACTGCTAGAGCGGTCGACGTCGAAGCTGGGGAACCGGGCTTGAGTCTCGGCAACGACGCTCAACATCCTGTGATTCTGGGCAAATCACTTAATCTCCCCGTGCCTAACAAAAAATGAATGTGTCCTTGTGTAACGAAACTGGTGCTATGTAAAGCGCTCTGATACCCGATATCTTCGGGTCTAGTTCGCGTTATATAAAACTCTAAAAAAAAAAAAAAAAAAAAATTATTTTGAGAGTGTTGAATGTGGAGGAGGTGAGTGTATTTACTTGATCTGTAAAATTAAGTTTGGTATCGATAATCACTCCTAAATTTCGTGCTTTATCCACTGGGGTGGGGATTTGACCCATAGTAGTTGGCCATGCCGCAGGGCCCCAGAAATGTAGTTCAGGGCCAAAGAGTAGTACCTCGGTTTTTTCTGAGTTTAATTTAAGGCAATTTTTATCCATCCAATTTTGGACAGCTCTCATGCAGTTTAGAAATCTGTTTCCAGTGCAACCAACGTTTTTCTCTATGAAGACGACAATTTGGGTGTCGCCGGCATAGGACATGAGTGAGAATCCAAACTTTCTTATCAGGGCTGCTAATGGGGAAACATAAATGTTAAAAAGAGTAGTGCTAAGCAACGAACCCTGTGGGACTCCACAAGGCAGGGAGAACGAGTGAGAGGAGAAATTCTCTAACTTCACAACTTGTTCCCGATCTGCTAGGTAAGATTTCAGCAAATTCCACGCCTGACCTGTGATTCCACATGTCATTAGGCGGTTTAAAAGTAGTTTGTGGTCAACAGTGTCAAAAGCCGCCGAGAGATCAAGCAGGATCAGGGCAGTCCCTTTTCCCTAATCTAGTTCCTGCCTGATCTCTTCCGTTGCCTTGAGCAGTGCTGTCTCCGTGCTGTGGCCGGATTGGAAACCAAATTGTGTACTGTACAAAAGTTCATTTGTTTCAATAAAGGAAACCAGTTGTTTGTTCAAACGTTTTTCTGCTATTTTCGCTGGTAATGGTAGGCGGGAGATTGGTCGATAGTTGCACGGTTCTTTATGATCAAGAGAAGCTTTTTTCAGAAGAGGGATCACAACCACTTTTTTCCAGATCTTAGGAAATGTTCTGTTTCACACATAGTTTGAAAAATTGGCGTTAATCTAGATGCAGTGATTTCTGCTACTAGTTTTGTTATGTTTGGCGGGCATGGTTCCTCTGGTGATCCCGATGTTGTAGTGTTTAGTAGTTTTATGATGTACTCTGTTGATGGAGGGCTGAATTCATTCAAAGGTTTGATTGTACTAGGGTAATGATCTCTCTCTGTTCCTGGTGTTGGCATCATGCATGGTTGGTCATCTGAGAAGTTTTTATAAATTGAGTCTACTTTCTCTAAGAAGAAATCTGCTAGCGCGTTACAAAAGGGCTGATTGGCATTCATGGATTTGGTATTGTGATTGGTTGTTAGTTCAGTCACTGTGCGAAAGAGTTCTTTGGTTGAGTTTTTTGCGCCCTCGATCTTATTTGTGAAATATGCTACTTTGGTTTTCATAATACTGTCTTTATATACTGCTATTAGCTGTTTATATTTTTCTTTTTCTTCCTCCTTATATGAGCCTCTCCATTTTCTTTCCTGTTTCCTGCAATTTTGCTTACATTTCCTGAGCTCTAGGGAGAACCATGGAGCTGATGGACTTTGCCGCTTTAGCCTTATCATTTTAACAGGTGCAAAACTGGTTTGATGCTGTTTCCAGCCATTTATTATATTGTTCGGCTGCTGTATCCACATCATTTCATGTCTCTATTTTAATATTTTTTAGAATATTATTAAAATGGTCTGCTTTCACATTTCGCCAGTTTCGTGACAGGTGACAGGCCTCAGATTTTCCTGTGTTCCCATCGGGTTTCGGAAGCAGCAAATCAAAAAAGATTGCTTTATGATCGGTCCAGGCTAATTGAGTAGTCTTTATGTTGACTATATTGTGATTGTTAGTAAAAATCCCGTCCAAAGTATGCCCTGCTTGATGTGTTGGTTCAGGAACAACTTGCTCTAGGCCAAAAGCAGAGAGAGTTTGTAGGAGTAGGACGGTATCAGAATCTGACTTTGTCTCCAAATGATAATTAGATATTAGATAAATAGATGTATTTTCTGATTCAATTATTCATGATATAAAACAGCTATATCATAAAATAGGGCATGGGACATCTCACAGCTATGGATGGAAGCATAAGCAATATTGTGACTTAATGTAAAACATGGCCTTTACACATATATAATCAAGAAGCCTATCGACAACTCAATGATTTTAATTGCTATAGAAGAAGCACACATCAGGACATGCAGACAGTCAAATTGGAGTATATAGAAAAATTGAGTAACTGGAAAGAACAAGGTCTACTTACTCAAGAGGAATTTTTCTATCTTAAGAAAGATTATCTAAAGATACTGACATTTTGCTTAGGGCATTATTATGAATATGGTGGTCCATAGGACTGCCGTAGTCGTGGAGGCGGTCCGACGACCGCCGTACTGCAGGACCGCCCACAATATTACAACTGTGACGGTTGGACCGCCATCAAAGATCCAGCTGGGTCGGCAGGCTTTTCCCTGGGCAGAAGAGGCTGGCGGTGCCGCAGCCGGCACCGCCGAGCATATTATGAGTTGCCTCACCGCCACCCTTTTCATGGTGGTGCGACTGCCATGAAAAGGGTGGCAGAGAGGCAACAAAATCGGCCCTACAGGGCTCCCTGTTGCCTCTGTGCATTGGGGTGCATGCCGGGGGCAAATGATGGGCCCCCCTGTATGTCTGCACCCCTAGTTGCAGCAGGGAAAGAAATGCACGACATGGTGCATTTGTTTCTGTGCTGGAACGTGCTTTGGTGGTCCCACAGTGCTGCCTTTCTAAGGCTCACATATGCAGTCAGAAAGTGAAATGTGAAAAGCAAAGCACCAAACTGATTCCTGGATGTTGGATTGTTTATTCACATCCTCTGTCTGGAAATCGTGTATAAAATAGAGGAGGGTGTAATGTTTTATTCCGTCTGCGGAACTTGGCGACTCCGCATTACTCTTATAACGAGGAGTTCCGACCAAATTCCGCTAATCACCGCATGGGGAATTTTTCCCGCAAGGCTCCAGAAATGTGAGCGCAAGCAAGATTTGGCGTCCCCTAGCTCAATTTTCAAACTTGGGCAGTTGCAGGCGGTTGCAAGCAGTCGTGGTCAGAGAGCTGATTCTCAAGTAGATTTGCTGTTGATTGAGTAGATTTTTGGCATAAAGCACTATCCATGGCTTGTGGAGGGCATCTATGACAAAATGTTGTCCCTTACACAACAGACTTCATTTTGGACATAAGAGAACACTCAGCACAATTTGAAAAAATATACGGGCAGTTCCTGGGGAGTGTCACGTTCCATTGCCTTGGCACACCATAAAAGGGCTTCAATATTTAATGAATGCCCTTTCAGAGCCAATGGCTTTTTAGCAAATGTATGTGAAAATGGTAGTTTAAATGCACTATTCTACCCAATTTGTTTCAAGTTTTCTAGGGAGAATTGCCCTGAGCCCACCACAACCCCTAAATGATGAGGCCTGGCTCACTTACTTCACTCCCTACAATTCAAGGTAAGTATTATGTCCCACCACCACAGGGTAAGTAGTATGCACTCTAATGTAGGTGGCATAAAAAACACATTTGTCTGTGTTTTGCTGTTATATTAATCATTCTGTTACTATGGAACTTCAATAATGTCCATTATTGTGATGTCATCAGACTTAAGGTCATATGACATCACTTCCTGGTAAGATTTAGGGTCAAAGATCCTATGATGGGTCATATGATGCTCTTCCTGTGATGCTTTAAGGTCAAAGTGTGTGTGATATCACTTTCACTACCCCAGGCATTGTGGTGATTCTACTTCCGTAGTCTTTGCTTCCCACACACTATGTCCCTGAAATGCCATGGATTGCTTGCCCTCGCTACCCTGAGAGACTCGTGCGGCAGGAGTGTACTTGGCCCAGTTTGTAGCTGCAATGTAGGACGGACTCCAAGACACCAGAGGCAAACCCAATATTTGTGACCCAGTAATACCTCCATGCCCTGAGGACCGCGATCCAGGTTTGACTGTTTCTTTTTTACCTCAAGGCTTTGTGATGCTTCTCTATTCACCAGCCCTGCCAAGTTTCCCAGCTCCATGTGTTAGGTAGTGCTCCAGGCCAGGTTTGTTCTTTGAATTCTGGGACTTGCAGTCTTGTTTATTCCATTTTAAAACAGGACTACAAGTCCCAGAATTCAAAATAAAAAACCCGAACTTGAGCAGCACATCACGCATAGTCATGAAACACGTGGCAGCTATGCAACAGTTGTCGTAAGGTTTTAAAATCTGGTTCTTTCCTGCAATTGTTAATCTGTCTTTTTCCATCCCATCAAATGTCAACTGTCTAAACGCTAGGGGGCTTATTTACAAGCCCCTTGCGCCACTCTTGCGTCATTTTTCCCATGTTAAAAGTGACGCAAAAGTGGCGCAAGGGGCTTGTAAATCTGCCCCTAGGAGTCTTTACTGAGGTCACTATCGAACGTTACAAGCATCTTTCATTCATTCATTCATTCATTCATTCCTTCATTCATGGTACCACCGATTACCATATTCCGCTCTAATCATCCAGGGTCGCAGCGCATACAGGGAAGTGGGGATTTGGGAGTAACCATACAGTACTACAGCGCTAAATCACTGCGGGAGATATTTTTCGGAGTGAAATAGGGGCTGTGACTGACTATAAACCTACTCGATAAAGAAAAGAATCGTGCAGATAGCTTCAGCATGAAACTTTTACCCTTTTCTGAACGGGCTTTGTAGCCTTGCTTGGAGCCCCAGCACAGATGACATCACTGACCGCTTCAAAAACAAAAACAATGTTAAACGTAGAGGAAGGAATATAATTAGGAACGTGAAACAGTATTTTTTGTTTTTTTTACAGTGTTGGAAGAATTGCAGCCTTAATGTCAAGCGGTCGGAACCTTTGTCCTAATTCTGGCACTCTCGACCACAAGTCCCACAGGGCGCGCCCCTGCTACGTCAACGAAGCCGGGCATTTTTAGAGGCTTGTTATGAGAGACGCATAATTGACAAGTAGAAAGAGGAACTTCGCCCGTGTAGACTCCAACTCGCTGAAAATGTGATTCTCTGGAAGTGCTAACAGAAGAGTTTTCAAAGTGCAGGCTGCGCGCAGAGGCCAGGGCCCCAGCCGCAGTCGGCTTCTAAAAGAGTTTAAAGGCCCGCAGTGTGCCATAAAATGCCAGAAGAAACAGGTGGCGCGAGGCGCTTAACAGAAGCATGCCAGCTTTGAGGACCGAGGGCTGTTAAAAGAGCCTGGGTAGTGATTCGGATTGAAAGCGTAATAATCCACTCTAGCTGAACTCTGTGGCTTTGATTTTGGACCTTCTTTTGATTTTTCTGACAACATATTTTAACCAGCTGTGGCCATTCACCACCACTCTCTATTCACAGGCATGAAATGCCGCCAGCCAATGGACACACTTGATAGGAGAACCATCTACAGCTAAGAGGTAGCTGTGGCAGACGTTACGTTGAATTGAATTGAATTTATTAACTGTTCGATTAAATAAAATCATTACAGTAAAAAAGTAAAAAGAGAGACAAATAAATAACATCTTTTAGAATACAATTGTTAAGAACAATTTTGCCTTAGACCCCTGCCCGCACCCCAGTCCTTCAGTGCCATCGTCCTTACGAGGGCTTGGGTTCCTCGATTCATTTGTACACGCTCTCTGGGGTTTATTTAAAAATAGTTTGAGAACTGGGGCAATTCTAAAATTATGAAAAATTAGCTTTGAGTAAAAGTATTGACCCTAGTGATGCCTAACAGGGTCCCCCCCGGCCACAATCACCACTTTGTGAGACCCAGATAGCAAGTCCCCTTCTCCCCACATATACCACTGATATTTCTGTCTTGAGTGCAGTGGCACTGGTGACCTGGGGTGTGAGGTCCCATGTACCCCTATTATGGCCGTTTTTAGCTGCCCAATGGGAGGGCCAGTTGCAGTGGTGGTTGGTGGGTTTGAAAAGTGGCAGGGCGAAATATTTTGACCCGAGTATTGCGAGCTAGCTAACACAACAAGCAAGTCTGAGCTGAAAGGGGAGGTGCAAAGGGAGTTCTCTTGCCTGGGTGCGAATGATACCGTACCCTCCTGTGCTCATCACACTGAACACACAGACCCAAGACTCACACTGCACTCAGGCACATAGCTCTCTCTCCCTCACTCAGGTGCACAGCTCGCCCTCCTCTCACACCGCAACCCTGCTCTCCTTGTGCTTGCAAAGCTACCCTGAACTGACACAGCTTACCCTGCACTCACACAGGCACACAGCTCACCTTGGACTTACAAAGGCGCATCACTCACACAGACAACACTCACCCTGCTCCCGCACAGCAACACTGCTCTACCTGCGCTTTCAAAAGCATGCTGCTTACTCTGCTCTCTCACAGATACAACACTCAACCTCCACTCACAGGTACACTGCACAACCTGAACTCATACAGGTACACCACTCACCTTGAACTCACAAATGTCCACTGCACTCACACAGGTACATCACTCATCCTGCACACGGAAATATACCACTCACCCTGAGCTCACACAGACATATAGTTCTCCCTGCACACAGGCACAGATCAGGCTGCAGAAGCACTTATAGCCTTGGAAGTAGCCAGTCCAGTCTGGGCCAGAGAGGGGAGGCACTTTCCTGCTACAGTGTGTAGAGGAATCATGGATGGGTGGTGCGGGACGGGGGGTTTAGGAGGTTAAGCAGAGGGAGTGACAGTCTGCAG
Source organism: Calotriton arnoldi (assembly GCA_963921515.1). NCBI lineage: Eukaryota > Metazoa > Chordata > Amphibia > Caudata > Salamandridae > Calotriton > Calotriton arnoldi. The sequence goes on from CAWUFW010009145.1 coordinate 610,003, forward strand.
CAACTTGGTAAACCACACTGATAATGACCAATTCATCATCAGGAGAGTACAGCTTGGGGCAGTGCAGAGGTGGTCTGAGTCTGGCTCCTGCAGGATTGAAGAGGGGTATAAATGTGAGCCTTTAGCTATTCACAAGGACTGCCTACCGTGAGTATAGTGTATCCTTTGAGTGGGCTTATGGCTCCTAGTAAAAATGAGCCTCTGTAAGAACTCCCAGAATGCAATGGGTTGGTTGGCACTTGGCTAAAGAAAGGAATGGCTGAAGGTGTCACTCTTTGTAACAGAGTGAAACATTGGACATGAAAACAAATGTAGAAACAAGAAGGTTACAGGGACGTTATAGCTAGGATCACATTTCACTCATATAAAAAGAGAGAAATTCAACAGTTATAGTTACCTGAGCTAACTATAAATTACGCCCCCGCAATGCACTGCTTATGGCCTCACATATTACATCACTCATGACATGGTCAGTGACATCACTGATGACATTTCAAATGACAACACCGATTACATCATCCAGTGAGACTAAGTGTTTTCTTGGAGTTTATGATTGTTAAACATATATACTAAGCTACTACAAAAAGTAAAATTAGTATACTAGGTATAATACTAATGAGTGATACTACTTTTAAAATATATTATGTGAGAGGCTGTGTGACTGTGTGTTACCGTGTGTGAGTGGCTGTGTGAGTGCCTGTATGTGTGTATAGGTGGGTGTGTAAGTAGCTATGTATGGGTGTGTCAAAGGCTGTATGGGTGGATGAGTGGCTGTGTGAGTGGCTGTATGGGTAGGTGAGTGGGTATGTGAGCAACTGTATGGGAGAGTGAGTGGGTGTCTGAATGGCTGTATGAGTGAGTGACTGGGTGTTCAAGTGGCTGTATGGTTGAGTGAGTGGCTGTTTGAGTGGGTGTTTGGTTAAGTGAGTTGGTATGTGATTGGCTGTATTGGAGATTGTTTCTCTGTGTGAATGGCTGTGTGGGTGAGTGAGCAGATGCAGGAATGCTTGTATGGATGTATGAGTGTGTATGTAAGTGGTTGTGTGGGTGTGTGACTGAGTGTGTCTGAGTGCTTGTATGAGTGAGTGAGTGAGTGGCTGTGTTGCGAGGCTGTATGGGTGAGTGGGTATGTGAGTGGCTGTATAGGTGAATATGTGGGTGTGTGAGTAGGAGTATGTGTGAGTGTGTGGCTGTGTTAGTGGCTGTACAGGTCAGTGACTGGTTGTATGAGTAGCTGTATGGGTGAGTGAGCCATTGTGTAAGTTGCTGTTTGAGTGAATGGGTGTGTGAGTGCCTCTATAGGTAAGTGAGTGGGTGTGTGAGTGGCTCTATGGTTGAGTGAGTGGTTGTGTGAGTACTTGTATGGGTATGTGACTGTGTGAGTGAGTGGGTGAATGAGAGGTTGTATAAGGGTGTGAATGGGTGTGTGAGTGGTTGTGTGGATGATGTCATCAGTAATGTCAATTGAGATGTCATCTGTGATGTCATCAGTGATGTCACTGACCCTATCATGAGTGATGAAATATGTGAGGTGATAATCAGTGCATATGATGGGTTCCGCCCCCCCTCCCCGGGGCTTTATTAACAGCGTTCACTTGGACCACGGATGTTCTTCGGGGTCCGGTTAGAGAGGCTTCACTCAAGTTCCAAACGGGTGCCTGGCGGATAGGGCGTGAGTAATACCCTACAGAAGTTAAGTACGCTCCTGTGTGTGGTGGCTTACATTGCGCTTTTCCTTATTTAAGGTTTGTCTTTTAGGGTGTGCCAAAGCGCCATCACCCACCTCCCGAGACCTATGGTGCACTGAGAGTCAGCACTTTTGTAAGAATCTTTAATTATTAACTATTAGTGTCATTTTCTTTGCCCTATGAGCACTATTTTGTTCATCGGACCTGCTAGGTATAGTACACATATTAGTCAGTATTTTAACAGGGCATTTGAACACTCCTTTGCCCACCATTTGCTTTTATAATTCACGCCATTTAGCGCGACGAGGGACTTTGATCTTTTGTCGCTTCACGGTAATCTTGCTAATTGAGTAGGCGCACGAGATCACTAATTCTGACACTCGTGTCCATGTTATGGTTACCTCAGCACCTCGACGAGCACTCAATCATGTTATTCTTGCTATGACATTCATCTAGGGCATATCGAAATAATTTGATGTTGTTCTTTGTCTCCTATGTGTATGTTTGTCATTTTTTTATCTTCATAGAATAAACTCGGTTCCTCTCTAAATTGAAGGAATCTCTCTAGTGTTTAGAATAATTTTTTTACACTAGTAACCCTTGGTTAGGGTGGGCCTTAGTGCGCCCATACCGCCGGGTTCATTCACTACAAATACTGGTCCTGACGAATGCCTGACGATTTGTCACTCAAAGGCAGAAACATGTTGACCTACACCTGTGGATAAACTTGGACTTTTAATCTGGTCCTTTATCCTACACTTGCTTTTAACTAAGTCTAATTGGCAAAATAAATAAAAGATTTTTTGACACAATTTGGACTTTTTAATATTCACTTTTCACCAATCACTTAACCAGCTCCGCAGTAACACTGGCGTTGTAGCACACTAGGGTGGCATTCGGCCACTCCTGGTGGGGCCCGATGATGAAGCATGTCACCAACCAGGTTGGTGAGTGAGGGCTTTCTGAAAAACCTAAAGAGGTTTTTTCTATTAGCTAAACGCTACAGTGAAGAAGGATACATGAGTGCTCTTCTCTTTAGTGTCACACTCCTTTGTTGTTTATTTGACTTAGTTTGAGGGGAGTAGGAGTGTCCTTTACTTTCCCTTCCTCTCCTATTGTTATATAGATAATCAGTGCATTGCAGGGGTAAAAGTTATAGTTAGCTCAGGTAACTATAACTGAATTTCTCTGGTTTTGTGCTAGTGAAATGTGAGCCTAAGTATAATGTCTCTGTAACCTTTGTTTTTTCAGTACATTTCTAAGGTTTTCTAAATTCTATTTTCTAACTATAATGTGCCTGTAACTTGGTTTGTGAATGGGTGTGTTAGTGGCTGTGTGGGTGTATGAGTGGTGTTGTGAGTAGTTCTCTGGGTCTCTGACTGGATGTATCAGTGACTGTATGGAAGCATGAGAGGGTGTGTGAGTGACTGTATGGGTGTGTGAGTTGATGTATGGATGTGTGAGTGGTGAGCATGTGAATGGTTGTGTGAGCATGTGAACAGGTGTGTGAGTGGGTGTATGGATGTGTGAGTGGGTGTGTGAGTGGTTGTGTGGGGGTGCGAGAAAGTGTGTGTGTACATCTGTGCGTGGGTGTGTGAGTGGCTGTATGGATGTGTGAGTGGCTGTGTGGGTCTTTGAATGGGTGTGTGAGCGGTTTTGCGGGTCTGTGAGTGCTGTATGGGTGGGTGAGTGTTTTTTTTTAGAGAGCAGAAATAAATACAATATCATTTTAAAAAAAGAATCAGGGAATTATGTACTAATACTTGTACGTATCCCAAAAATTAATTTCACCAGATTTTATGTGCTAACAAATTGCAACAATGGTTAGCCCATCAAACCAGAGTTTGAATACCAAATCCCATTCGATAATGAATTAAGTGCAATATGTAAAACATGCATTTTGTGCATGCAAAGTGCAATTTGCAATGTGCAAAAATAGTTTGAAAATATTATTCAATTACATTTACTGCAGCTCCTATACCACCCAGACTACAATTCAGAAATATAGAAAGAGAAATATGTCTTCCATTATAGGATTATTAGCTTTTAATACACTTCAAAGGATGCCATATAGCATCAAACCTCTTCAAACTCCCTAACACACGGGGACCATGCTGAGTGCCTTGGTGGATCTGCAGATCCTTGCATGTCAAAAATAAATTGTGGTGTGTGAGTGGTTGTGTGGGGCTGTGACAAAGTGTGTGAGTGCATTTGTGAGTGGGTGTGTGAGTGGCTGTTAGGGTGTGTGAGTGGCTGTTAGGGTGTGTGAGTGGTGTTCTGGGTCTCTGAGTGGGTGTATGAGTGGCTGTATGGATGTATGAGTGGCGGTGTGGGTCTGTCAGTGGGTATGTGATTGGTTTGGTGGGTCTGTGAGTGGCTGTATGGGTGTGCGAGTAGGTGTGTGAGTGGTTGTTGTGGTGTGTAAGTGAATGTGTGAGTGGATGTGTGAGTGGCTGTGTGGGTCTGTGAGTGGGTTTGTGAGGGGTTTTGCCAGTATCTGGGTATCTGAGTGGGTGTATAGGTGTGTGAGTGGTTGTGTGGGTGTATAAGTTGGTGTGTGAGTGGGTGTGTGTGTGTCTGTAAGTGGTTATGTGAGTGGTTTTATGAGTCTCTGAGTGGGCATATGTATTTTTTTAATTGGGGTCTGGACCCACAGATCCACCGCATATTTACATGGGGGGGCTACGCTGAGTGCCGCGCTGGTCCTGCGGATCCTTACCCATGGGAAAGAAAACATTTTTGGACAATTTCTTGCCCACAATGGTTCCCTGATGGAGAATCAGTCCCATGGGGGTTAGGATACCTCTATCCTGACCCCTTATATCCTATTTACACTTTATTTCTCCCCCCTCTCAGGTTGCAGCCAGGCAATCACGACATTGCTGTTGGAGCTTGGATCTGCACACCCTCCTTGGTGGATCTGCATCTCTAGATATGCATAAATCTTTTTTCTTTAATAACTCCAAAACTACTGAACAGATTTACTCCATGTTACAAAAAAGCACTCATCTGAACCAAGATCTAACTTTCTGCCAATTTTGGTGTAATTTCGTTCAGCAGTCCGGGCTGCAGTTGTGTCTAAAATCTCTATGGGAAAATGCATTTTGGGACTCTCCTTTTTCTCGGCCCCCGCTTGACGAATCACCTTGAAACTTGCCAGACAGCAGCTGAAGTGAGTTGTACACTAGTTTTGAAAATGTTGTGAAGATTCATCAAATGGCGCCTAAGTTATTATCAAAACAAAAAATGCTATTCCTATGGAAACAAGCATTTAACTATAACTACTTTCTGTCGACCACCAGTAGGTGATTATATATAAAAATGATTGAAGGTATTACCTGGGAACCTAATTTTGTCATGATCACCTTAGACATTTCCAGTCTATACACAAGTATTCAACACAGTAAGGGCCTGGAAGCTATCGAATACTTTTTAAAAGGACGCTCCATAAAATATATGGAACATAATTGTATGATTCTGGAATTTGTCAAGTATTGTTTGACTAACAACATTTTCCTTTTTCAGGAGCAACTGTTCAGACAGATGCAAGGCACGGCCATGGGCACCTGCTTCGCCCCCAGCTATGCGAATCTTTTCGTAGGCTGGTGGGAGAGGCAGGTGGCCTGGTCGGATGCCAATGATGTATGGACCGATAAATTGGTCAGCTGGAACCGGTATATTGATGACTTGTTCATCATATACAACGGCACAATTGAGTCAGCTGTAGAATACGTCAATGTTCTGAACATTAATAATCTCAATCTCAAGTTCAGTGGAGAAATAAGTAAGACCACAGTTAACTTTCTGGATTTGCGGGTTTTTGTTTCAGAGGATAGACTGTGTACAGTTTTACATCGGAAGCCTACGGCAGGTAATTCCGTTTTGCATTCCAGCAGCTGTCATATGGATAAACTAATCCATAGCATCCCATATGGCGAGCTGCTGAGGATAAAGAGGAACTGCACCAGAGAGTGTGATTTTCAAGCAGCAGCCAATGAAAGCACAGCCAGATTCCACACACGAGGATACTCTAGTGAAGTTCTACTTAGTGCCAAAAATAAGGTAGACACGAAGGATAGAACGAAACTGATACATGACATATCGAGAACTAAACAGAGGAAAGAGCAAGCCAGATCATCTCAAACTACAGATTGTAGGATGATTACCAACTTCTCCAGCAATTCAAATGATCTGAGACAAATACTAAGAAAGAACTGGCATATTTTAAAATCTGATCCAGTCATTGGGGAGGATCTGGCCAGAGCTCCCCAGCTGTCATTCAGAAAAGCCAGATCTTTAAAAGATCAATTGGTACAGAGTCACTATTCCCAAGGAAGAAGTGATTCATGTTTCAATCAGATCAAAGGCTTTCATCCTTGCAAAAAGTGCAAGGCGTGTAAAAGCAGCCATAAGGTCCTGACATATGAAGTACCAGGTATAAAGACTCCTAAAAGAATTGAAAAATTTATGAATTGCAATACCAGCCACACGGTGTACTGTCTAGTATGTCCGTGTGGGCTTCGGTACATTGGAAGTACTATACACCCTACCAAAATCAGGATCTTAGAGCACATGAGAGCGATCGCCACCAAGGATGTAACTTAACCGGTGGCCCGCCATTTTGAAAGCCATCATATTAGTAACAGGGATCTGTTGCGCTATTTCTGTTTGGATCATGTGCCAGGAACTATAAGAGGAGGAGATAGACAACTTAAACTCCGTAGACTTGAGTCCAGGTATATCATTGACATTCAGACTAAAATACCTCAGGGACTCAATGGTGGAGAGGAATTGGCTGTGCATCTGTGAATAACTGTACATAATTGTAAATGACTGTAAATAATGAAATCAACGGATTCTGGATTTTATGCACATATATGATGTAAAGAGTGCTGTAGTGAAGCGAATAGATTTCTTTTTCTTTTTGCTTCTTTGTTTTTTTTGGGTAAGCCATGAGTGGTATCTCTGTTCTTAGATATAATAATTTTTTGGTTATTCTATCCAGTTTTGTTTGGAGGTGTCTCCCAATACATTTATGGTTCTGGATTTTTATCGTGTTTTTCTGGTTCTGGTGATGGGTGTATAAGCTGGTATTATATAGACAATTATAATGGAATGATTTGGTATTGTATCAATCAGGTAGTGGATTCAATAGCCCATTCAGGGCGGAATTATGTTCTATTTGTACTATTGCAAATAATGACCTAATTATGAGGTATGGACTTGTTTACAGTGATAGCCTATTCAAGGCAAGATATGAATTAATGAATATCTGTATATATGTATGTACATATGTATAGTTGATTAGAATCATTTACCTGTATAGACATGCATTAATGATTTTAAGTTGCATGTTCAAAGATGGCCGAAATGGTTTCTTTTCCTTTATGTTCATTGTAACAGTCCTTCATTTATTTTGGTTGCATCTGACCCACCAATGAACTGTTTATGTGTTTATTTAAATAACGCTGTCTCGGGCTGCCGTGTAATATTGACAAAGGCAGTCGCCGAAACGCGTCTATTTGTGCTTGGCGAACCCGAATAAAATCTGGGTTTAGCAGTTTCCCGCGAGTGCTGTGCTTTTGTACTCTGTAGCAGGAATATATATATATTATCTACTGGCGGTCGCCAGTAGATAGTTATAGTTAGGACCTATTATCCATAGGAAATCCGCGACATTCTATTTGAAATAACGTTGGCGCCGGTTGACGAATCTTCGCGAAGTTTCCAACTTGTTGGGGCGCTCCGCTCCTACCCTGAAAGTCTCGGGTTGATTCGTCAAGCGGGGCCGAGAAAAAAGGGGGTCCCAAAACGCGTTTTCCCCATTCATTTTTCCATAGGAACCTTTAGTCGCAGCTACAGCCCGAACTGCTGAACGGAATTACACCAAATTTGGTAAAGAGGTAGCCCTTGGTTCAGTGTCGTGCCTTTTGCTTAAATGGTGTAAATCCGTTCAGTAGTTTCTGAGAAAATCACAAATAAAATCACATATATATCTATGGCAGTGTAGGGTCCGCGTACCCTCCCGATCACGAGCTGCATGCTAATTGGCTGTCAACACTCCAAATCAGGAAGTGTTGGCAGCCATTTTGTCCCTCGGTAGAACCGAGGGACAGAAACAAGTGCGCAAAGCACAAAAGGGGGCAGGGTAGAAACACCCTGACCCCTAGGTCTGCTCAGGGGTCCCACAAGGACCCCATGGGCAGAAAAAGCATTTTTTTTTTTTAAATCGGCGGGATGCGCTTAGGGTGCGCGGATCCCGCCGAGATAAAAAAGAAACAAGTGCGCAAAACGCACAAAGGGGGCAGGGTAGAAACACCCTGACCCCCAAGGTCTGCTCAGGGGGTCCCACAAGGAACCCCATGGCAGAAAAAAGCATTTAAAAAAAAAAAAAAATCGAAGCGCGGTCTCCCGCGCTTCGATGTTAATTTGCCCCCGGGTGGGCCAAGTCCCGGGGGCATGGTGGGGGGTTTAGATTTAATGTGGGGGCCTCTAAGGCCCCCAAGCCCCGGGGACCGCCACCCCCGGGGCTTTAGAAAATAATGGTGCGGGAGGGCTCTTTGCCCTCCCGCAGCCCTGGGGTCCGCCACCCCCCCCGGGCTTCTTTTTTATTTTTTTATTTTAACCTGTGTGGGGGGCTCCAGCCCCCACACGCCCGGGACCGCCACCTCCCCGGGGCACTAAAGATTTGAATATGGGGGTCCGTTACGGACCCCAAAGCCCCGGGGACCACCACCTCCCAGGGGCTGTGAAATGGTTGGGAGGGGGCCGCGGGGCCCCCTCCTGGAGCCCTTGATGGCCATGGGGACCGCCACCCCCAGGGCCGGCTCCTGCAGTGTCCCGGGGTGCCTACCCCGGGACACTGTAGTTTGCTATGACAGGACGGGAGCCTCGTGGCTCCCGTCCTGTCATAGCAAACTTGGTTTGCATTTTGAAAGAGAGAGCAGGAAACCTGCTCTCTCTTTCAAAATGCAAACCCAATTGCTTTTCCACATGGGGGCACCATGTTAGCTGCTCCCCATGTGGAAAAGCAATGCCGGCTCCGTAGGACACTGGGAGCCAGCTGGGACTGTGGGGGGATTGGGGACCCCCCCACAGTCCCCAACCAGAGGCCAGGCCCTGGGGGATGGGGTCCCTGGGGCCATAAGTGGCCAGGGAAGGGGGTCACGCAGCCCCCCTCCCCAAATAAAAAATTAAAAAAAAAAAAGGGCAAGGCCGGCCCCGGGGGATGGCCTGAGGAGGGGGGCCACGCAGCCCCCTCCAAATTTAAAAAAAAAAAAATCGAGGGCATGCCCCGGGGATGGGGTCCCCGGGGCCAATACAGGCCCAGGGAAGGGGGCCACGCAGCCCCCTTCCCGTTTTTTTTTAATTAAAAAAAAAAATTGCTCAGGCCCCGGGGGATGGGATCCCCGGGGCCAAAAGTGGCCAAGGGAAGGGGGCCACGCAGCCCCCTCCCATTAAAAAAAAAACGACCGGCATCGTGCCGGAGGCCCCGCCCCCCTCCCTGCAGTAATCTGCAAACGCGCCCCCTGGCGCGTTTTAAGAAGGGGAAGTAATTCCCCTTGAATACTGGGGGTCCCTGAGGCCAACTAGCCCACCAGGAACCTCCAGTATGCGCCAGGGCTGCGTTGCAGAGAGGTGTACAGAGGCCACGCCCCTTTTACACCTCTCTGCAACGCAGCTCTGTGGCGCTTTTTAGAAGTACATGGTGGGCTAGTTGGACTCCAGGGACCCTCAGGATTCAAGGAGACTTAATCCCCCAACTTAAAACGCGCCACGGGCGCGTTTGCACAGTGGTGAAGGGAGGGGCGGGGCTTCAGGTGACATGTGTGCAAACAGGCCCCGTGGCGCGTTTTAAGATGGGGAATACATTCCTTTTCAATCCTGAGGGTCCTAGGGGCCAACTAGCCCACCAGGTACCTCCAGTAAGCGCCACGGAGCTGCGTTGCAGAGTGTTGTAAAAGAGGCGTGGCCTCTGAACACCTCTCTGCAACGCAGCCCCTGGCGCATACTGGAGGTACCTGGTGGGCTAGTTGGCCCCTAGGGACCCTCGGGATTGAGGAGGAATTAATTGTCCAACTTAAAACGCGCCACAGGGCGTGTTTGCAGACATGTCACCTCAGGCCCCACCCCTTCCTTCACCATTGTGCAAATATTCCTCTAAAATCAGCCGAACTATGAATTCCGATTTACTCACCTGTTATCAGGAGAGACCTCAGTGCTGCATATTTCAGCCCAGTACTGATCCTGAAAAGTAATTTTAACCGTACTTATCAGTAACTTGAATTTCCTTCCATAGGATATCATTGACTGGTTTCACTTGGAAATTCTTCTAAGTGTGGAGTTTTGGAACTTTATAATATTCCTCTAAAATCAGCCGAACTACGAATTCCGATTTACTCACCTGTTATCAGGAGAGACCTCAGTGCTGCATCTTTCAGCCCAGTACTGATCCTGAAAAGTAATTTTAACCGTACTTACCAGTAACTTGAATTTCCTTCCATAGGATATCATTGCCTGCTTTTTGCTGAAAAAGTTTCTAAGTGTCGATTTTTGAAACATACAAATATTCCTCTAAAATCAGCCGAAATACGAATTCCGATTTACTCACCTGTTATCAGGAGAGAACCCAGTGCTGCATCTTTTAGCCCAGCACTGACCCTGAAAAGTAATTCTAACCGTACTTAGCAGTAACTTGTATTTCCTTCCTTAGGAATCCATTGTCTGGTTTTCAGCAGAAAAGTTTCAAAGTGTTGATTTTCACAAACTACAAATATTCCTTAAAAATCGCCTGCATGATTTAAAAGCATTCTTTCAACTGTTTACAGGAGATGCACCAGTGCTGGATCCAGGATCCACCACTGAGTAAGAAAAAGTAACGATAACACTACTTACCTGCTAAGTGAATTTCCTCCCTTAGGATAACATTGGTGATTCTATGTGAAAATGTTTCTAAGTGTCAACTTTTAAAATACAATAATATTCCTTAAAAATCTCTACTGTAACCAAAACGCTTTTACTCAACTGTTTACAGGAGATGTCCCAGGACTGAATCTAGGATCCAGTCCTGTGTTTAGAAAAGTAATCCATAAAGTAACTAATTGCATTTAACTAGAAATTCACATTGAGATCAATGTTGCATTGTGCTTGAAATTGTGTTGCCCATTGCAACAACTGTAACTACTGTACTTAAGTCTATTGCCTATTTGCAAAGTATTTAAACTAAAGTAATTTATTCAGAGAAAGTATATTTTGTAATGTAATGTATAATGTAATTACAATGTAATTTAAAAAATAAATATGTAAAAATAAATAGTTTAAAAAAATGTAGTAAATCAGTATCAAAAAAATAAATATAACAAGTAATACATTTAAAAATTGTCATTTACAAAACCTTTGAAATTCACTGAAAAAAACCATAGGTTTCAGACATGTTATAGTTAGGAATTAGCATTTAAAAAACCTTTGAAATTCACTGAAAAAACCATAGGTTTCAGGCTTGTTATAGTTAGGAATTAGCATTTAAAAAACCTTTGAAATTCACTGAAAAAACCATAGGTTTCAGGCCTGTTATAGTTAGGTTTAGCATTTAAAAAACCTTTGAAATTCACTGAAAAAACCATAGGTTTTAGGGAAAGTTATAGTTAGTTGGACATTGCACTCGTACAAAACCCGTGAAATTCCCCGTTATAGTTAGTTCAGCTAACTATAACTCGCGCCCCGCAATGCACTGCTGATGACGTCACATATTACATCACTCATGACATGGTCAGTGACATCACTGATGACATCACTGATGACATCTCAAATGACATCACTGATGACATCATCTACGTGATAATCTTATGCACCTCCTCACACCTTAATATAACCTTTCATACACCCACTCTAAATTACAGACTGCTATTTGCAAAACCATAGACACTCCAACACCAATAACTACATACCCACTCACTGATTCTTAGGTCTACACACACATCCACTCACTCACCCGTACAGTCACTCATACTTACGGTCACTCAGTACAGGACTATCATTTGCACTCATACACCTACATAGACACTCACACACCGCCACTCATCCATAGAGGTACTCACACACCTAGTCAGTCATGCAAATAATTAATCACACTCCCATTTACTCACCTATACAGTTATACACACCAGCTCACTTAGTCATACATATAGTAGCACATTCTTACTCTCCTATGCAATCACTGATGCAAGCACACACTCATCCATATAGCCACTCTCACAATCACACACTCTCATTTATAGCCATTTATATACTCCAACACACATATATACTGCCTTTCACATATGTACTTACTCACACATGTACCACTGAGATATACATTCAATCACTAACACACTCATACACACACTCACCCACCCATACAGTCCATCACAGAGGCACTTTTGAAACCAAGAACTCAGTGAATCACCCACTCACACATCTATGCACAGAGTCACACACACCCCATCCACACACTCAGGCACCCATACAGATACTCAGAGAACCAATCCATAACTCATATAGACACTCATGTAGCTAGTCAGAAACCCATGCAGCTGCTTACACAACAACAGACAGACAGATACAGACATTCACACAGTTTAGTCACTAACCCATGCATTCAGTAAGATACGTTTAATCACTCACTTATAGACTCAGTCACGCACCTACTAAATCATCCATTCAGACGCTTATACACCCACTCATTCTTCAATACGCCTTTCCCTATATATATTAAACATATTTAAACTTTACAGAAACACACAGTCACTGCATGATTTCATCAGTGATGTCATTTGAGATGTCATCAGTGATGTCATCAGTGATGTCACTGACCATGTCATGAGTGATGTAATATGTGACGTCATCAGCAGTGCATTGCGGGGGCACGAGTTATAGTTAGCTGAACAAACTATAACGGGGGAATTTCACGGGTTTTGTACGAGTGCAATGTCCAACTAACTATAACTTTCCCTAAAACCTATGGTTTTTTCAGTGAATTTCAAAGGTTTTTTAAATGCTAAACCTAACTATAACAGGCCTGAAACCTATGGTTTTTTCAGTGAATATATATATATATATATATATATATATATATCCAACAGCAAATCCCAAATGTGACAATCTTCTAAACAGAAGCGGGCACGGACTCCTAAGTATTACGGTGCCAAACTGTACGTTTATTTACAAGTGTTGAATTCAGTCCATGACGCGTTTTGGCCACAACACATGGCCTTGATCACATTATCGCACTACAGCATTTCCTGGTTTTAAACCTCAATGTCACTTGATTCACTTCTACTTGCAACACAATAACAACTGAAACAGACTATTCGTGGCACGTTCCTCCAGACTTACGGTACGAGTGTGCTATTGTACAGGTTGGATATATTACCTTGATTTTAAACAACAATTTATAAAAACTAGAATAAAAGTACTGTATCAAAATATGCAGATGGAATTCAAGTATACTTAGCGATACAAAAAAAGGCAAATGCCCCACCTCATGACTGTTTATGTGCAAACCTCTCAATAGTGAATACCAGTGAGTTTCAAATTTCCTAAAAAAGTACAAATACTCATACCATCCAAATGGAAACTGATTGTACCGATTCAGTACAAATGTGTGCAAATACGCCTACTATACAGTACTAGATTGAGCAATATAAATATTATTGTTTAAATACACATAAAGAAATGAACATAGCAATTATTAAAGTGCACTGTGCGTCTATCAGTTATCATCATATTAAAATATCAGCCTGAATGCTTAATGAGGTACGGCTCATTCCACCCTAAATAATCTGTTCACAATTGTCATTAGGTAGATCAAAATCTGATCATAAAGAGTAAAATTCACCCACATTGCAAGTGCTTTACAGTACTAGAGAGAATAATAGCGGTAGAAAGAGCTAACAATTAATTTATCAATAAATATGTGGATATATATATATAAGCCCTCTAATGCCATTGATCATTCTTTATGAGAGAGCTTGCATAGCTGATAGCTTAGAAAAACAGATCATAAGCCCAATGAACTGACAGATAACTAGCAGAAAAGATGTCACATCGGAAGAACAATCTTAATCAGTAACGATACACAAAATTCATAAAACATTCATAAAAATTCATAAAAACTTCATTAAAAGTTGTGTAAATCATCACTGGTGTTGTAGCTATTGGGTGTCTTAGTGTCCAGTTCCAAAATAAATCTAGACTCCAGCTGGCGCAGTAATTTCTCTCTGTTGCCACCTCTCCTTGGAGCCTGAACTGCTCCTATGACAAAATACTTAATGCAGTTAAGATTATTGTCATGTGTTTCTTTGAAGTGGCGTGCCACTTGGTAAGTTGGGAGTGAATTGACAATAGCTCTTAAATGTTGTAAAATCCTTATATGCACCTGCAGCTTTGTACTGCCCACATAACGCAGCCCGCAGGTGCATTCAAGGACATACACTGCAAATTCAGTTCTGCAATTATAAAATCCTTTTAACTCAATAGATTTGGAACTAAAAGTGGTTACATAAGTGGACGTATTCACCCCAAATTTACAGGCCCGACATGAACTGCATTTGTAAAAACCGTTTTTTGGAGAAAGCCAATTGGTCTTCATATCCATCTCAGGGCTACTCTTTACTAACGCTTTTCTCATGGATGGTGCTCTCCGAAAAGTAAGAATAGGTTTCTTAGGGAGCATTTGGCCCAAAATGGTGTCAGTGAGCACGATGGGCCATTGTTTGTTAATAATGGCTCTGATGTTTTACTCCTGTCTACTATAAGTGGTAATAAGCCTAAAACTAGACTCTGTTTTAAGCTCTTTGGAATTATCATTTCTCCGTGGGGAATCACCATTGTCTATATCAAGGAGCATTTCTTCCCTTGATCTTCTGTTGGCTTTAATCATAGCTAGATCTATTATCTTAGCATCATAGCCACGTTGTATGAATCTACTTTTGGCTTCTTGTTGGCAGTGTGCAAGATCCTTTGCTGAGCTACACATCCTACGGATCCTTAAAAATTCCCCATAGGGGATGCTGTTGATCAAGTGTTTCCGGTGGAAGCTTGAAGCATGCAATGCAGAGTTGCCTGCTGTATCTTTTCGAAATAAACATGTTTCTAATTTACCTTTATCAACATATACATGCACATCTAAAAAGTCAATGGCTTGTTTGTTGGCATGAATAGTAAATTCCAAGTTCAATTTGTTATCATTGATGCGTTCAACAAAAGATACCGGATCATCTTGTGTCCCCTTCCAAATAATAAACACATCATCTATATTACGCCACCAACTAATGACGTGTTAATCGCAATCAATATGGTGTTTCACCCTAAGGACCCGCTCCTCCCACCAACCTACATGTAAACACGCATAGCTGGGGGAGAAGCAGGCCCCCATAGCGACACCCCTAAGTTGTTGGAATATCTCATTTCTGGAAGCAAAGAAGTTATTATTGAGGCACCAACTGATCATACCTAAAGGCATTCTATTGTGATTAAATAATTCAATTGATCTGTTGTTTAAAAAGTACTCTACCGCCCTCATTCCATCCCGGTGATCAAAACTTGTGTATAGGGAGGTAATGTCCAAAGTCATAAGAATAAAATAATCGGACCAGGGTAAATTTAGAATATTTCTCCAAAAATCACTGGTGTCTCTAATATAAGATGTTAGTCCAACCACAAATTCTTGAAGAAAAAAGTCAACAAATCGTGATATGTTTTCAAAAAGACCATTCCTTGCCGATATTATCGGTCTTCCCGGAACTGGAGACATACCTTTATGAATTTTAGGGATGAAATACATCACCGGCAGCACAGGAAATTCATTGTACAAGAAAAGGAACTCGTCTTTGGATATGAGGCCTTCGCGTTTCCAACCAGTCAATTCATCCTTAAGTCGTTTAGTCATGGCCTTGACTTGCAGCATGTTAGATTTTTTGTAACATATAGGATCATTCAAATGCCTCTAGGCCTCTTGTTTGTACTCAGTTTTTTGCCAAAGCACTATGTTGCCTCCTTTATACAATTTATTAATGACCACCATTGCATTTTTCTGTAGTTTTGTCATTAATTCAAAATACTGTCTCTCACTGTATTTGTATTCCTTGATTTTCGACCACGTTTGGTGATTACGTTTTTTCCTTTCATCCACCACCCGTTCGTGAAAGATGTACACCGCATCCCGTGGCATCATGGGCATGAATGTAGAGGTCGGCTTAAAGGGGATCTTAATGGAAGTTGATGGAATAATTCCTTCCTCACGTAGTACACTTTGGGTCAAAATGGGCACACTGTTGCCACTTTCATCATTAGATAATTCTTGGAGTGTCCGCAATAACGTGGCATCGGCCACTTGAAGCTTATCCCCTCTGCTGGTACCAGAAGTTGTTGCACTGAAGTGTGACTTGGTACTTGTTTGATCCTATAATATTTGGTAAGCTTTAATTTCCTTATAAACTTAAACACATCTATTCTAGTCTGACTGTAGTTAAAATTGCTCTCTGGGCAAAATGTGAGACCTAGTGCTCAGCTTTGTTGAGCTCAATGTCAGACAGGTTGATGACAGTGTTATCGATGACTACTTCCTCTTCCATCTGTAATTTTGTTGCTTCTTGTTTTTTGCTTTTGAGGTGCTTCCTCCTGCTTCGCCGTCTTTGATTCCTTCCTTGTTTAGAGCGAAGTTTTGATTCTATAGTCGTAAAGTTTGTCTCCGGTCTTGCCGTAAAAAATCAAGCTCTTCTGCCAGAGTTAGATAGCCCATGTCCTCATCTCGAATGGTGGATCTTCCATCATCAAAATCGATTTTACTTGGTACTGAACTAGTGTCAGACACCGACATCGTATAACCAGCCTGTGCATCACTTGTTTCGTTCGGGTTGACTGTATTGGAGCCAAGCTGTCGCTTAATGGAATCAAATTTCAGAGAAAAGGTGAAAATTTGGCCCATCTCATAATCCATTTTATCTCAAGCAAATTTGTATGCTTTTCTTGCCTTGATGATATCTTTCTTTTTTTTTAAGTCACTCTTTAATGTCACTGCGGCTTTTGGCAATCATTTCATTTTGTTCCAATTTGTCAAGCTCGTTGTTGATATTTTCAATTTCCTTTAGGTTAACCTCACGATCAATTTCGGCATATTTGATCAAAATGCATACCAATTTCATTGCAGCATCCAAATTACTTTCTGCCCACTGCTTCAGCATAAGGGGATTAGGATTTTCGAAGCTAGCTGCCAACATAATGCGGAGACCACGCGGTATTCGACCAGCATCACAGTATTTGTGCAGTGACTTCATCTCCCACCATTTAGTCATTTCCCTCTTCATATTTTTCTGTAACGCTTTAGTTAGTGCTTTAACAACTTTACTTTTCATCCCGCAAAAACAGGACAAACGTGGGCACTCCAGACCAGGTATCCAATTTTCAATTCTTTATTGCAGCACGTCCCTCTCTGACGCATTTCGGCTGATCCCAGCCTTTTACAAACACTTTTAATCTTTTTCTTTCACTTCAATCTCTCTCTTTTTCCTTATCTATAGAAGAGAAATTCATAAAATGTAAAATCAATCACATCATATGATGTCAAATTTCACGTTACAGTACATTTTTAAAAATTTTCTTTTCTTCTTAATTTTTTATATTTTCGAAAAACTATATATATATATATGCAAAATGGGAAGCAGAGAAATCTGGGTAGTTCCCAAATTTAGGTGATGTCATCAGTGATGTCACTGACCATGTCATGAATGATGTAATATGTGACGTCATCAGCAGTGCATCGCGGGGGCGCGAGTTATAGTTAGCTCAACAAACTATAACGGCCGAATTTCTCTGGTTTTGTACGAGTAAAATGTCCAACTAACTATAACGTCCCTGAAACCTGTGGTTTTTTCAGTGAATTTCTAAGGTTTTTTAAATGCTAATTTCTAACTATAACGTCCCTGAAACCTGTGGTTTTTTCAGTGCATTTCTAAGGTTTTTTAAATGCTAATTTCTAAGTATAATGTCCCTGAAACCTATGGTGCATGACTAATTGAAGGAGTGCATGCATAAAGGCTGAGTGATTGTATAACTGCAATGGTAGTGTCTGGGTGATTGGAGGAGTGCATGGGTAGTGCCTGGCTGATTTTGTAAGTGCTTGGTTACTGCCTGGGTGATTGCATGAGTGCACAGGTAATGTATGGGTGATTGAAGAGTGCATGGGTAATGCTTGACTGATTACATTAGTTTATGGGTAATGCCTGGATGATTGCATGAGTGCATCGGTAGTACCTGGGTGATTGTAAGAGTGCAAGGATAGTGCATGGTAATTTTATAAGTGCTTGGGTATTTGTGGAGTGATTGGATAAGTGCATAGGTACTGGCTGGGTGATTGGAGGAGTGCATGGGTAGTGCACGGGTGATTGGAGCAGTGCATGAGTAGTGCCTGGGTTATTGCGTGAGTGGATGAGTAGTGCCTGGGTGATTGCAGGAGTGCATCAGTAGTGCCTGGGTGATTTTGTAAGTGGATAGGTATTGTTTGGATGATTTTGTAAGTGCATAGGTTTTGCCTGAGTGATTGCATGAGTTTATGGGTAATGCCTGGATGATTGCATGAGTGCAAGGGTAGTGCCTGGATGATTGCATGAGTGCATGGGTACTGCCTCGTGATTGGAGGAGTGCAAGGATAATGCATGGTGATTTTATAAGTGCATGGGTAGTGACTGGGTGATTGGAGGAGTGCATGGCTACTGGCTGGGTAATCGAAGCAGTGAATAAGTAGTGTCTGGGTAATTAGAGGAGTGCATGGGTAGTGCATAAGTGATTGGGTAGTGTTTTGCACACTACTGTCATTGGGCTATATGTGGGCTACATCTGGGTGATATTTGTGCTACATTTGGGCTCTTTTTTCTCCGGTGGCCATCTTGGGAAACTTAATTGTTATGAAGTTTCCTAATTTCCTCATTTACTACAGTCTCGTCAGTAGGAAATGCTTTCAGTTTTTTACTTTGAATCCATCAAGAAGACATTCAGATGTGTCACACATTTGCCATAAATTCAGAATGTTAGCACTCTAGATGTTCATTAGATCACTGTAGTAAAGCTACTGCTCACCAGGGAGTTAACTTGAAATCTGCTGCTGGTATTGAAAGTGCATGTTTCAGTCTGCATGTCAGAATTTTTAATGAAATAGAAGAGGATTTGAGAAGTCACTCAAAATGTGCCCTAATTTTTCTCTCTGCAGCACTAACCATAATTTCTATGGCAAAATGAACCCCCTCATTTTGTTCCTTTTTAAGTTCAATGTTTTAAGTGTTACCAGTTTATTCCAATCAAGATGGCTTCAGGTGTGCCATAATTTTGTCATAAGTAAAACTGTTAGCGCTCTAGTTGTTCTTTAGAACACTCTGGGAAGCTGCAGTAGAACACAAAGGAATCAACTGACAGGCTGCTCCTGTTGAAGTATAACAGGAAGATATTTGAGATCTCACTTAAAACATGTCCTAATTTTTCTTTCTACAGCACTAACCATAATTTCTATGGCAAAGTGAACCCCCTCATTTTGTTCCTTTTTAAATTAAATGTTTTAAGTGTTACCAGTTTATTCCAATCAAGATGGCTTCGGGCGTGCCATAATTTTGTCATATGTTAGACTGTTAGCGCTCTAGTTGTTCTTTAGAACACTCTGGTAAGCTGCAGTAGAACACAAAGGAATCAGCTGACAGTCTCTGCCCTTGGTGGATGTACATGTTTTACTGAGAATGTCAGACTTCAATCTCACATGACTGAGAAAGATGTGAATTTACAGAAAATATGCTCTCATTTTAGCTTCTGGAGCACCTTCCAAACCTCTATGGGACAAGCATGAGAAAATAGTTTTCTCTCAAACATGATATCCCAGCAGAAGGTTTTTCACAGGGTAAAATCACCTTAGAACATGGGTACTCACAAACTTTCTGTTGGCCAAAATTACAGTGTGGTTTGTGGCCGAGGGCCGCACCGGTAGGGGTGGCGTCAGTGGGGGGCGGGGTCAGGGGGGGAGCGGGGCTAGAGTAAAACAAATCTTTATTTCTCTTTATTTAGCTTAGCCCTTTTGTAGCTCATGCTCTTTCTCTTGCTTCTCCCCTACAGTAATCTTTTGTTGTTTCCTCCCTCTGGCACAAAGTACTGACTTCACAAAGTACTGACGTCTCTCTCTCTCTCAGTCAGTCAGTCTCTCTCTCTCTCTGTCAGTCAGTCAGTCAGTCAGTCTCTCTAAGTCAGTCAGTCTCTCTCTCAGTCAGTCAGTATCTCTCTCTCTGTCAGTCAGTCTCTCTCTCAGTCAGTCAGTCTCTCACTCTCTCTGTCAGTCTCTCTCTCTCTCTCTCTCTCTGTCAGTCTCTCTCTCTCAGTCAGTCTCTCTCTCTCTCAGTCAGTCTCTCTTTCTCTCTCTGTCAGTCTCTCTCCCTCTCTCAGTCAGTCTCTCTCTCTCTCTCTGTCAGTCAGTCTCTCTCTCTCTGTCAGGCAGTCTCTCTCTGTCAGTCTCTCTTAGTCAGTCAGTCTCTCTCAGTCAGTCAGTTCGTCTCTCTCTCTCAGTCAGTTTGTCTCTCTCTCTCAGTCAGTCTCTCTCTCTCTCAGTCAGTCTCTCTCTCTCAGTCAGTCAGTCAGTCTCTCTCTCTCTCAGTCAGTCTCTCTCTCTCAGTCAGTCAGTCAGTCTCTCTCTCTCTCTGTCAGTCAGTCTCTCTCTCAGTCAGTCTCTCTCAGTCAGTCAGTCAGTCTCTCTCTCTAAGTCAGTCAGTCTCTCTCTCTCAGTCAGTCAGTCTCTCTCTCAGTCAGTCAGTCTATCTCTCACTGTCAGTCAGTCTCTCTCTCAGTCAGTCAGTCTATCTCTCAGTCAGTCGGTCTCTCTCTCTCAGTCAGCCAGTCTCTCTCTCTCAGTCAGTCTCTCTCTGTCAGTCAGCCTCTCACTCTCTCTGTCAGCCTCTCTCTCTCTCTGTCAGTCTCCCTCTCTCTCTGTCAGTCTCTCTCTCAGTCTCTCTCTCTGTCAGTCTCTCTCTCTCTATCAGTCAGTCTCTCTCTCTCTCAGTCAGTCTCTCTCTCCCTCAGTCAGTCTCTCTCTCTCTGTCAGTCAGTCTCTCTCTCTCTCTGTCAGTCAGTCAGTCAGTCTCTCTCTCTCAGTCAGTCAGTCTCTCTCTCTCAGTCAGTCAATCAGTCTCTCTCTCAGTCAGTCAGTCAGTCTCTCTCTCTCCTAGTCAGTCAGTCAGTCTCTCTCTCAGTCAGTCAGTCTCTCTCTCTCTCGGTCTCTCTCTGACTGTCAGTCTCTCTCTCTGTCAGTCAGTCTCTCTCTCCCTCAGCCAGTCAGTCAGTCTCTCTCTGTCAGTCTCTCTTAGTCAGTCAGTCACTCTGTCAGTCAGTCTCTCTCTGTCAGTCAGTCTGCCAGTCTCTCTCTCTCTGTCAGTCAGTCAGCCTCTCTCTGCCTCAGTCAGTCAGTCTGTCTCTCTCTGTCAGTCTCTCTTAGTCAGTCAGTCAGTCTCTCTGTCAGTCAGTCTCTCTCTGTCAGTCAGTCTCTCAGTCAGTCAGTCTCTCAGTCAGTCAGTCAGTCTCTCTCTGTCAGTCAGTCAGTCTCTCTCAGTCAGTCAGTCAGTCTCTCTCTCTCTCAGTCACTCAGTCATTCTCTCTCTGTCAGTCTCTCTCTCTGTCAGTCAGTCTCTCTCTCAGTCAGTCTCTCTCTCAGTCTCTCAGTCAGTCAGTCTCTCAGTCAGTCATTCTCTGTCAGTCAGTCAGTCTCTCTCAGTCAGTCAGTCTGTCTCTCTGTCAGTCTCTCTCTCTCTCAGTCAGTGTCTCTCTCAGTCAGTCTCTCTCTCAGTCAGTCAGTCAGTCTCCCCGTCAGTCAGTCTCTCTCAGTCAGTCAGTCTCTCAGTCAGTCAGTCTCCTTTTGGTGACCCTCAAAACCTTCTATTCACTACAATGCATTTCAATGGGGTGCTATCATGTATATTGGTCCCAAGATGGCTGCCAGCAATTCCAGTATGAAGTGCTGACAGCCAATCAGATCTCACAATGAGATGTGTGGCTAGGCTCCGCCCAGATATCGATATTTTTTTATTTTTGAATTTCTCAGCAACTACTGAACGGATTTACACCATTTAAAAAAAAGGTCGCTTTCTGAACCAAGAGCTACATTTTTGCCAAATTTGGTGTAATTCCGTTCAGCAGTTCTGGCTGTAGCCGTGTCTAAAGTTTCCTATGGAAATTAACATGGGGAAAACGCGTTTTGGGACCCCCCTTTTTTCTCGGCCCCCACTTGAGGAATCACCCCGAAACTTTCAAAACAGGAGCTGACCGGAGCGCCCCATTAGTTTTGAAAATGTCACGAAGATTCGTCAAACGGCGCCAAAGATATTGGCAATAGAAAAAATGCTTTTCCTATGGAAACTAGGTCCTAACTATAACTACCTACTGGCGACCGCCAGTAGGTCATATATGCAAAATAGGAAGCAGAGAACTCTGGGTAGTTCCCAAATTTAGGTGGAGAGCATCTCCTATACAGAGCACCCTGCAACACCGGCGACACTCTGAATCTGCTCACCTCAAATGTCTGTTTTTCTAGTAAAGTTTTTAAGAATAGGATTAGCACTGTGCCATCCACGCTGAGCTAGAAAGGGACAAAGCCTTTTGCCATTTATACAGCAAAATCTTTAAGCATAGGATTAGCAAGTGTTATCCATGCAAGCTGTAACATGACAAAGGGTTCTACCACTCCAGGCACAGTATTACAGCTTTGGATTGGTAAAATATCATCCAAGCCAACTTGGAATAAATGAAAGCAATCCCTGACATGTGTTTTGCTGTCAATCGAGCTCTTCAGAGAGGCATAGCTTTGTCCAGACACAAGGGAGCACCCAGCATATGTCAAAACAATATCCGTTCAGGCTTAGAGTGCCACATAAATTATGCAAAAAAGAAGCAGAGAACTCTGGGTAGTTCCCAAGTTTGGGTGGAGAGCAGCTCCTGTATAGAGCACCTACAACACCAGCGACACTCTGAATTTGCTCTCCTTAAATGCCAGCTTTTCTATCAAACTTTTAAAGCAGAGAATTAGCACAGGGCAATCCACGCCGAGATAGAAAAGGACAAAGTCTTTTGCCATTTCTACAGCAAAGTCTTTAAGCATAGGATTAGCACAGTGCCATCCATGCTGAGCTGTAAAATGACAATAGCCTGATGACATCATCTAGTAAGTGTGAGTGTTTTCTAAAAGTTTCTGAGTTTTAAACATATATACTAAGATACTACACAAGTTAAATTTCCATACTTTGTGTACTACTAATGAGTGAAAGTATTTCTAACATATATTTTGTGAGTGACAGTGTGTATACTTGTGTGTCTGTGTGGGTGAGTGAGTGTGTCAGTGGTGTATGAGTAAGTGAGTGGGTATGTGGGAGGCTGTATAGGCAAGTGATGCGGTGTGTGAGTGGCTGTATGAGTGAGTGATAGGATGCATAAGTGGTGTATGGATGAGTGTGTGGGTGTGTGAGTAACTGTATGGGTGAGTGAGTGAATGTGAGAGTGGCTATATGGGTGAGTTTGGAAAAGCGTTTTATGCTTTACCAATAACTTTGGCGTCGCTTGATGAATCTTCACAACATTTTCATAAAATATCCCCTTTTTGGGTCAGCTGCTGTGTTGAAAGTTTCGGGGTGATTAGTCAAGCGGGGTTGAGAAAAAGGGGGGTCCCAAAACACATTTTCCCCATGTTATATCCATGGGGATTTTTAATTTTTTGAACATGACTACAGCCTGAACCACTGAACAGAATTACACCACATTTGTCAGAAAACTAGATGCTGGTCCTCAATGTGTGGTTTTTGTGGTTTGGTGTGAATCCATTCAGTAGTTTCAGAGATATTTAAGTTTAAAAAATATAAATATCTGGGGACGTGAGTCCTTGCAGTGGATTCGCGGATCCTAAAAAAAATTTGATTGGCTGTCAGCACTTCAACCAGGAAGTGTTGGCCGCCATCTTGAAGCTGAGTCCCACAAAAAAGTAAACAATGAAGAAAAGGGGGCAGGGTAGGAATTCGCTTATCTCCCAGATATGGAAGGGGGGGTCCCACCGGGACCGTGCCTGGGTTAAAAGTAATATTTTCTATTTAATTTTGCAGTGATTTCATAGGTGTACACACGGATCCATGGCAAAATGAAAAAAAAAGATACATGGGCTCCCGTTTGTCTTTTTTATGAAGCCCCTGGGTGGGCCAAATCCAGAGGGCCGTGTATATTAATTATGTGGTAGCCACCTCCCCGGGTCTATGTGCAAAATTAGTTCAGGGGAGGCCCGTATGGCCTCCCCCGCAGCCCCGGGGACTGCCATCTCCCCGGAGCATTCTTTACAATGTATGCAAGGGTTGCCCTGGAACCACCACCTCCCCAGGGCAAATGTATTAATGCGAGGCCCCCCCGCAGCACCAGGGATCGCCACCTCCCCGGGTTGAAATATAACATAAATGTGGGGGTCTCACAGCACCAGCAACTCCGAGGACTGCCACCTCCCCGTGGCTAAATGCAACATTAATGCGGGGGGCTCTGGCCTCCCACAGCCCCGTTGACTGCCACCTCCCTGGGGTTAAATATGAAATTAATGTGGTGGGAGCACACACTCCCCTCACAGCCCCGAGGCACACACCCTCTTTGAGGTTAAAGTGAAAAAAAATGTGGGGGCTCCGTGGGGCACCCCTGGGGACCGCCACCTCCCTGGGGCAAATGTAAACGATTAAAGTGAGGGGCTGTGTCCTGCAATGGAGGAGGGTGCGCGGCCCCCCTCCTGGACCCATAGATGGCCCTGAGGACTTGAGCTTTACCACTTACACCAAGCCATAGCAACTGTGACCTGCTTTGAGCAAGCAAGAACATTTTACTCTCTCTTGCTCAAAGCGGGGCACAATTGCTTTGACAGAGAGGGAGCTGAATGTTAGCAGCTCCCTCTGTGTCAAAGCAATAACTGCTCCCACAGGAGGCAGGGAGCCAGCAGGGATCGCAGGGGCCGTGAGGCTCCCCGCGTCCCCCATCACTAGAAAGTGGGTGCCCTGGGTGGGACCAGGGCACCCACACTAGTGGCTGGGCCCCGGAGGATGCGATCTCCAGGGCCGAAATCATCCCAGGAGGGAGGCAGCTTGCCCCCCCTCCTTTTTAGTTTAAAACAAGAAAAATTGAACAGGCTGGGCCCCAGGTAATGGGGTCCCCGGGGCCAAATCAGTCCGGGGAGGGGGGCCATGCAGCCCCCACCCCTATTCAAATTAGACCTGGCACTGGAGGATGGGGTCCCCGGTGACTAAAATTGTAAAATTGGCCCAGGGAAGGGGCCGCACGGCCCCCTCCCTGAATAAATAAAAATGTCACATTTTAAAAAAAAAGACCGGTAGGTCATCAGAGGCCGTGCTCCCTTTCTTCACCACTCTGCAAACATGCCTCCTCTCGCACTATTGGTTGAGGGATTGAAGTTCCCTTGCCTCCTGAGGGTCCTTGGGGACCAGAAACCCCTCCTTTACCTCGAGTAAGTCCCACACAGCGGGATTGCGAGAGCTGATCGGAGGGCACGTCCCCTTTCTTCACCACTCTGCAAACACAACTCCTGGTGCACTAATTGTTGGGGGATGAAGTCCTCTTTGGAGGCCAGAAACCCTTCCTGTTACCTACAGTAAGTCCCACACAGGGGACTGCTGAGAGGTGGTCTGAGGCCACGCCCCCTTTTCCACCACTCTTCAAACGCACCTTCTGACGCGTTGCTAGTTGGGAGATGATGTACCCTTGAATGCTGAGGGTCCTTGGGTGCCAACAAGCCCTCCTTGTCCAGTAAGTCCAAACAGCAGGCTTGGTGAGAGAACTTCTGAGGCCACTCCCCCTTTCTCCAACACTCTGCAAACCACCGCCTGGTGCACTGCTGGTTCGGGAATGAAGTCCCCTTGGCTACAAAGGTTCCTTGTGGAGCAACTACCTCTCCTGTTACCTCCAGTAAGTCCCACACTGTAAGATTGCTGAGAGGTCTTCGGAGGCCATGCCCCCTTTCTCCAACACTCTGCAGATGTGCCTCCTGGTGCACTGCTGGGTGAGGGATGAAGTCCCCTTGGCTGCTGAGGGTCCTTGTGGGCCAACTACCCCTCTTGCTACCTCCGGTAAGTCCCACAGTGCGGGATTGCTGAGAGGTTGTCGGAGGCCGTGCCCCCTTTCTCCACCACTCTGCAAACGTGCCTCCTGGCGCACTGCCGGTTGGGGGATGAAGTCCCCTTGGATGCTGATGGTCCTTGGGGGCCAGGAGCCCCTTCTGTAACCTCCAGTAAGTCCCAGACAGCTGGATTGCTTAGAGCTGGTCAGAGGCCCCGCCCCCTTTTTCCACCCCACCTCTTCCACCACCCCATTCCCTCCCTCATCGCTGCTTGCCCACTTCTTGCTTGCCCCTCTGCCGTCAGCCGCTTTTGCCGTCTTCTCCCCTCTGAGTCTCACTTTTGCTTCCCAGCCCCTCGTTACAACTGCTGCCACTCGTCACCGCTCCGCTACTTCCACTGTGGTTGCGTTTTTACAAATTGTTTTTTTCAGGTTTGCCCATGCTGTTGTTTTGCCCATGTTGCTTCTTCCCTGTTACTTGTTATCATTGGTTAGGAAACGCCCGAATGCACTTATCTGAAATTCTCTCTCACAAGGATGGCAACCATTAAGTTGGGTCACGCTCAGGAATGTGATTGTAAATACTTCTCTTTCCTTCCATTCGCACAAGACAGCTGGCCCGCACACCAGTCCGTGCATCCACTTTTTTCCTTCATCGATAAAAAATTACATTGACGTATCGAAGATCAACTTTGAGTTTTGGGCTACCTTCTTATGTCAAGGTTATTACGTCAAATTATATTCACAAAACCCATACATCCACAAACACAGCAACAGACTTGAATTTGTGGATAAAAAATGCAACGTTTTTGAAAGCAAAACTGTGTTTGGGAGTGAGAGTCTCGATCCAATATAGTCACGTGAGTCCCCTGAAGGTATGGGTAAAACTGCGATTTGCAAACGATTAGTGGGACTTGGATCATTTGGTCAAATATACACTTCTTGTTTTGTACATCCCTGTACGTTCTCCCAACAGTCTCCAACTGCCACATCACTCCTCTTGGTTACGCAAATTAAATTCCATGTCACCTCTTTCCACCTACATCCTGTTCGAGTTGCCTGGCCGGCTTTATTGGATCGAGGCTAATTGTTTTAAGGACTTCTTTGTCACTCTAGACTCTAGGGGCGGCGTTAACAGTGCCCACGTCAGCGTGATGGCATTCGCGATTGCACTGCATACAAAAACTTTGGGGCATATTCTCAAGGACTCATCGCCGATTTAGCGGCACTTTTCCGCCACGAAAGTGGCGATAGATTTATCGCCCTATTCACAAGCCTGCGCTAACAGCCAACATCGTCAGTTTACCTGCGATAGCTGCCGTTAAAAACATCGCCAAGGCTGACAGCGACAACTAACGCTAATCATATGCAGAGTAGGCGTTCCGGTGCAAAAACTCACGATAACACCACTTCGCGATATTCTCAACGACCAGCCAGATCGGCGATGCGGTCCAAAAACAGGCGATAAGGCACGTTAGCAGCAGGGACTTAAGACCTGCCTTTTTCTGGTCTTAAGTAGGACGAAAACCTGCAGTATAAAGGGAGTCCAGCCCAGAGCCACATCTGAAGACCAACAGATGCCATGGAGCTACTAATCATGCAGCTTGGAGACCCAAGAGGGCCACAACACCCACCGCACCCACCCCCAGGACCACTCCCCCCGGACTACCACCGAGGCAGCGCAGCACAAGACAGCTGGTCCTCCGGGGGGTTTGTGGGGTTCTGGTTGGCCTCTGTAGTTGCTCCAGCTTCCTCCATGGTGCTTCTCAGTTGTTTGGGTTTTGTTTTTATTTTTTATTTTTTTGGCAGCTTTTATGGTGATTTTTCCCGCCTGACGTGGGAATGGCAAGCCTGGCGCTGCTTATCGCTGATATTTTTATCGCTGTTGGGCCCATCGCCACTTTTTTCACGTCCGGGTTTCCTTTTTTATCGCGGACATTTGACGCGTTATCGGGAAACTATCGCCTGTTGCCGGCGTGTTGAGAATACGCTGTTAACACGGCGTTAGTTTCCCGCGATAGACGGCGTTATGTAAAATTGCGTTAACGTAGGTTGGCGATAATTATCGCCCGTTCTTGAGAATATCCCCCAGAGTTCCCAGGCACCAAAATATATTTCGGAAACATCTTTTTTAAAGTGGAAGAGCAGAGTTGATAGGCACAGGAGTGGCACAAATAGTTATCCAGGGCAGCATAATTTATTATTAGTTTTTATTGCAGTTTTATATAACGTAAAATCAGCCCAAGTGCATGGGAGCGTTTTACACGAGCACCTGTTCCATTACACAAGGTCAAATCGTGCTTATCTTTTGTATGAATTTATTTACGCTGGAAAGTAACTGTGAATCTCGTTTTTTTGGGTTTGTACATTCTATAGAGTGCTTGTGTTTTTCGTTTTCACTCCCTTCGTCCTCTGTCGCCTCATTCTCCCCTCCTTCCCGCCCCATCAAACCCAGCCAAATCACCTCACATCCAAACATGCTTTATTTATTTCAACTTTACTTAAACACTCTACAGAGTGTATCCTTTCACTGGAAGTGGCCGCCATATGCTTAAGAATTTTACATGACTTTCACCCATGCTGAACAGTAGACGTGCTGCTATTCAGCATAGATAAAAAACATTAACATTAACAATACCAATAGCTCTCCGATTGCCACAAGCTTAATGTAAAAAAAACCACATACAAGCAGCACTTGTTAAGCACAGCTACCTCTCGCAAAGGCGAGACCTATGGGCTCTGCCAATGCTTGTTCTTTTTGGCTGAGCCCTCCATCAGAGTGCATGTGTTTTACAGCTCTTGGTCTCTTGTGTTTCTACCCCCAAAATTCACACCCCTTCCTTGGGCTCTATGGGGCATATTTACTAGAAAATGACACAGTGCTGTGCCGCAAGCCATCTTGCTGCGCCGAGCTGCGTCATTAGGTAAGTGCAGGGATGCATCGTATTGACAGCAATAAGGCGCATCCCTGTGCTTTCCTCTGCGTTGGTGCAAAATTGACAGCCTAGCGCCAACGCAGGCACCCTTGCACAGTGGTGTTTGCGTTGCAGGGATGATTGTTTATGTGCAGGAAGGGACACCTTCCTGCACATGAACAATCATTGATGGCGTTTTCCTCCTTCTATGTGTGCTGCAGAATTCAGCACACAGAAAGAGTAACTGATGAGTAGAAATAAAGGTATTTCTCCTCGTTGCGCCACTTTTACGCCTACCCTGGGGAGGCGTAGGAATCTGACTCATTCCCAGGTTTACAAAACCTTGTAAATCTGAGAATGGACCAGATTCCATGGAACGCCCCTTCCACACAGAGTAAAGCGTGAAAGGGGGTCATATTTACAAGGTCATGAAAACCCATGCAGGGTGGCTTTACATGGCCTTGTAAATAGGCAGGCACACTGCGCCTCCGGAGCATCATAAAAGTGATGCTCCAGCAGCGTTAATGTGCTGCAGGGGCATTGTAAATATGCCCCTTTGTTTGCTCTATCTCTCTCTCTCTCTCTCTCTGTCTAGGCTGTTTGCTCTCTCTATCTCTCCTGTGTATTCCACATGCTGCATATTGCTGTCTCCCTCGCGTGCTTCTACTCACCCGTGTTGCTCTGTCCATCTTGCTCCTGCCCACTCTCTTTTGCTTCCCCAACCTGCTTGCTCCCTCCACTCCCTCCTCTATTGCCCTCTCCCTCCGGTGTTTTTTGTAATTTAAAAAAAAAATAGATTTATTTAATACATATTTGTTTGGAGGGCTAGGCAGCAATTTGCTGCCGACCCTCTACAACATCACTTTTGTGGCTTACAATGTTTTTTTAATTGACCAATCTAAGTAGTGCCTGTCATCTTAGATCGGTCAATAAAAAAAGGGAAAAAAGGTGCCTGTGGCCTTCTGTAGGCGCAGAATGATGGGACTGTCATGTTGGGTTACGTCATTACGCTTTTTTATTGCCTATACTAAACGTCACAAGCAAAAACCATTGGGGCATATTTACAAGAAATTGATGCAGCACAGCACTGCAAGCCATTTGGCTGAGTCACGCTGCGTCACTTTCAAAGCACAGGGATGCGTCATATTTACAACAATATGTCGCATCCCTGTACTTTCCCCTTCGCTGGCGCACAATTGGCTGCCATGCACCAACACAGGCACCCTTGCGCCATGGTGCAAGGGTGTCTGCATTTTAGGGGAGATTGTTTTTGTGCTCGAAGTGACACCTTCCTGCACAAACACAATCATGTGAGGTGTTTTCCTCTTTCTATGTGTGCTGAAGAATGCAGCACGCATAGAAAGTGGAAAAAAATAGGAGCAATATAAGTATTTCTCCTCGTTGCGCCTCCTTACGCCTCCGCTGGGGAGGCGTAGGATTCTGACGCATTCCCAGGTTTACGAAATGTTGTAAATCTGGGAATACAACAGAATCCATGGGTGCTGCGTGGGAACACCCACAGCAACACCCATGGCACGTCCCTTTCAAGCAAAGTGCTGCGTGAAAAGGGTCCATATTTACAAGTCCAGGAAAAGCCACGCAGGAAGGCTTTACGTGGCCCTGTAAATATGGGGCACCACACTGCGCCGTCGGTGCATCAAAAAAAGTGATGCACCGGCGGCGCAAAGGGCTTGTAAAAATGCCCCATTGCTTTTTACTGAAGCTGTTCAGCATAGTCAAAAGGAACAAGCAAGGGCAGTAGTTCCCAAAGGCGAGACACATTGGCTTTGTCGATGGATGTTGTTGCTCTTGTGAATACCGCTTTGCAAACGGGCAGAACAAGTCTACCATGGTGCAAGGGTGCCGGTGTTGGCGCTAGGCAGTCAATTGTGCATGATTTGCTTTTGAATTAACGCTATCAGGTACAGCCCTTCAAGGTAATTGCTTGAACACACACAATCTCAGACTGGGGATTTGTGGGATTAAAGCCCTTTTAGTCTTGCAATTTCTGTCGCTTAGCCTCTGCAAACGAGCACAATGCCCATCTTAAGGAACCTTCCGGTAAAGACACAGGACGGCTTTACGCTATTGTCCTGAGGACAGCCAGCTGGGCCAGGTACCCTGAGGGGCGGATGAAGCACTCTGCACTCACATTTTCTGTTTTAAAATGTAGGTATTTTCTGTGTTTTTTGTCCTGATTGCCTTTCAGGCACGCAAGGGCTGCTATTATTGTACAGGGAGGGTGCCGGTTAGGAGCACTCAGCGGCGACAAAAATAACCCAAAGTAACAGTTTCCCGCCTCCGTGTTTTAGCATTGTGAAACAGCAATTACGTATACTTTTCACATCGTGTGCGCGAGGCTGAGGTGGAGCATTAAGGTTCCCCTTCGATCCGGCAGCTCAAGAGAACATCGTCAGAAATGGCCGCCAACTAACATGACATGCTAGGCTTTGGCTTGTGACAATGGCACGTAACCAGCTTGGGCTCTGCTGGCACAAAACGAGGGCCAACGCTTTGCATTTGAAAAGACTGGTGCAAGGATTTACGTCACCTCTCTCTGGTAACGCCACCACTGTCAGTGACATCTTAAGGACTTTGGGGGCCCTGGGCCAAATTTATTTTGGGTAGAGACATTTTAAGGCAGGGGCAAAGTGGTTCCAGCCTTTCAGTGGGGCCAATGCTAGAATCAGCTCTGTTCTGCAGAGTCTTGCCCTGATGATGTTTGATCATTCTTAAATTGATTTTAATACCGTTTTCCTTTAGTTTATTTTTGATGTGGGTGATGTGTGAGAGTCTGTTACAGACATTTTGCTGAGAAATGTGTGGTTATGTTTCATACATCCATAAAAAAGTTTCTTTTAGATCAAAACAGGACCTCACATATTAGAAGTGGGAGTGTGTCACAGAGATTATTTACAGAAATATTAGTGATCTGCTGCATTACAGAATTCAAAACACTCATCACTGTTCCTGAATGTTAGATGTAAACACATTTAGTGCCTCATTTACAAGAAAGTGCCGCAGCAAGGCACAGCAACCCCTTTGGCTGCGCCACGCTGCAGCACTTTCAAAGCACAGGGATGTGACATATTTACAATAATATGTCGCATTCCTGTGCTCTCCCCTGCGCTGGCGCACAATGGGCTGCCATGCGCCACCGCCAGCACCCTTGCATGGGGATGATTGTTTATGTGCAGGAAGGGTTCCCTTCCTGCACATAAACAATCTGAAATGGCGTTTTTCAACTTCTATGTGTGCTGTATTAGCACACATAGAACTTGTAAAATGTCATTTTTTTAATGATTGTTTATGTGCATGAAGGGACACCTTCCTGTACATAAACAATCACCAGAGGTGATTTCCTCGTTCTATGTGTGCTGCAGAATGCAGCACGCATAGAAAGAGGAAAAAAAGGAGATATGAATAAATTTCTCCTCGTTGCGCCTCCCTATGCCTCCCATTGGGGAGGCGTAGCATTCAGACGCATTTCCAGGTTTACAATTTCTCATAAATCTGGAAATGTGTCAGGTTCCATGGGTGTTGTGTGGGAACACCCGCAGCAACACCCATGGAACGCCCCTTTCACGCAAAGTACTGCGTGTAAAGGGGCCATATTTACAAGGACAGGAAAAGCCACCCAGCCACGCAGGGTGGCTTTTCCTGTCCTTGTAAATATGGGGCAGCAAAAGGAGCTGCTGGTGCGTCACAAAAAGTGACTCACCGGTGGCGCAAGGGGCTTGTAAATAAGCCCCTTAGAATTTGGACGAGTGTGCCTGTGCACTGTCAGTGACCTGGCCAAAGTGGGCATGAAAGAGCTGAAATTCGATAATAAATTCAAAGCTGTTCCGAACAGGGGCCCCCAAAATACTTTTGGCCCAGGGCCCCCAAAATCCTTAAAATGTCCCTCTCTCCATAATCAAAGGTTTGCCTGACTTTCTGTGCCAAAGATGCCTATTTTTGGAAAGTTCCGTCCTGCAAAACCCAGGCCAATTACAGAATAAAACAATACTAGGTGGCTGGCTAAGAAGCCAACAGAAGTAAAGCATCAGATCAGCCCTGCAACCGGTAACAGTAGAACAGGAGTAATGTCAGCGAAGAATTTGGGGCTCTTCAGAAGAGCACAGGCAGAGGGAGGTTGGCCAGTAGGGAAACACATCAGAAGTGCCCCAACAAGCGATTTTCTGTGAGAGGGTTGTGAGGCTGGGTCAGCCAAGGCCCAACCCCTGATGAAGATGGGTCCTTGGTTTCATGTTCAACCGCCGCTTCTCCTAGATTGTGCTCTACGTAGGTCTACCACTGCCTGTCTCTGCGCCTGCAGGTTACCCATGGAACCCTAGAGAAATCAATCCTTTCCTCAAGCAGCTTCTCCTACTCCACAACTTATTGCCTACTTGGGGTGATGAGATACATTACACGTTCAGTGGCGGCTCCTCGGCTAAGGTGGCGGAGCGTTGCCCCACTGCTATTTGAGCAGTGCAAAAGAGAAAAATAAAATGATAACAAGCCGTCATTATCATTTTATTTTTCTGCAAGGGATTGGAGCCAGGACGGGCGGGGCTGAGCACAGTGAGGAGTGGTTTTTGCCCTCTCAAAGTGCGCATGCTTGTTTGGCCGCCCCTCTTGGGCTGGCCAATCATTCTCACTTAGCATGTTCTCAAACTGGCTGTGTTGCACAGCCCAGTGGAGAACATGCCCAGGCTCCCAGGCACAGCCTGAGCGGGCAAACAGGCCACTCAGACCAATCACGACGCTGCTCATGCAGGGTCGTGATTGGCTGGGAGAGGCTGGGAGCCTGGGTGCTTCCGGTGCTGCAGAGTGAGGACGGAGAAGAGGCGTGCAGCGGCGAAGAAGGTACATTTAAAAAGAAAATGTTTTATCCAATTTCCCCTCTTACCCCACCACCCCCGTTCCGAAGCAGCCGCTACTGTACACGTTGCAGAGTCCTCCAGCTCTAGCTGATCCTGAACTTGAAATCCATAAACAAACTAACTAGTGCTGTGTTCAGCAGAGACACCAGGGCTCGACAGACCAATTCTCTAATTGCTGGTGCATGTATGGCTGCCCTTTAGTTCGACTCGTTCCTCATCTGACTGTGTGTCGCAGCTGGCGAGATGATCATCCTGTGATCCGAACATCCAACATTCAAATCCTTATCAGGGCGGCCCCAATCTTTCATCATTCTGAAGGTGGTAAATTGAGGAACATTTAAATATGAAATTAATGAGAACTATGCTTATAAAATGTAGAAGTCCTATATAAATGTAAGTCCCTATTATTAGTGGAGGAGTCGCCTCACTCTTGATGAAAGTTCAGCCAGCAAACTTTGACAAACTGGTGCATTTATATATGTTGTCAGCACTAATATTCTCAAATTTTCCTTCCGTTTGCAGTATGCCAGTCGCAACACAAAGCCAAAAGTGATGCCCCCTGGATGCCTCCTGTCACTAGGAAAGCCAAGAATGGCTGGTACATTCTTTCCTTTAAAAGTTTTGCCTTGTGAGTCACACACAAGCTGCGTGGTACAAATCGGTAGCCCACACATGCACATTCATTTCTGCTATTATTTCGGATTCTCTAGCACATTAATTGCAGGACCACCTATACCTAAATGCATTGCGAATCAAAAACATGGTCAGCTGCAGTGTTTACATTTAAACATCACCAGTGTTATTTCAGCACAGCCATATTGTTCCCCATAATCATCTACAGGGGATAAAGTATGGCCTTCCTTATGCTATAAACATACTGCAAGTCACAAAGGAGTTCCATGACTGTATAGTGGGACAAGGCCGAAGTCAGAGTTCCTTTATGAGGTCATGGAACTCCGAGGCAACTTGCAATATACTTTTATACGGCAGAGGGTATTTTATTCCTTATAATTCATGGTCACACCATTACACTTCCCTCAAAAATCTTAAATCTTGTGGCTCTTGTTCCTTCATATGAAAGAACAACATTGTTGTAGTCACAAAGAATAAAAAAATTTAGTGCAACATTAGACATAACAAAGAGCAGTTAGTAATTTTTTGCAAACATATCAGAACCAGTCTGATGTAAATCAGAATCAGAAGTAACACGAGGCAAGTCCTTCTTTCTGTCTGCAAAGAATAAATACGTTGCCACAAATGTCTCCTTTCTGTTGATCACTGTTTATTTTAGGAAAACAGATTAGATGTCACAGCCTGACGCGATTGCAGGCAAGCATATGTTATATAAATAAGTTCACTGACAACGTGAACATGTTAAGTTAAAGAGCCTGGGATACATTTGTGGCACCTCTATCCTGCCTTCAGATTGCAGATATCTGAGCAAGGAGCTGGAGTAATAGCATTTATTAGGAATCTATTTTCTTGTCCATGTCCCTATTAGCATGCAGTGTGATTAATAAATAATTTTCTTTACAGGAAATGTGTTGAGAGTGCCATTGGCTCACAATGTGCCCCTGGAAACACAGCTATGACTTGCATAAAAGTGTATCAAAGTGATACTTCAAAAGTTTGGGATCCAGTCTGTGATTATGGTCTGAGTTCCCTGTATCGAGTTCCCTCCCGGAGAACTTGTGGGCTTGAGCAGTGTGCTAGAGCTGCGTCACTGGAAGACTAAACTTACCTTACAAGACAAGGAACAACTTTACAAGAGAACTCTAGACTTGCACCTAATTTAATTATTTGTAGTGCTAATATTGCTGGGTTGAAAATTTAGAGTGCTTCGAAACACTGAAAGCAAACAGGCACTTCGAAAGTAAAAATAGTGAGTTTGGGGGGGCGCTAGAGAGCCCGGAAGCAAGAAGGCCACTGCTTAGAGTGGCTCTGCCAGCCGATGGCACAATCCATCAAATATATGCGGTGTCAGGGTGTTGGATATCGTGTATTGGGCTTGCCAGGATGCCCTCAGTTTTGAAGCTTCTGCAGTGATGGCTACTGAGGTAGCAATTAGGGCGAGCACTTTGCAATCAGCACCGATCGGCCCTGTCCTCCCGCTCAGTCTCGGTGGCTGCAGCTGCCCCTTTCCCATGCCTGAGAGGACCTCGAGGTGTCTGCAGGCCTAACTTCCTCTGGGCCCGGACTTCCATTGCGCTAGAGCAGTGCGGCCCTCCACCCGGAATATGCCTCTACACTCTGGAGAGCGCTTTAGGGGGCCCCTAAGGACAGCGGTCTCCCTTGCCTGTTGAGGTGGCTGCTTGTGGATGTGGGCATCCCTCCTCCTCCTCTTCTTCTGCTGCTTTGGCCTGCTTGTGCCCCCCAGCCAGCTACTACTTGATTCTGGGGTAAGGTGGGGCCCGAGGGAGGACACTGCAAGCCTGTGGCGTCCCTTGCCTCTCTTCTGAGACATGCCTGGGAGCAGAGGCCAACTGCAAGAATGCCGCATGGGGGTAGGTTGTCCCTGCTCCCATATCATCTGGTCCACCAGCGATACACCGGGTAGCCCCTTGACTCATGCCCCCCTGCATTCTTGGAGAGTGAGCTAAGCGGACATCATCCCCACATGTATGACCCCTTCCACAGATCGCACCATGTGGAAGCTTGAGGCTCACCAATTGAAGCTGGCATTTGATGGTAAGCACCAAATGCGGCATATGAACCGTGACAAAGATGATGCCTCCCTCTCAGGGGCATCACAATCCGCAATGGTGTAAGATCTTGAGATCTAGGAGATGCTGGTGGATGTCAAGAACAATCTTTTCTCCATTGACTTCAAAATCAACCTATTAACCAGTCGTATGGACCGCATCTTGGAGAGGGTTGACCAGCATGACGGTAAGCCTCGAACGCCTCGAGACCCGTACGTCTGATATGGAGAGCACACAGAATGCTTCCTGGGAGCACCTCCTCCAAATGGACAAAATTTTTGAAGTAATAAAAGAGAAGGATGAAGACCTTGAAGTGTGCTCCCAGTGCAAGAATCTCTGCATCCTCTGGATACCAGAATCCACTACAGTAGACAGGATGGAGGTCTACGTGAAGCGCATGCTACAGTCGCTATTCGGAGATGCACTGTCGGCGGTCTTCATCGTGGAGAGAGCTCATCGCTTCCTCAGTCCTTGTCCTCCTCCTGGTGCTTTGGCACAACTTATCATCGCAAGATTGCTCAACTATAGAGATCACGACACGGTGCTGAGGTTTGTGCAAGAATTCCACAAGGTCCAGAATCAAGGCAATGGGCTCTCCTTTTACCCCGACTTCACAATTGTGGTGCAAGCAACCCAGCATGAGTTTCTCCCTGCAAAATGCCTGCTCCCAAAAGCTGACATCACCTACGTGCTACTGTACCCGGCTAAACTATACATCCAGCGTGACAGCAAACAGAATCTGTTTACTGACCCCAAGGTAGCCCTCAAGTTCTCCAGCCAGCTAACCACCTCTAGGACCGGCCCCTATGCAGGACCCGCCTCCCAGGACAACGGCCACCTGAGCGATAATGACTGAAGAGGCCCCCGCACGCTGATGCGGACCGACGCTGTGACTCAGTGGTCACATTGGTATGGATACGGCCCTCTGTGTTTCCCTGTTGCCAATAATCATGGTGCTCCTTGCTGATACACTCTGCTCCTGTCAACAACTGACGCTCTTCACTGTTGGACATGAGCATCGCTCCTGCACCACCCCCAGCGGGGAGCTTCAATGTTGTTTGTCGGCCACCCAGTTACCTTAACGGGGCAGTTCACCTAGCTCTTTATCGCTTCCAGGGAAAATTCCCATGTTTTTTTCAAACTGATGGGACTCTTTTGGAGAGGGTGGTGGGACTAGGTCTCTAAACCATTATGGGGTGTTGAAGTGGAAGGTGGGTGGAGATGTTGTCTTGATTGTTTGACCATGTTCTTTTTTTGGGGTGAAATGGGTGGAGATGGTTTTGTTTATTGGTTTGTGTTTCCCGGTTTCTTCCAGTGTACATTTCTTTTGGCACAGCACGCCACTGAGTCATCGTCCCGCACAGCTGATGGGTCGCGCTTGGCCTGCACCTAGCCAGGCACGCCATCCCTCTTTGACAGAGCGATGACCGCTACCAGATGTTTGATCTGGAATGTCCATGGCTTAAACTACCAGTGAAAGGCCAGGATAGTATGCGCTTATCTTACCAGGCATGGCAAACATCTGCTTTCTCCAGGAACTCCATCTGACTCCGGCGACTGCCTCCCGCCTTCTTGCGGGTTGGTGTGCTGAGACACATGTGTCACTCTGCTCCAATGATGCTAGGGGACCGCCGTACTCCTGTGCAAAGGTTTGCGCTGGCATCTGCGAAAGGCCATCTGTGATGCTAATTGGAGGTATGTCCTTGCTGGCACACTTCACCAACACACAGTCATTCTAGCTTTGATCTATGGCCCCAACACTGACAGCCCGGAGTTCTCTACCGAAGTGTGGCGCCTGATCGCCAACATGGGATCAGGAGCTGTCATTTGGGGGGGGGGCGACTTTAATGAGGTTCTTGATCATGTAGTAGACTGCTCTGGTGCCTCTCGTCGTCCTAGTCCTGACATGGCGGCGCAATGCCGCACACTTATGAGGGAAAGTTGCTTGACTGATGTCTGGTGGCTGCAGCATGTGACTAACGTAGAGGGTACCTGCGTTACAACGGCACATGGCACGAGGCCATGAATAGATTACTGTCTGCTCTCCCAGAATGTCCTTACCTGGGTCACCATAATGACACATCTGCCCGTACCCTACCTGATAATGTTCCTGTTCTGTTGGAACTCTCCCCGCCATTAGACACTCTACAGGCCTTCACCTTGTGAAAATTGACTATTTTGCTAATAGCGATTGGTCGGTCGCTTCCCTGTCAACGCTATGGGAGGCTTTCAAAGTTGTCATCTGCGGCATTTACATTGCAAAACAGTCAGGCATCCTCAAGGTGATACAACTTGCGGTGCTCGAGCGGGACCTCCAGTCTCTCGAACTCGAATTCTGTGCCACGAAAAGTGCCTCCACCATGGCGGCCATTCTTACGAAACTCTTGGAGTATGATGAGGAAGCTCTGAGAGAAACTTGCTATTTGCCCCGGAAAGTGACTACGTGCTGCTACGGAGAAGGAGTCACCACAAGAAGACCTCGCTAACATTCTTCGGAGGCCTTGGGCTTCGGCATATGTTGTGGAGCTTATTGATTAGAGTGAAGAGCAGCACACAACCCCTGTGGGACTGTTTTAAACTATCACCTCTTTTTACTCCCAGGTCTACAGTGCCTCAACAGTGCCTGGTGAGGAGGAGCTGTTGACTTATGTGGACACTGTCCAGCTGCTTTGACTGGATCGGGCCCATCCTCTCTACTTGGATTCCCCCTTTACAGTGGAGGAAGTATTTTAGGTTATACAGGGCCGTTCCAGTGATAAGGTGCCTGGCCTAGATGGGCTTAACACCTCCTTTTACATGGAATGTGGCACTCCTTTGGCCCCCCATCTACTGGTGATGTATGAGAACTCCTTGGCATCTGGAGTTCTGCCGCTGTCTCTATGGGAAGCAGTCCTTGTTATAATACTCAAGCCAGACAAGCCTGCTAATCAATGCGACTTGTACCGGCCGCTTTTAATGATAAATGTGGATAATAAAATACTCACAGAGCTTCCTCCGAACTGTCTCCTTCCTCTGTTTCCTGACATTGTTCATCCGGACCAGTTGGGATTCATGCCAGGCCATTGCACAGCGCACAATCTTTGCACAATATTCACCCTCATGCATGCTATAGATCCTCGACTTGCTGCTGTCACAGCTATGCTTGATGCCACAAAGGCATTTGACTCTTTGGAGTGGCCATATTTGTTCTGTTTACTCTCACGCCTTGGGCTCAGCCTGCGCTTTGTGTGCCTGGTTTGGCTTTTGTACGCCCCCCCAACTGCCCACCTTTGCCTCAATGGAATGCTTTTGGACTTGTTCCCATCACACAAGGTACCCTCTTACCCCGGTCCTATTTGCTGTGGCTATGGAACCATTGGCCACTCGTCTACGGCAGCATCATGCCCACAGGGGACTCAACTTCACGGCACATAGGCTGTTAGTGCCCATACACGCTGATGATGTCAAGCTGTATGATGGAGAACCTCAAACACACCTGCCCTGGTCATCCGGAAAGTCATCAGATTTGGTGGCTATTCGTGCAGCCACATCAACTGGGCCAAATCTATTCTGTTTCCCCTCACCACGAGCACATAGCCATATGAATCTGAATACCCACTGCAATGGGCCCCCGAACCGGTACGCTACCTGGTTATCTGGCTCAGCTGCAACCTGGAAGAACTCTGGAGGGCCAACTACTGCCAAGCCATAACATGGTTAGGGGAGCAGATCCCGCTCTGGTCTTGGCTGCCACGGGGTGGATCACTATTGCAAAAATGGTCATATTACCTAAATTCTTGTATCTTTTTCTAAGCCTCCCGCACTTTTCCTCCTGCGATTGCACTCCAATCGAGTGGCCCTGGTTTGGGCTGGCAGGCAGCCGAGGATTACATGGGAGACGCTCACTTTGCCATTTCTGCAGGGGGGCCTGAACGTGCCCGACATGACCCTATATGCATTATGCGTGCAGACCCAATATATCCACTTCTGGCTCTATCCCATATGCTTTCAGCCTCACATGGCATTTGAGGTGGATCAGGCAGCTCTTTGCTCTCTGGCCACAGTGCTCTACCAGCCTTACAAGCTACCACCTACAGAAATTAATACGGTGGAGTGTGCCCGATGGGCGTGGGATGGCATGCGGCATCGCACCCGGATCCCTTGCCTCTACGCTCCCTCCATCTCATTTGCAATCAACCCTATGTTGCCGCCTTTCAAGATGACGGCGCTAGAGCAAGGGCCCACAGGCATGGTCTCACTACCTTTGCAGACCCGTACCCTGGCGGTCAATTCCTACCCCCATTTGAGGTGGATGAGACCCACGTCCCACAGCCCTGGATGTCCTTCTACACCATCAGCTTCGTGCTGCCGGCCGTGCACTACATGACACGTTCCCCTCACCTCCCCCATGCTACATTTACTTGAACACATGCTAACAAACCCCTCCCCTCACAAACTAGTCACTCGACTGTATTCTGAGATGCAGTAGAAGGCGCCAGTGCGTACACCTGCAGCCCGTGCTGCCTGGGAAATTCACACAGTCCCCTCCATCCACGACGCGCAATGGACATACTGACGTGGACAAATTAAAGCCCTCTCACCCAAGTACAGACTTCGTCTTATCCATAAGAAATTCCTGCACAGGCTGTACCGCACCCTGGTACAGCTGCTTCATATGGGATTAGTTTAAGATGCGCGTTGCCAGCGCTGCCCAGCACTGCAGGCCTCATCCCCCCATTTTGCCTGGGAGCACCCACAAGTGACGAGCTACTGGTCTTCTGTCTATATGGTCCTATTTCAGATACCTGACCACTCGCTACCGCAGACCCCACTGGTTAGCCTCTTGGGATACGTTAAACGTGTCCCTCCTGGAGCCCAGAGCCTCACTCTCATGCTCTTGCTTCTGGCCAAACAACGAGTCACTATGCACTGGGATAAGCGGCCTGCGCCAAGGGTTGAGACCTGGCTATAAGATGTGATTTACTGCTAGGAGCAGCATTTTCACCTGCTGGGACCTCAAGCCATCGAGATCCTGCCTGAAAGACTTTTGGGGACCACTGCTGGCCTATCTAAGACAGAGATCTACATCTCCTCCACCAGATGCTACAAGGGATTTGCCAAGTGCGCCCCCCCCCCACTTAGCTCGATGGTGATGCCACTACCCTCAGCAGTCCGGCCCCATATCACCTGCACACCTGAAACACTGTACACTTGAGTGAATAGTTATGCTGTGCCCATGCACATTAGACATCTCTCTGATGGGGTGCTACTACAATGAGTTATTATGTATTACAATGAATTTACTGCTGATTTAATCGTCTCTCTGTTGGGGAGACTATACAATGATTATTATGTATTTACATGAACTTACTACTGTCCCTTGTCTTTTTTACCTTCTCTCGCCTGTCCCCCTGCCCTCCCCCTTAGAGACTGTTGTTTTGTTATTGTTATTGCAATGAAATGCTAATAAAAATAGTTTAAAAAAAAAGATAGTATGGAGCCAGGCCTCATATCTGTGCATGACTGTAGGAACACAATCCTCCTGTTGGC
Source organism: Calotriton arnoldi (assembly GCA_963921515.1). Classification (NCBI taxonomy): domain Eukaryota; kingdom Metazoa; phylum Chordata; class Amphibia; order Caudata; family Salamandridae; genus Calotriton; species Calotriton arnoldi. The sequence goes on from CAWUFW010009145.1 coordinate 651,843, forward strand.
CCTCCGGGCGGTGCCGCAGCAAGTTAACCCAGGAGGAGGAAGTGCATCCTCCTTGTCTCTGTGAGTGCAAGGAGGATGCACTTGCTGTGTACATGAATTGAGCCTGGCACTGCGTGCGTCGGTTTATTGGTTGAGTCACTTTGGGGAAGTGCCTGAATATGAACGTTGAGACAAAGTTTCAACAGGGAATTGATTTATTGCAGTCAGTCTGAACAGGAGGAACTGCTAACTGAGGAATAGATGGGGTGCTGGCCTTGCACCCCATGATAATAGCAATCCTTCCAGAGGGCACTAGCCTAACAGGGGTTTTCTTGAGGAAAATAAGAGGACCCCTTTGGACTCAAGGGCTGGTAAGGTCAACGTTGGTCTGATATGAACCCAGCAGACCAATTCCCTGAGAACATTTGTATCCTATGCAATTTCTACAGCATAAGGCATATGTTGGTGGCGAAGGGGAATTAGTGGTATCCCGGATCCACCGGACTCGTATACTGTAAGAAGTGAGCGATAAATGGTGAGGTACCACTGTTAGGACTACCAAGCTAAGGCGGTGAGATATAGCATAGGTAGTTGGGTCCTGCCTCAGACCCAGCATGCAGTTTCTTGTCACGGTTTCTAGTCAGGTTACTTCTGTAACCTGTTTCATTGATGGACACAATAGGCCCATGTGATGACACACAGGAGAGTTGGACCCTCGCACCAGCACACATGACCACACCCTTGCATCACTGCATTGCTGTCTGCACCCTCAATGAGGTAAGAAGACCCCCTAGGAATCTGTTGGGAAGGAGAGAGGTGCCAGACCTCAAGATGCTGAGTAATCCTTCATTTCCAGGGTGATTGAGGGCTACTAGCGCCCGGTGTAGATGTTCTTTGAGCAGTGGTGTTTTGCTGTAGGTGACCCAGCTATCTAGATGGCCATGGGGTCTCTTTGTAAATATGACAATATTTCATACCTGTAAGTGAGTGAGTCTGCTTTAAATGGACTCTCCCTCCGGTGGTGTCCAGTTCATGTACTGAGAGAATACCTTCTTCTGGTCTTAGAAAGAAGCTTCAACTGCTATACCATAGCATTGGGCAACTCCTTATATGGTGTGGCCTGATCACTTTGACTTTGCTACTTTGATATACTAACACATACCAGATTGCTCGACCTGTAACATGACTTCTGCTGACAACATTTCCACCACCAAATTCCAAAAGTAAGAAAAATTAGCCAGTAACAGGTATTACAGAAAAAAACTCAAGTTTTGATTTAATTATATTTGATTGGTTTAATTAGAGTTAATTGCAGGATTAGGTCTAGGGTAACCAGGTAGTCAGGGCTACAGTAGAGTTAGCTTAAATTATTTTTTTAGAAGGGTTTTGTATTTAAGGCTAGCATTCCTTTTCAATGAATAAATTGGAATTAAGTTTATGGATAACATTAGGGTTTTGGATACAGTAAGGTAGAGGCTTAGGTTAAAAATATTTTAGGTATGGAACTAGCTTACCTTTATTAGGTCTTGCTTGACAGTGCATGATGAGTGCTAGTTTAGTAAACACATGTTGGTTATTGTGTCTAGACAATAATAAAGGCTTTTAACTTTATCAGTTCACTGGGGAAAGTTACGTCTGATTCCTTAGGAGTGATCTGTTTATAAGGAAACGTTATGACACAGCAAGTCGGCGTGACTCACTTATTGTGAAAAGCATGTGTTAAAGGCAATAGGCTTTTGGGGGGTGGATTGATACTAAACTGTGCCCAAGCCTTTTAGCAGATATTTTGTACACTGATCCTCACAGATTACAATAGTAGTTAAAGGTAGTAGTAACCCACCTGAACAAACCATGGGGATATGAAATCTGCAAAATAGTAATCCTTTATAGGTTCTATTAGCAGGGATTTTATATTGTTTTGACAACTGTAATTTTGTACATACTTCTAATGTTATTACTGTTTAACTGATGGTTGATTTCTGGGAAAGCTAATGCCTACCACTGTAGATATGAGTTGGTTATGATCCAATGCATTTATAAAGGTTATAGGGCTGAACATGTACAATAAAGGCACTAGGCTTGACATATTGATTGTAAAGAGCTTATGTTAAAGCCAATAGAAATTTCAGGGCGGATTGTTATTAGTCTCCATTAAAGCCTACAGATAGATATTTTGTTACTTGGAATCTCACAGACTACCGTAGAAGGCAAATGTTTTGGTCAAACTCTACAGTTCAAAGATTTCCACTGCAATAAGTCTTGGTATAATCACTTTGGAAGGCCTGACAGACTTAGCTGTCTGCCGGGATTTTGCAAAAAAAAAAAAAAACATTAACAAATACATACATAGGTATGTGTGTTTGTGTGTGTGTGTGTGTGTGTATAAACATATAACCATATAGATACATAGAGGACCTTTGGGTCAGACTTCTCCTGCCTTTGGTCTGTCTGAGTGTCATTTATACTTCGCTTCCATTCATGACAGTGTACTGCCAGTGGTAATGGTTCAAACCACATCAGTCTTGGTCCTCTTGCCCTGGGAATGATGGCAGTTTCTGATCACATGTGCATATCCTCCTGAAAAAGAATGTGCTTCAGTGTCAGGGCTGGTTGGTCAGTCCTTTAGTTTTCAATTTCCTCCTTTTATAGTTGCCCTTTCATTTATTTGCTTTTCCTATTTTTATTTTAATGTTTCTTAAGAGAACGCTACAGCTTTTCTGGCATTGCTAACCGATCGTTTGTTTGCTGCTCATTTTATCTGCAGTCTGCCACATCTCAAGTGGCCACTTCCTCTCAAACATCTTTACAATGGTAGGTGTGGATGTTATTAACCACACATCATCAATTTGTAGTGGCTAGGTGAATAACACAAAATATTAGGTTAGCAATTCTACTATGCAAGCGGGTGCTACATCAGGCCGTACCTTGCTATGTAGAAGGTGCAATCAGAGTGATGTGATATTCCTCACTGCAAACATGAGTAAGAATATTCTGGAGCCACTGAGTGTACCATCATACGAATAATGTACACTTTGCATTGAGTAGAAAAAAAACTTAAAATGTATATACAGATAGTTCTGTTTATTGTAAGGAGAGCACAATAGTTTCTTATTGAGTGTAGTAATATAATGTTTCAGGTTTACAGAATTAGGATTAGTATTTTGATGACATACGGGAAAGATGTAAATATCCTATAACATTTTTGCAATTGGGCTTTCTTAGAAGAGATGGGCAGGCAAAGAATCACAGTGAATTGGATGAAAAATTCAAACTGATGATCAATTCCAATGTGGTGAACTACCACTAATACATGTTTCGTCAAGAAGACTTTTTCCAAGGCTATTTAGTCGAAAGTTCTATTGAGAAATGACCAGAGTATGTTATAATGCACAAAGAGAAATTGATGATGTAGCTGGCTGTAAGGTTGATGGATTATTAATGATGACATTCACTGATATGGGATAGTCTCAACTAGAGTTACTCCAGTATGTATGATATACAAGTTAGGAAACATCAGTATGGTGATATTCCATCAGATACAGCTGTTTCAATGTGCAGCAGCTGTGCCAGTGAACACAAAGAACAGTTCAATTTACTGTGATTCTTTGCCTGCTCTTCTCCTCTAAGAAATTTCAGTATCATCACAAAATAGATAAGCATATCGTATTTTAAATATTAAACATTATATTAACCTTAAACTGTATATATATATATATAAATTAAAAAATGACACTTAAAATACATTTAATATAAACATATGAAATTAACCTTACAACTATAAAATAAAATAAAAATATATATTTTAAAGTAAATCTAAAATAATAATGATCATAATATACAAAGAAATATAATAATGAAATAAAAATGAATACAATAAATGACAATAATCAACAATAATTAAAAACACTATTTAAAATAAAAAATATATGCAATAAAATTATTAATAAAATCATATTAGTCCAAAAAGATAATTCATATTTTTTTTTAATTACATTAAAATAACTTTGAAAAATTAAATTGTAAAAAAGAAAACTTTAAAAATATAAATAAAAAATTCCATATAAAAAAATTAGACCTGTAGCAGTTAAATTCGCTATTCCTATCCCAAACTAGGCAATAGTAGGGAAAGAGCTGAACTTTGAAGGAGTCAAATTTACGATTCCCACTCCACCCTAAGCCCTAAGAAAAAATAGGGACAGTGCTGGACTTTCAAGTGGTCATATTTACTATTCACTCCCCAACCTGAGCAATAGTAGGGAAAGTGTAAGACTTTGAAAGGATCTGTTTTATTATTCCCATTTAATGTAAAATAAAATGGTGTTTTTTAGGGGGCAGAATCCCTTGTCTGACCCCGAGATGGCCGCCACAGTGGTCCTTAACCACGATGTGCTACTACTTTTGGACAAAAATTGGACATCGACCAGACCTCAAACATATCCCCCATCCGGCTCACCCATCAGGACATTGAATCTGTGAACTTGCCACCGACCGTGGAGACCTAGCACTCTGGCTGATGCCCGGTGGAGCTACCTTGATAGCTATAGAGGAGATGGGCCGTGAACTTCCCCCTCGACCGTCACCTACCCAGCCAGACTTTGGGCAGACTCTCCTTCGTCTCTCTGCCGTATCTCCCTCCTACCCTTTTACCTTACTCCCCTACCCTTCTACACTCCATTTATCTCGTCTTCTTTGCTCTTTAAATGTTTTCTTGCAACAGATGTAACTTGTAACTGATGTAACTTTGTAACAATGTGGAACCTCATGTAAAGCGCTCTGATACCTCCGGGTCTAGCCAGCGCTATATAAAACTTATCAAATAAATAAAAATATTTTTTTTTTTTTAAATCAAATAAAAAAATGTAAACAACAGTAGCAAAAGTGTTGGACTTTGAAGGGGTCAGATTTACTATTCTCATCCCAAAATAAGCAACTGTATGGAAATTGTAGGTCTTTGAAGGGGTCAGATTTTCTAATCAATCCCACTCCGACCTGAGCAACAATAGGGAAAGTGTTGGATTTTGTAGCGGTCATTTTTACTATACCTAATCCAATGCAAGCAACAGTAGAGAAAGTGTTGTACTATGGAGGGGTCAGATTTAGTATACTCAAGTCAAGGTGAGCAACAGTTGGGAAAGTGTTGAACTTTAGAGGGGCTAAATGTACTACTCACACTTTACAAAATCAATAATGAATAATCCAAATAACCAAATTAGAATGACAATAATTATCATTTTATTTAAAATTAATTATGAAATAATTTAAAAAATAAAATAAGCTACATCGTCAAAAATTAATTAAAAATGAAAAATAAATAACATATTTATGAACACAAATAAAACATTTTTTAAACCTCCCACCCTATTCCCCTACAAACTCAACAATGCACCAATAAATAAATGTAAATGAAATTAAAAATTCTTACATTTATTGCCAAAAGAACGATATTAAAAAAAATTGCACTCACTTAACATTATATTAATAACTTTTAACACAAAAACTAATAAAAACCAGCAAAATAATTCAAAAACATTCTTGTATACAACTATAAAAAGAAGCACTATAATGCAGCTAAAAACAATGGAGCTCATTAGGATGGCGGGCGGACTTCAGCCCTCCCGCCATCCTAGCGGTAACGGGACCGCCCGCCTGCCATGCGGCGGTCCTGCACCCCTGATAATGATGCGACCGCCACCGAGGTGGTCGCATCTGGCAATTCAACATTGCGGTGGGTGATGCTGGCTGCAGCACCCGCCGCAATGTCCAATGGCCATGTTGTGCATTTCCATGCACAACGTGGCAGGCACCGCGCGGTGCCTGCCACCTTGTGCATGTAAATGTAGGGGGTGCCATAGGTACCCCCCAAGTGCACGCCCCCACCCCACCGGGGGCCCGCAACGGGCCCCCAAAGCAAATCCCCGCCAGCCTTTCCCACCATGGAAAGGCCTTTCAGGACACGTATCCTAATATGGCTGGCGGTGCCTGCTATGCATCGCCACCATATTGGTGGCCCAAGTCCGCCCGGCCGGCAATCGTAACGATTGCCGACCGTTGGAAAAGCGGCGGACGCACTTTGCATCCGCCGCAATACCCCCCGCCATCATAATATGGCAGGGGTATTTCACTGTAGGATGGCGTAATGATCGCCGATCGTTACGCCATCCTAATGACCCCCAATGTTCTTATCTTTAATATTCTGTCCCACCATATTTTTGACATCACAATATTTTTGACATCATATTTGTGTCAATTGATATTTTTGGAAAGATATTGAAGTCACACTCAGTATTTTGAAAAGAAAATATAACAATGTGGGGTTTTAAATATGAACTATAAACTGTCATTTTTGGGTACAGAGTAGAAACTTGTGGACAGTTTAGGATGTAACACAGATCATATAGTGGCATGGTGGTGTGCGAAATTCACACAATTTGAGTTCACGTAATTAAGCAAACTTTTGTGGAAAATACACGAAATTGCGCATATTTTTATGAAATCATTTAGCACTGTTAACGCTATATCTTTGCTCGAAATGCATCCTTGTGTCAATTTGTGATGTGAAAACACGTTTTATACTAAAAAATTGTGCAAAAAGCACTGTTGTTCAGGCATGTTTGTGGTAAATGTTTACCATTAATGGTGCATTTGCAGTCAATTTTCACCACAAATAGTGTATAATTGTAAAATGGCATAATTTCAAGAATTTCACATAACAAGCATAACACAATATTCACAAAATTACGCTAATTTTGCATGAGCCATTTTAATTTTCCCCAAGACAAGTGCATATACGTATACTATGTACCCCAAAAGCCAGTCAATGTGTCCTAAATAAGTGGCTCTTTTTCACATTTCAGTCTAGGATCTGGATATGTAAAGAAGCTCAGTCCAAGCCAGTCTCTTCCTCTTACTGTGGGAGAAAGCCTGCAAAGAACCAGATTGTTTGGCATAAAAATTTCCCATTCAAAACAATCGTCAGCGAACTACTGGTCTAACGACTGATAGAGCGTTTACAGCACTCTAATTTTTAGGGGTGCAATATATTCCTGATACAACCGTATTCATATATATATTTTGACGTGTGCGGTGTTTTCGATTATTAAGATGCATTTATTCACGCCATATTAGTCTCAAAATGAAGTGAGCACATTTAAGTAGGATCTTATATGTATTAGAATTAGACTTCCTGTATGTGTAATGTGCAGGATTACGTTGTATTCATATATGTAGGAGAGTAGGATCTGCTTCACATGGGTACCCCCACTTTTTGCTGATGCTTCACTGTTTTTCGACCTTAGTGTGGCTGGGGCCCTGCTAATCAGAACCCCAGCCTAGCTGCTTCCTCTCTAAAATGGTTTCCATGTGCCTTAGGCACATCACTGATTGGAATCTGGAGTGCCCTTATAAGTCCCTAGTATATGGTATACTATGTACCAAGGGCATAGGTACCTCAGAGGCCTACCAGGGGCTGCAGCATGTATTATGCCACCCCTGGAAGGCCATCCAAACTGACACCACAGGTCTGCTACTGCAGCCTGGGTAAGGTGGTGCATGCACCCCTTACTGGGATATAGGTTACCTATATCACTAAATACATACACACATATAAACCTATAAGTCACTCCTATGGCAGGCCTTATGAATCCTGAAGGCAGAGTGCGTGGTTCCTATGTGAGAGGGTGCCCCTGCATGAGCAGGGCCCCTCTGCAGCGTTCGGAGACCCTTCTCTGATGCTGTTTGTAGTGCAGCCTGACCATATACTCTTAAGCGCATTATAACCTCGCGTTAAATGCTAACTTTGGAATGGCTGCACCTAAACATGTCGTGTTTGGTGTCAAACATCTTGGAATACTACCCCCCCGCCAATTCTGGCGGCGGGGGTAGCATTCCACCCTTCTAGAGGGAGAGACATGTTAACCCTGGCCTGGCCGGTAACTTCTTTCTAAAGCCCTGGCATCACAAAATGGATGCTGCTGCCACAGACACGAGTCTGGCCTCCTGCTGCTGGACGAAACTCCGGCAGGGGAGGCCTGGACAATAGGTTTCCTGTCCCAGGGAGGTGTGACCACCTCCCCAGACAGGATAATGTGTATTGGGGCTGGGCGGGAGCACTTTCGGGTGCTTTGAAGTCCTGCACTGGGGGCACACTTGGTGTCCCTGTGCATACCCCAGTTCAAACCGGATCAGGGGCTTGCAGCCCCTGCTTTGGCGCGAACTGGACAAAGGGAAAGGGGTGTAGCCACCCCTCTGCCTTGACCCACCCATAGGTGGGGCCACAGAGTAGTCCAACCCCTAAACTTAGTATAAGTATAGGAATCCAGTCCTTAGGACTTTAGATTATCCCTGGACGAAACTCTGAAACAGAATCCTGGGCCTTCGACGCTCTACTCAAGACTAGAGGACAGAAGAATCTCCCTTGAGGTCAAGGAGTGACTCCCCTGCTTGGCAGGCACCAAAGAAGCAATTGTCCGGTCTGCATCGCCTAAGCTCCCGTCAGACGCCGAAGTCTTTGCATCACCAGAGGTGGATTTCCAGACTTCTCCGAGGCTGCCCTGAGTCCCCAGCAAAGCTGAGGCCCGTAGCTGTCATGGGTAACATGGAACCGTGACCCCTGAACACCACACGCATTTGCTAGTGCATCCTCTTCTGGGTCTCCCACGAAGTCGTGCTTTGGGCTCCGAGTAGCCCTAGCCTCCAGCACCAACTGCACCGAAGATCACTGGCCTCCACTCCACGAGTGTCCTGTGAGCCAGCTCCACGTGCGACGTCTTGAGGCTCCTTCGCGGTTGCTAGCCCGTTGGCTAGTAGCCCTTCACGAAGGCCAATCCTTTTCTTCTTGGGCTCCCTGGTTGCTCCAGGCTTTCCCTCACTTACCTTTGCTGGGTGAGTTCCTCAGACCTTGCTGGTCTGCATTATCGTCATTCTTTACTTTCATCGAGACTTGCCGTTGCCAAGGCTTGTTGGGTCCAATCCGGTCGCTGACACCTCAGCACTCGACAGACATCGTGTACCAGCCCGAATCCTGCTCCTGGTCACCAACAACACCACCTGAACCTCGTGGCTGAAGAGTCAAGACAACCGTCAACCTACCTGAAGCACTCGACATCGGTGGGCATCTGCTCATCGCCTTCCTGGTCACTGGCTAGTGACCCAGACTCTGTCCCCTCTGCTTTCAGGTTCTTCAGATCTCCGATCCACTCTTGGATCCACCCGGACACTTTCCACTTGGTCGCCAGCAGCACTTTGCAGCAGATCGCCATTCAAATCGACGACGAAACCCGACCCCGAAAGGCACCTATGCACCCGGCTTCCCTGGGTGAGGTAACACGAGTACTCCGGTGCTCCCGTGGGTAGAGACTCTAGAACGACCTAGTTCTCAAAGGGTTTGCTCCAAGTCCTCCTTTAAGTGTCCCTTTTCTTTAATTTCCTGATCGCGACTTTCTCCATAGAAGTTAACGGCGTATCGCGGTTGTGTATTTACACTGCACGCGTCCCCCGTGGGTCCCCTGTGTCACTACCTTGGGTGGTTCCTTGTGGTCCAAGCACTTCTAGAGGCTCTAGGCCTAGTGTCTAGTTCAGTCGTGGTTCTTATACCATTTTATTGGTATATGGTTTGAGTACGCCCCTAGGGCCCAAACGTGTATTTGTGCTATTACTGTGTTTAAATAACTTATAACTTGTGTACTTCGAACTCTAGCCTCATAAAGAGACTAGAGGGGTGTGTTTAGCAATAAATACATATATTTTGAATATATACCTGGTGTGGTGCTCTTTCATTTGATCACTCAAGAGATTATAGACTGGTAAAACAAGCTGCTTTACATTCCTTCAAGACTTAGCCTGAAGGCTGCTCTCCATAGCTACCACTAGGATAGCTTTCAATAAGGTTGTCTTTAACCTATCTCCAATAAGGGGTTGTTTGGACTGGTGCAAGGTGCCCACTATAATTAGTGGACAGCATATGCCAGGCCAACTTCTCACATTGGTGTGCAGCGTGTGTGATTACAGCTTGCTATTGTTTTACCAGATAATCTCAATTGAATTGATCAACTGAAAACCACTAAAGGTACCTAAGGTACATATAATTTAAGCTTGGAATACAGTAAGTTCTACTGAACTTAGAGTTGTGTGTTAAGGGATAGCACACCCTTTCTACAACTCAAGAGAGTTTAGTAGGCCACACTAGAGTAGGTAGTGCATATACCACACCTCACTAGTGATGTCTTCAAAGCCAGGACCCAGTGAGTCCTTGCCAGAAGCCCATGGGCTTCTCCCCTCCAAGTATGATACACTCCCATTCTTGGAATTGAGAGCATTATGTAACTTGAGGAAATTGAAGACAGGACAAAGTCCCACCACCCAACATCTTAGAGAGATGTTGGAGGCTTATGATCTCAGCAGGCCCTTAGGGACTGAAGGGGTAGGAGCAGAGGGCGGGGCAGAAGATGAGGATGGGGCCAGGGGTAGCAGTACCCCCAAACCCCCCTCTGGAACTGACCAGGAGGGTGACAATGACCCTGACCTGGATAACCCAATCCCTCCTGTGGAAGATGAAGAGGAAGATCAGAATGATCCCCACTTTGTCCCCCAGGAAGGATTATGAGTGTGCCCAGAAGGTCTAGGTCTCCTTCTCAGGAGTCTAACCACTCTGGCACCTCAATAGGGACCTCTGTCTCCTCTCATAGGAGGGAATCCTCTCATGAGAGAAGAAAAAGGCTGGTTCAATATGAGGAAGCTCAGCTTGAACTCAGAAAACAGCAACTGGCTATAGACAGGGAGTCCCTAGATCTCTACAAAGAGAGAAGAAAGTTGGGACTAGAGTCCCATGGTGGCAGCCATGTCCCTAGAGATAGGGAAAGGTCCTATGACCATAGGAACCTGAGCAAGATTGTCCCTCCCTACCAGAGTGGGGATGACATCCACAAATGGATAACTGCTCTAGAGAGGGCCTGTAAAGTACAGAAGGTCCCTCAAGAGCAGAGAGCAGCAATCTTGTGGCTCTCCTTTGCAGACAAAGGTAGAGACAAGCTCCTCACTGTTAGAGAGGAGGATGCTGATAATTACAAGGTCTTGAAGAGTGCTCTTATTGATGGGTTTGGCCTAACAACTGAACAATACAGGTTGAAGTTCAGAGATACCCAAAAAGCACAGACTCAAGACTGGGTAGACTATGTGGATTGTTCTGCTAAGGCTCTGGAAGGCTGGTTGATGGGCAGTAAGGTGTGTGACTTCTCAGGATTGTACAATCTGATAATGAGGGAGCAGATTCTTAATAACTGTCAAAATCAGCTGTTGCATCAGTACCTGGTGGACTCTGATCTGACCTCTCCCCAAGAATTGGGAAAGAAGGCAGACAAATGGGTCAGAACCAGGGTGAGGCAGAAGGTACAGAACCAAGGTGGTGACCCTAAGAAGCAAGATGCTAAGAACGCTGAAAAGGGTGGGGAGAAGGGTAAAGATCAAAAGTCTTCACAAGGCCCCCCAAAATCTTCTTCAGGTGGGGATTCACAGTCTACAAAAGGGAAAGGCCAAAGAAAACCATGGTGCAAGGTCTGTAAGCAAAAGACCCACTGGACCAGTGATTGCACCAAGTCCAAAGACTCAAGTCCAGCACCCACCAATGCCCCTAAGGCACCTGTTCCCCCTAGTACAGTTACAGTTGGTGGGAGTGCTCCAGCCAAGGGTTTAGTAGGGTTCACCCTGGGTACTGAGTTGGGCTCTGAGATAGTCAGAGAACTCACTCAGGCTGTGTTAGTCTGTGATGGAGGCATGGATGTGACCTCCTCTGTGAGTCCCAGTAATCTGGGCAAGTACAGACAACAGCCTTTAATCAATGGACGAGAGGCTTTGGCATTTAGGGACACAGGGGCAAGTGTCACCATGGTGACACAAGACCTTGTGAATCCTGGGCAAGTTATACTTGGTGAGATGTACCAAGTGACCAATGCTAGCAACGTCAGAACAGACCATACTCTGGCAGTTGTTAACTTCTCCTGGGGAGGGGTAACTGGCCTTAAGAAGGTTGTGGTGAGTGCAAACCTACCAGTCGAATGCTTGCTTGGCAATGACTTAGAAACTTCAGCTTGGGCAGAAGTGGAGCTCAGGACCCATGCAGAAATGCTGGGGATCCCTGCAGATGTGTTTGCTGTGACCAGGTCACAAGCCAAAATGTCTAGCACTGAACAGGCCTTGGATTCTGGCATAATGGACCAAGTGCCTTCCAAGAGGAGGAGTAGTAGGGTAAAGGCAGTGCCTTCCCCCTTGGCTCAGAAGGAAGATCAGTCCCTTGAGGGGGATGATCTCAGTCCTGAAGAAGGAACTGTCCCAGAGGAGCTTGAACCTGACCAGGTTGAGTTCTTGGGGACAGGGGGACCTTCCAGGGCAGATCTGAGCCAGGAGCAGCAGAGCTGCCCCTCTCTTGAACCCCTCAGACAGCAAGCTGCTGCTGAGGCTGCTGGGAAAGCTAGTGGTCCCCATACAGTGTATTGGGATGATGGACTCCTGTACTCAGAGTGTAGAGACCCCAAGCCTGGTGCCACCAGGAGGTTGGTTATACCTCTAAAGTTCAGGGGCTTCCTATTGACCCTAGCCCATGATATTCCCTTGGCAGGTCACCTGGGCCAGAACAAGACTTGGGACAGAATTGTCCCTCACTTTCACTGGCCCCACATGTCTGAAGACACCAAGGAGTTTTGTTGCTCCTGTGTAACCTGCCAGGCCAGTGGCAAGGCAGGTGGCACTACAAAGGCCCCCTGATACCACTACCTGTGGTGGGGGTGCCCTTTGAAAGGGTGGGGATTGACATTGTTGGTCCCATGGATCCCCAAACAGCATCTGGGCACAGGTTTATCCTGGTGGTAGTGGATCATGCCACCAGGTACCCAGAGGCTATTCCCCTTAGGACCACTAAAGCCCCTGTGGTGGCAAAGGCCCTCCTGGGAATTTTCTCAAGAGTGGGCTTTCCTAAGGAGGTAGTATCAGACAGGGGTGCTAACTTTATGTCTGGGTACTTAAAAGCAATGTGGAAGGAGTGTGGAGTGACTTACAAGTTCACCACACCCTATCACCCACAATGCAATGGTTTAGTTGAGAGATTCAACAAAACCTTGAAGGGCATGATTAAAGGGCTCCCAGAAAAGCTTAGGCGAAGATGGGACATACTCTTGCCCTGCCTTTTATTTGCATATAGGGAGGTGCCTCAGAAGGGGGTTGGTTACAGCCCTTTTGAACTTTTGTTTGGCTACCCTGTCAGGGGTCCACTGTGCTTGGTGAAGGAAGGATGGGAGTTACCTCTCAAGCCCCCAAAGCAAGACATAGTGGACTATGTACTTGGTCTCCGCTCCCGGATGGCTGAGTATATGAAAAAGGCAACTAAAAACCTTGAGGCTAGCCAGGAACTTCAAAAGGCCTGGCATGACCAAAAGGCTGTTCTGACTGTTTACCAGCCAGGGCAGAAGGTGTGGGTGTTGGAGCCAGTGGCCCCAGCAGCTCTCCAAGACAAATGGAGTGGACCCCACACTATTGTTGAGCAGAAGGGTGAGGTTACCTACTTAGTAGACCTAGGAACACCCAGGAGTCCCCACAGGGTTCTCCATGTCAACAGGTTAAAACCCTATGTGGACAGGGCAGACATGGGCTTGCTCATGGCTACTGATGAAGGGCAGGAGGAAGAGAGTGACCCACTCCCTGACCTGCTCTCACAGAACCCTGACGATGGGTCAGTAGATGGTGTGGCCTTGGCAGGCAGCCTCACTACCCAGCAACAAACTGATTGTAGACAGGTGCTCAATCAGTTTAGACACATGTTTTCACTGACACCCAGTCAGACCACCTGGTGCACTCATGAAGTGGACACTGGGGACAGTCTGCCTATTAAAAATAAGATTTATAGGCAACCTGACCATGTCAGGGACTGTATCAGGACTGAAGTCCAGAAAATGTTGGAGTTGGGAGTTATTGAACCCTCAGATAGCCCTTGGGCTAGTCCAGTGGTCCTTGTACCAAAACCTCACACCAGTGGTGGAAAAAGAGAGATGAGGTTTTGTGTGGACTACAGGGGTCTCAATGCAGTCACTAGGACTGATGCCCATCCAATACCAAGGGCAGATGAGCTCATAGATACTTTGGCCTCAGCCAAATATCTCAGCACATTTGACTTGACAGCTGGCTACTGGCAGATCAGACTAGCTGATACTGCAAAGCCCAAAACAGCATTCTCAACCCCCAGTGGGCATTATCAATTTGTGGTGATGCCCTTTGGTCTGAAGAATGCACCTGCCACTTTCAAGAGGCTGGTGAATACAGTTCTCACAGGTCTGGAAGCCTATAGTGCAGTGTGAGAAGTTGGCCTGGCATATGCTGTCCACTAATTATAGTGGGCACCTTGCACCAGTCCAAATCGACTCTTATGGTAGGTAGGTTAAAGACAACCTTATTGAAAGCTATCCTAGTGGTAGCTGTGGAGAGCAGCCTTCAGGCTAAGTCTTGAAGGAATGTAAAGCAGCTTGTTTTACCAGTCTATAATCTCTTGAGTGACCAAATGAAAGAGCACCACACCAGGTATATATTCAAAATATATGTATTTATTACTAAACACACCCCTCTAGTCTCTTTATGAGGCTAGAGTTCGAAATACATAGGTTATAAGATCTTAAATCACAGTAATAGCACAAATACACGTTTGGGCCCTAGGGGCGTACCAAACCATATACCAATAAAGTGGTATGCGAACCACGACTGAACTAGACACTAGGCCTAGAGCCTCTAGAAGTGCTTGGACCACAAGGAACCACCCAAGGTAGTGACACAGGGGACCCACGGGAGACGCGTGCAGTGTAAATACACAACCGCGATACGCCGTTAACTTCTATGGAGAAAGTCGGGATCGGGAAAATTAGAGGAAAGGGACACTTAAAAGAGGACTAGGACAAAACCCTTTGAGATCTAGGACTTTGAAGAGTCTCTACCCACGGGAGCACCGGAGTACTCGTGTTACCTCACCCAGGGAAACCGGGTGCATAGGTGCCTTTCGGGGTCGGGTTTCGTCGTCGTTTCTTATGGCGATCTGCTGCAAAGTGCTGCTGGCGACCAGGAGAAAAGTGTCCGGGTGGATCCAAGAGTGGATCGGAGTTCTGAAGAACCTGAAAGCAGAGGGGACAGAGTCTGGGTCACTAGCCAGTGACCAGGAAGGCGATGGACAGATGCCCACCGATGTCGAGTGCTTCAGGTGCGTTGACGGTCGTCTCGTTTCTGCAGCCACGAGGTCCAGGAGGCGTTGTTGGCAACCAGGAGCAGGATTCGGGCTGGTACACGATGTCTGTCGAGTGCTGCGGTGTCGGCGACCGGATTGGACCCAACAAGCCTTGGCAACGGCAAGTCTCGATGTAGCTGAAGATCGTCGATGGTGCAGACCAGCAAGGTCTGGGGAACTCACCCAGCGAGGGTAAGTCAGGGCAGGCCTGGAGCAACCAGGGGAGCCCTTTGGTTTCTTTAGAAAGTCTTCTGGGGACCCACGAGCCGGCTGGCAAGGGATCGCGAAGACACCTCGGGCGGAATCACTCAACAGGGGCCCACGGTCACTCAGGACGGTGTAGGCCTCTGATCTTCGGAGGGATTCCTGCTGGAGGTTGGGACCACACGTGGTCCAAAGCACAGGTTCGTAGAACGTTGTGAAAGGGTTGCACTCGATAATAGTGCACGGTACCCAGGGGTCGCGGTTCCTCGTCACTCGTGGGGTCCACTTGCCTCAGCTTCGCTGGGGACTCACGATGGCCTTGGAGAAGTCAGGAAATCTACTTCTTGGGCTGCAGGGACTTCGGACTCCGGCGGGAGCGGCGTAGTTTGCGACCGTCGTTATCGTTTTTGGTGCCTGCCAAGCAGGGGAGTCACTCCTTGACCCCAAGGGAGATTCTTCAGTCCTCTAATCGTGATGTAGAGCGTCGAAGGTCCAGGATTCAGTTTCAAAGTTTAGTCCAGGGATATCTAATCTTGCTGTGGCAAGGGTTCCCCATTTTAACTAGTAAAACAGGGAGGGACTAACTCTATGACCCCACCTATGGGAGGGTCAAGGGAGGGGTGGCTACACCCACTTCCCTTTGTCCAGTTTCGCGCCAGAGCAGGGGCAGGTAGCCCCTGAGCTGGTTTGAACTGGCATATGCACAGAGGAGCCTTTTGCTCCCCCAGTGCAGGACTTCAAAGCACTCTAAGAGTGCACCCACCCAGCCCCAATACACATTATCCTGTCTGGGGAGGTGGTCACACCTCCCTGCAACAGGAAACCTATTGTCCAGGCCTCCCCTGCCGGAGTTTCGTCCAGCAGCAGGAGGCCAGACTTGTGTCTGTGGCAGCAGCATCCATTTTGTGATGCCAGGGCTTCAGAAAGAAGTTACCGGGTAAGCCAGAGTTAACATGTCTTTCCCTCTAGAAGGGTGGAATGCTACCCCCGCCGCCAGGATTGGCGGGGGGGTAGTATTCCAAGATGTTTGACACCAAACACGACATGTTTAGGTGCAGCCATTCCAAAGTTAGCATTTTACCGCGAGGATATAATGCGCTTAAGAGTATATGGTCAGGCTGCACTACAAACAGCATCAGAGATGGTCTCCGAACGCTGCAGAGGGGCCCTGCTCATGCAGGGGCACCCTCTCACATAGGAACCATGCACTCTGCCTTTAGGATTGATAAAGCCTGCCTTAGGAGTGACTTATAGGTTTCTAGGTGTGTATGTATTTCGTGATATAGGTAACCTATATCACAGTAAGGAGTGCATGCACCACCTTACCCAGGCTGCAGTAGCAGACCTGTGGTGTCAGTTTGGATGGCCTTCCAGGGGTGGCATAATACATGCTGCAGCCCCTGGCAGGCCTCTGAGGTACCTATGCCCTTGGTACATAGTATACCATATACTAGGGACTTATAAGGGCACTCCAGATCCCAATCAGAGATGTGCCTAAGGCACATGGAATCCATTTTACAGAGAAAGCAGATAGACTGGGGCCCTGAATAGCAGGATCCCAGTCCAACTAAGTCATAAACCAGCAAAACACCATAAAAAAAGTGGGGGCAACCATATAGTCAGATTCCACCTTCCTACATAACCCCCCAAACGAAAGGAGATAAGGCTAACCTTGGCCAGTTGAGCCTATATTGACTAAGTGGCCATATAAGGAAGCACCTGCACTAGCATGGTTGCCCCCTATGTTATGGTCCACTAAGCAATCCCTCACCCTAAGGGTATGAGAGGGTCTCCACCATGGGGAATCACTACCTCTGGTGTGCTTAGGTAAAGTACAAGGCTGGTGAGGTGTCTGAGTAGGGAAGTGAGGCCCTAGGAATGTTGGCCTCAGTTTCCTCAGATCACTGGTCACCATGTATGCCTGTCTTTCCATGACTGAGTTGCACTTTGCTCTAAGGGTCAACCTTTGGCTGCCTACAGCTGGGGGTTGGGTCCCTTTGGATGGAACACTGGAGGGACATGGCAGGTTTGGAACCTTCTGGTCCCAGGTTTGCCCTTGCCTACCAGAGTCCTTCTGGGGGAGGTCCCTACATAAAGGTATGGGGGATCCCTCAGTGTGTAGAGGAATTTTCACCTGGCTAGGGCTACTAGACTGGCTGCCCCTAATCTGCTGATGGGGGGCTTCCTCTGGACAGGGGGCCCGGGGGGTCCACTGACCTCCCTGACCTCTGCAGCCCTGGGCTGACTGAGGCAGGGTAGAGAGGGGCAGGTTACCTGCTCCAGACTGGGTACCACCGTGGAAGGGTCCTCTGCCATCAGGGGTGTGGCCAGGCCAGGCCTGACTACCTCTGTGGCAGTTCCTTCACTAGGGGTAGGGTCAGTTCCCTGAGGAGGCTGACCCTTACCTACTGTCTGGGGGAAGAAGACTTTTCTTCAACCCTTTTGCTCTCTTTTGGGGGAGAGTGGGCCATTCTTTCAGGCTCCATCTCTCCAAAGTCTTGGGCTGGGGCTGTGGCCATCACAGCCCCACTAACCTTGCAGGGACGCCCAACATCCTAAGATGGGTTTGGTGTTCAACTTCAGCCCAGGCTGAAATTTCCAAATCATTGCCCATCAGGCAATCTACAGGTAGGGTTGGGGACACTGCCACTCTTTTTGGGCCTGTGACCCCCTCCCAGCTGAGATTGACTATGGCCATGGGGTGATCTGTTCTGACACCATCAATGTTGGTCACCTGGTATTTAAACTCAGGTAAAAGCTGGTGAGGGGGGACTAGTTTCCCTGCCACCATGGTGACACTAGCCCCTGTGTCCCTAAATGCCACAGCTTTCTGACCATTAATCATTGGCTCCAGTCTGTACCTGCCCAATGCTATGGGACCCATGGTAAAGGTGGCAAATCCTATACCACCATCAGAGTCAGAGGAGTCTGTTGAGGGGTCCCTGTCTAAACTAGGGCCCACCTCTGTTCCTCTTGCAAAAGCACCCAACTTTTTGGGTGCACTACTCCCAACTGGAGGATTACTACTGGTAGTACCAGGAGGGGTGGTAGTAGTTGTGGGAGGAACATTTTCTTTATTGCCAATCCTGGGGCAACTGGGATCAGTTTTCCAGTGCCCAGGCTTTTTACAGACATGGCAATATGGTTTCTTTTCAGGAGAGGAAGGAGTTTGGGACCCACCCCCAGAAGAGGAATTTTGGGGCCCTGTAGGGGACTTATCCTTAGATTTATCCCCACCTTTCTCTTGGGACTTAGTAGAATCTTTCTTCTGGTCACCACCCTGATTTCTAGTTTTTACTCTGGTTCTGACCCATTTGTCTGCCTTCTTTCCCAATTCTTGGGGAGAGGTCAGATCAGAGTCCACCAGATACTGGTGCAAAAGCTGGTTTTGACAATTATTAAGGATCTGCTCCCTCATAATCAAATTGTACAATCCTAAAAAGTCATGCACTTTGTTGCCATGTATCCAACCTTCCAGAGCCTTTGTAGCACAATCTACAAAATCAACCCAGTCTTGAGTCTGAGCTTTTTGGGTGTCTCTGAACTTCAACCTATACTGTTCAGTGGTTAGGCCAAACCCATCTATCAGAGCACTCTTCAAGACTGTGTAATTGTCAGCATCCTCTTCTCTTACAGTGAGGAGCTTGTCTCTACCTTTGTCTGCAAAGGAGAGCCACAAGATTGCTGCCCACTGCCTCTGGGGGACCTTCTGAACTTTACAGGCCCTCTCCAGTGCAGTTATCCATTTGTGGATGTCATCCCCACTCTGGTAGGGAGGGACAATCTTGTTTAGGTTTCTATGGTCATAAGACCTGTCCCTATCTCTAGGGATATTGCTGCCACCATGGGACTCTAGTCCCAACTTTCTTCTCTCTTTAAGGAGATCTAGGGATTCTCTATCTAAAGCCAATTGCTTCTTCCTGATCTCCAGTTGAGTTTCCTCATACTGGACCAGTCTCTTTCTTCTCTCATGAGAGGATTCCCTCCTGTGAGAAGAAACAGAGCTCCCTATTGAGGTGCCAGAGTGGTTAGACTCCTGAGAAGGAGACCTAGACTTTCTGAGCACACTCATAATCCTTCCTGGGGGGACAAAGGTGTGGTTCTCCAGATCCTCATCTTCATCTTCCCCAGAAGGGATTGGGTTTTCCAGGTCAGGGTCATTGTCACCCTCCTGGTCAGTTTCAGAGGGGGGCTGGGGGTAGTAGTACCCCTGGTCCCTTCCTCATCTGCTGGCCCACCCTCTGCTCCTACCCCTTCAGTCTCTGAAGACTTACTAAGATCATAAGCCACCAACAACTCCTGGAGGTGTTGGGTGGTGGGACTTTGGCCTGTCCTTAATTTCCTCACGTTACACAAAGCTCTCAGTTCCAAGAATGGGAGTGTGTCATACTTGGAGGGGGAAGCTCAATGGCTTCCTGCAGGGCATCTTTGGATCCTGCTTTTAAAGACATTACTAGTGTGGTGTGGTGTATGCACTACCTACTCTAGTGTGGCCTACTAAACTCTCTTGAGTTGTAGAAAGGGTTGTGCTATCCCTTAACACACAACTCTAAGTTCAGTAGAACTTACTGATATTCTAAGCTTAAATTATATGTACCTTAGGTACCTTTAGTGGTTTTCAGTTGATCAATTCAATTGAGATTATCTGGTAAAACAATAGCAAGCTGGAATCCCACACGCTGCACACCAATGTGAGAAGTTGGCCTGGCATATGCTGTCCACTAATTATAGTGGGCACCTTGCACCAGTCCAAATCGACTCTTATGGTAGGTAGGTTAAAGACAACCTTATTGAAAGCTATCCTAGTGGTAGCTGTGGAGAGCAGCCTTCAGGCTAAGTCTTGAAGGAATGTAAAGCAGCTTGTTTTACCAGTCTATAATCTCTTGAGTGACCAAATGAAAGAGCACCACACCAGGTATATATTCAAAATATATGTATTTATTACTAAACACACCCCTCTAGTCTCTTTATGAGGCTAGAGTTCGAAATACATAGGTTATAAGATCTTAAATCACAGTAATAGCACAAATACACGTTTGGGCCCTAGGGGCGTACCAAACCATATACCAATAAAGTGGTATGCGAACCACGACTGAACTAGACACTAGGCCTAGAGCCTCTAGAAGTGCTTGGACCACAAGGAACCACCCAAGGTAGTGACACAGGGGACCCACGGGAGACGCGTGCAGTGTAAATACACAACCGCGATACGCCGTTAACTTCTATGGAGAAAGTCGGGATCGGGAAAATTAAAGGAAAGGGACACTTAAAAGAGGACTAGGACAAAACCCTTTGAGATCTAGGACTTTGAAGAGTCTCTACCCACGGGAGCACCGGAGTACTCGTGTTACCTCACCCAGGGAAACCGGGTGCATAGGTGCCTTTCGGGGTCGGGTTTCGTCGTCGTTTCTTATGGCGATCTGCTGCAAAGTGCTGCTGGCGACCAGGAGAAAAGTGTCCGGGTGGATCCAAGAGTGGATCGGAGTTCTGAAGAACCTGAAAGCAGAGGGGACAGAGTCTGGGTCACTAGCCAGTGACCAGGAAGGCGATGGACAGATGCCCACCGATGTCGAGTGCTTCAGGTGCGTTGACGGTCGTCTCGTTTCTGCAGCCACGAGGTCCAGGAGGCGTTGTTGGCGACCAGGAGCAGGATTCGGGCTGGTACACGATGTCTGTCGAGTGCTGCGGTGTCGGCGACCGGATTGGACCCAACAAGCCTTGGCAACGGCAAGTCTCGATGTAGCTGAAGATCGTCGATGGTGCAGACCAGCAAGGTCTGGGGAACTCACCCAGCGAGGGTAAGTCAGGGCAGGCCTGGAGCAACCAGGGGAGCCCTTTGGTTTCTTTAGAAAGTCTTCTGGGGACCCACGAGCCGGCTGGCAAGGGATCGCGAAGACACCTCGGGCGGAATCACTCAACAGGGGCCCACGGTCACTCAGGACGGTGTAGGCCTCTGATCTTCGGAGGGATTCCTGCTGGAGGTTGGGACCACACGTGGTCCAAAGCACAGGTTCGTAGAACGTTGTGAAGGGGTTGCACTCGATAATAGTGCACGGTACCCAGGGGTCGCGGTTCCTCGTCACTCGTGGGGTCCACTTGCCTCAGCTTCGCTGGGGACTCACGATGGCCTTGGAGAAGTCAGGAAATCCACTTCTTGGGCTGCAGGGACTTCGGACTCCGGCGGGAGCGGCGTAGTTTGCGACCGTCGTTATCGTTTTTGGTGCCTGCCAAGCAGGGGAGTCACTCCTTGACCCCAAGGGAGATTCTTCAGTCCTCTAATCGTGATGTAGAGCGTCGAAGGTCCAGGATTCAGTTTCAAAGTTTAGTCCAGGGATATCTAATCTTGCTGTGGCAAGGGTTCCCCATTTTAACTAGTAAAACAGGGAGGGACTAACTCTATGACCCCACCTATGGGAGGGTCAAGGGAGGGGTGGCTACACCCACTTCCCTTTGTCCAGTTTCGCGCCAGAGCAGGGGCAGGTAGCCCCTGAGCTGGTTTGAACTGGCATATGCACAGAGGAGCCTTTTGCTCCCCCAGTGCAGGACTTCAAAGCACTCTAAGAGTGCACCCACCCAGCCCCAATACACATTATCCTGTCTGGGGAGGTGGTCACACCTCCCTGCAACAGGAAACCTATTGTCCAGGCCTCCCCTGCCGGAGTTTCGTCCAGCAGCAGGAGGCCAGACTTGTGTCTGTGGCAGCAGC
The DNA here is from genome assembly GCA_963921515.1 of Calotriton arnoldi. Classification (NCBI taxonomy): domain Eukaryota; kingdom Metazoa; phylum Chordata; class Amphibia; order Caudata; family Salamandridae; genus Calotriton; species Calotriton arnoldi. The sequence goes on from CAWUFW010009145.1 coordinate 673,979, forward strand.
ATCCATTTTGTGATGCCAGGGCTTCAGAAAGAAGTTACCGGGTAAGCCAGAGTTAACATGTCTTTCCCTCTAGAAGGGTGGAATGCTACCCCCGCCACCAGGATTGGCGGGGGTAGTATTCCAAGATGTTTGACACCAAACACGACATGTTTAGGTGCAGCCATTCCAAAGTTAGCATTTTACCGCGAGGATATAATGCGCTTAAGAGTATATGGTCAGGCTGCACTACAAACAGCATCAGAGATGGTCTCCGAACGCTGCAGAGGGGCCCTGCTCATGCAGGGGCACCCTCTCACATAGGAACCATGCACTCTGCCTTTAGGATTGATAAAGCCTGCCTTAGGAGTGACTTATAGGTTTCTAGGTGTGTATGTATTTCGTGATATAGGTAACCTATATCACAGTAAGAGGTGCATGCACCACCTTACCCAGGCTGCAGTAGCAGACCTGTGGTGTCAGTTTGGATGGCCTTCCAGGGGTGGCATAATACATGCTGCAGCCCCTGGCAGGCCTCTGAGGTACCTATGCCCTTGGTACATAGTATACCATATACTAGGGACTTATAAGGGCACTCCAGATCCCAATCAGAGATGTGCCTAAGGCACATGGAATCCATTTTACAGAGAAAGCAGATAGACTGGGGCCCTGAATAGCAGGATCCCAGTCCAACTAAGTCATAAACCAGCAAAACACCATAAAAAAAGTGGGGGCAACCATATAGTCAGATTCCACCTTCCTACATGCAGCATATCTAGATGATATTGCTGTCTTTAGCTCCACCTGGGAGGATCACCTGGTCCACCTCAGGAATGTTTTACAGGCCCTGCAAAAGGCAGGCCTGACTATCAAGGCCACTAAGTGCCAGATAGGGCAGAGTCAGGTTGTGTACCTGGGCCACCTTGTGGGTGGAGGCCAGGTTCAACCTTTGCAGAGCAAGATCCAGACTATCATGGACTGGACTGCTCCAACTACCCAGACTCAGGTGAGAGCCTTCTTAGGCCTGACTGGGTACTATGTGAGATTTGTCAAGGGGTATGGGTCAATAGTGACACCCCTGAATGACTTAACTTCTAAGAAAATGCCCAAAAGGTTCAGTGGACAGTTAGCTGTCAAAAGGCATTTGATGACCTGAAGCAGGCCATGTGCACTGCTCCCATTCTACAGAGTCCTGATTACTCCAAGAAGTTCATTGTTCAAACTGATGCATCTGAATTGGGGGTAGGGGCTGTACTGTCACAATTGAATGAAGAAGGTCAGGATCAGCCAGTAGCTTTCATTAGCAGAAGGTTGACCCCTAGAGAGAAACGTTGGTCAGCCATTGAGAGGGAGGCCTTTGCTGTGGTCTGGGCTCTGAAGAAGTTGAGGCCATACTTGTTTGGTACCCACTTCCTTGTTCAGACAGACCATAAGCCCCTCTTATGGCTAAAACAAATGAAGGGTGAAAACCCCAAACTGCTTAGGTGGTCCATTTCCCTACAGGGGATGGACTTCACAGTGGAACATAGACCTGGGAGTAACCATGCCAATGCAGATGGACTCTCTAGGTACTTCCACTTAGAACATGAAGACTTAACTGGGCAAGGTTAGTTTAATGTCCCTACGTTTGGGGGGTTGTGTAGGAGAGTAGGATCTGCTTCACATGGGTACCCCCACTTTTTGCTGATGCTTCACTGTTTTTCGACCTTAGTGTGGCTGGGGCCCTGCTAATCAGAACCCCAGCCTAGCTGCTTCCTCTCTAAAATGGTTTCCATGTGCCTTAGGCACATCACTGATTGGAATCTGGAGTGCCCTTATAAGTCCCTAGTATATGGTATACTATGTACCAAGGGCATAGGTACCTCAGAGGCCTGCCAAGGGCTGCAGCATGTATTATGCCACCCCTGGAAGGCTATCCAAACTGACACCACAGGTCTGCTACTGCAGCCTGGGTAAGGTGGTGCATGCACCCCTTACTGTGATATAGGTTACCTATATCACTAAATACATACACACATATAAACCTATAAGTCACTCCTATGGCAGGCCTTATCAATCCTGAAGGCAGAGTGCATGGTTCCTATTAGAGAGGGTGCCCCTGCATGAGCAGGGCCCCTCTGCAGCATTCGGAGACCCTTCTCTGATGCTGTTTGTAGTGCAGCCTGACCATATACTCTTAAGCGCATTATAACCTCGCGTTAAATGCTAACTTTGGAATGGCTGCACCTAAACATGTCGTGTTTGGTGTCAAACATCTTGGAATACTACCCCCCGCCAATTCTGGCTGCGGGGGTAGCATTCCACCCTTCTAGAGGGAGAGACATGTTAACCCTGGCCTGGCCGGTAACTTCTTTCTAAAGCCCTGGCATCACAAAATGGATGCTGCTGCCACAGACACGAGTCTGGCCTCCTGCTGCAGGACGAAACTCCGGCAGGGGAGGCCTGGACAATAGGTTTCCTGTCCCAGGGAGGTGTGACCACCTCCCCAGACAGGATAATGTGTATTGGGGCTGAGGCGGGAGCACTTTCGGGTGCTTTGAAGTCCTGCACTGGGGGCACACTTGGTGTCCCTGTGCATACCCCAGTTCAAACCGGATCAGGGGCTTGCAGCCCTGCTTTGGCGTGAACTGGACAAAGGGAAAGGGTGTAGCCACCCCTCTGCCCTGACCCACCCATAGGTGGGGCCACAGAGTAGTCCAACCCCTAAACTTAGTATAAGTATAGGAACCCAGTCCTTAGGACTTTAGATTATCCCTGGATGAAACTCTGAAACAGAATCCTGGACCTTCGACGCTCTACTCAAGACTAGAGGACAGAAGAATCTCCCTTGGGGTCAAGGAGTGACTCCCCTGCTTGGCAGGCACCAGAGAAGCAATTGTCCGGTCTGCATCGCCTAAGCTCCCGTCGGACGCCGAAGTCTTTGCATCACCAGAGGTAGATTTACAGACTTCCCCGAGGCTGCCCTGAGTCCCCAGCAAAGCTGAGGCCCGTAGCTGTCGTGGGTAACGTGGAACCGTGACCCCTGGACACCGCACGCATTTGCTAGTGCATCCTCTTCTGGGTCTCCCATGAAGTCGTGCTTTGGGCTCCGAGTAGCCCTAGCCTCCAGCGCCAACTGCACCGAAGATCACTGGCCTCCACTCCACGAGTGTCCTGTGAGCCAGCTCCACGTGCAATGTCTCGAGGCTCCTTCGCGGTCGCTAGCCTGTTGGCTAGTAGCCCTTCACGAAGGCCAATCCTTTTCTTCTTGGGCTCCCTGGTTGCTCCAGGCTTGCACTCACTTACCCTTGCTGGGTGAGTTCCTCAGACCTTGCTGGTCTGCATCATCGTCATTCTTTACTTTCATCAAGACTTGCCGTTGCCAAGGCTTGTTGGGTCCAATCCGGTCGCCGACACCTCAGCACTCGACAGACATTGTGTACCAGCCCGAATCCTGCTCCTGGTCACCGACAACGCCTCCTGGACCTCGTGGCTGAAGAGTCAAGACGACCTTCAACCTACCTGAAGCACTCGACATCGGTGGGCATCTGCTCATCGCCTTCCTGGTCACTGGCTAGTGACCCAGACTCTGTCCCCTCTGCTTTCAGGTTCTTCAGATCTCCGATCCACTCTTGGATCCACCCGGACACTTTCCACTTGGTCGCCAGCAGCACTTTGCAGCAGATCGCCATTCAAATCGACGACGAAACCCGACCCCGAAAGGCACCTATGCACCCGGCTTCCCTGGGTGAGGTAACACGAGTACTCCGGTGCTCCCGTGGGTAGAGACTCTAGAACGACCTAGTTCTCAAAGGGTTTGCTCCAAGTCCTCCTTTGAGTGTCCCTTTTCTTTAATTTCCTGATCGCGACTTTCTCCGTAGAAGTTAACGGCGTATCGCGGTTGTGTATTTACACTGCACGCGTCCCCCGTGGGTCCCCTGTGTCACTACCTTGGGTGGTTCCTTGTGGTCCAAGCACTTCTAGAGGCTCTAGGCCTAGTGTCTAGTTCAGTCGTGGTTCTTATACCACTTTATTGGTATATGGTTTGGTACGCCCCTAGGGCCCAAACATGTATTTGTGGTATTACTGTGTTTAAATAACTTATAACTTGTGTACTTCGAACTCTAGCCTCATAAAGAGACTAGAGGGTGTGTTTAGCAATAAATACATATATTTTGAATATATACCTGGTGTGGTGCTCTTTCATTTGATCACTCAAGAGATTATAGACTGGTAAAACAAGCTGCTTTACATTCCTTCAAGACTTAGCCTGAAGGCTGCTCTCCATAGCTACCACTAGGATAGCTTTCAATAAGGTTGTCTTTAACCTATCTCCAATAAGGGGTTGTTTGGACTGGTGCAAGGTGCCCACTATAATTAGTGGACAGCATATGCCAGGCCAACTTCTCACAATATAATGTAACCATGTTGAGTTAATTTACCCAGTCTGTAGGCCTAAATTGTAAGTTGTTTGAGTTTCGGTTCTTCCTAGCTGTTCAAGTATTAATTAAATAAATTCTAGTGTGCTCGAAGACAGTATGTTCTCATCCTACTGCAGGTGCAGGGAGTCGACCTCGTTATTTTGAGATTTAAGGAGATACTCGGAATGTCTTTGAAGAGGACTGAAAGGCGAGAAGGGAGGACACCTTCGTGCATAGCCTATCTGGGAACCAAGGCCACTGGAAGAACAGCCAATTAGTAAAAGCTTCTGTGGAAACTTACGGAAAACCGTTGCAAGTGGAAAAGTTTAACATATGACTCATTGGGGGCCGATCATTGTCTTTTTGTATAATGCGCAGGGACAGATAACCAGACTTCTGCCAGCTTTCGGAGGAGAAGGAGCATTTTAGAGCGAGCTCCATAGATTTATGCTATCAGACCCATTTTTCGTGAGTACTTCTTAGGAAGTCAACACGTGCTGACACCTTTGGGATATGATATAAGGGAGATAGGTAAGATTCTCATTGAGAGTAGTGTAGGGAAAGATTTTGCTCGTTCTTAAATGAAAAGAGAATTGGACTCCGCTTCCATCCTTTGCTGTATCTTGATTTTGGAGTTCATCATATTATGCCTTCTGTGCCGAATGACCTATATTCGTAAAATCGGCTCTGTATTGATTTTCTTGTACCTCTATACTCTAATATTGAGGTGTGTTTATATTCAATTATTTTTGGCCTTATAATAAATCCACAAAACTTAAAGACGGAGTCTGTGGTTTATTACAACTTGACTAAAATCTAAAGTATGATATTGAATTGTTTTTCTCCCCTCTATCACTTTTAGTAGTTAAATAAAAGACCATCTACACTACATTTAGTAGGGAAGAGTAGGAGTAAAGATTGGCGTAATCACTCCCATGAAAAAGAATATTAGGTATACCTTTAACCCAGCACCTTTAAAACTTTTGTCTCACACAGAGTGGCACAGGGTCTAAGTTTTGTTTATGACCTTGCTGAGCGTCAGTTCTGCCTGAGAGGGGACAACAAGTGATCCTGAGAAAACAGGAAGGTGCACAGAATGTCATGAAACACCCCGAAGCTACCAACAGAGTTGGGGGGGAGCTATATCAATTGCAAAAAAGTCCAGTTTACCCAGGACAATGAAGCAGAGATTTTATCTGTATGACTAAGTAACCTTTTTGCTATACCGCAAACTCCCTATCTTCTATCAAGCATACCATGAGCTCCCTCTAGGCCTTGTGTGCCAGCACTGGAAGAATGCAGCCATCAGCTATTTTATGGGTTCTCCTTGACCCTGCTGGGCTGTGCAGAGGTCCTGCAGCAGCAAACCCTTGTGTGCTGGATCAAGATCTCTCAGAATTGCATGGACTCTTTTTTTACCCTTTGGCCCATATATGCCCAATGTGACTTCACCACAGAGAGGGATTCACAAAGGGACCTGGATAGTTGGTCCTGTGGGTCTATCACTTAGAGCAACATAACATCAACATTCTCTTTTAGGTCTCACCTACCAGCCAGTGCAGTTGTGAAAGATCTATTGTGGGCTTACCAATAATTTACAGCGGGGTTACAGCCCTCCCTTGGTTACCATTGATCGACTTTATTGTCACTCTCATTTGCTTGCTTCTTCTTTGATGGCTTGTCTTCCTCTACCGTGTTTGCCCCTCCCTGGAGCATAGTGTTAAGGCAGACTATTTGCATTCTTCTGGTGAGGAAAGGGGCGATCCATCAGAGAGCGACTCCTTGGATGCCTATGTTGTGCAGCCTTGTGATGAGTGTGTGGTGGGAAACCATATCGAAGGCTGTCGAGAGGTCTATGAGGATCAGAGCCACAGTCTCTCCTCAGTCTAATAGAGCTCGGATGTTGTCTGTAGCCACGATGGGGACTGCCTCGATGCTGTAGTTGCTGCAGAATCCGTATTGGGAGGAGTCTGTAGGAGGTTCTGTTCCAGGCATGAGGAGAGTTATTGGTTGATGGCTTTCTCTAATACTTTGGGCGTGAACGGGAGCAGGAAGATCAGGCGGTGGTTGTTGAGTTCGCTGGCCTCAAGACCATCTTTCCACCCAGCCAACTGGCACTGCTATCATTTTCGTGAAGAAACTCAGCCATTCCTCATCTGACAAATTAGACTTTTTTTTCCTGCTCTGACAACCTTTCCATAGAAGGTAACTAACTCACTAGAAAATCTTTCAGTAGGTCGGTCAACATTCACTGAATGTTTTTCATACTCCATGTTGACAGAAGAATATAATCTGTGCTGGAATGGTGGGTCTCCCTCACATTTTCCCTATGCTCCTTCGAACAGTGGGTCAGTCAGACCTGTTGGCTGTATCAGTCACAGCAGAAACGGGCCCACTCTCAATGTGAAACCACAGAGAAAAACGCCTGTTTTCAGCTGCCTGAAACTTTTGAACTTTTTCAAAAGTTCGATGGACTTCCCCCTTCCTCAAAATTCCCCCTTGAGAAGTTTCTTGCTTGAATACCAAAAGGCAGACATGCAGGCGAAAGGGGCTGGTTTTCCCCCAGGTTTCCCATCGAGTGGTTTGCAGCTGACAGGCCGCAGCTGATCTCTCTCGCTCGAGGTTTGACTGGAAAGGAGAAGCGAGAACAGGGTTCACTTTCTCTTCTTCTGTGAGGACAGGCGTCAATTGCGTATTGTTTCTGCGGGGAAACTTAAGCAGGAGGGTGACGGTTGTCAAGTCACCCCAAAAGGCATGTGGCCCTTAGGAAAGCATCGGACGTGGAATTTCACGGAGTTAGGCCGTAAATAAGTTGCGTTTCTTCGCAAAGACCGTGAACATCCCTGTGGACGTCTCTGCAGTATCATCCTGAGGAGAGGCATGCATTGCTTCCCAGTCACAACGTGGTTTTTCTGTTGCAAATCTCGGGTTCTGTGAGAATTAGAAAGCGACAGTTCCTGTGTGTTCTTTAAATTATACACAGGCTTTCTTTGTGAGTTTAGGGTGCCATTTTATTCTGGTCAGAATTTCATGTTTTGCTCGAAATATGAGTATCCCATTAATTGGTGTAATATTTATTGTAACTGATAAAATCCCATTGTGCATAGTTTTTTTTATAGGGTAGGAGGACACATAGCAACCAATTATGGGTTTTTGCGAATAATATGCAAATTTTGGTGCTTAATAGGGATTTTCCCCGATAAATAACTCATAATTGCGATATGTGCGATAATAGGAATTACAACCCACTTGGCAATTGACTGGAACTTTTTTATTGGGCTCTTCAGTGCATTAATTACCAGCATCACTTTCTTGCGGGCAGCCTACTGTAACATCCTCAGCCTAGTAATAATCTGAGCCCAAACCATGGATTTGAATCTTCCACCACTCCATCTGCCCCAGACCAAAGGCCTCCTAGCCACTTGCTAAGCTGTCCCTAAACCTAACACCCTTTCCATGTGGTTTGAAGGTGTTAGCAAGACTGAAATTTTTCTGGCATAGTGTTCATTTGAGTCCCTGTTTAACTCCATCTTTCCAATCTAACTCTTCTAATTCACTTGTGGCATTTATAAAGGACACCCAGCATGTTCTGCCGACCTAGATACTGGCTCTTCCCAAAGAATGACTGGGGAACTCCTTGCACGTTGAGTGGCACTGGTGGCTAAGGTGTTAATATGTGTACCTGGCCATGGACATTCCTACCAGACTGCAGTAAACACCTACCTCTCGCTTAGTTGCTCGCTACCTGTTTGAGCTCAATACATTGTAGCTGACTGCCCAGCAGAGGCCCATCAATTCATAAAACTGCAAGCAGCATCAGGCCTCGGTCCTGCTCCGCCTTACTAAGCAAATACTATAACAGGTCAGATGCTGTTATCGATGGTGCCTTGCGATTTGCCTTAAGATGATTATGTATGACAGTGCACCATTATGCACTAAAGGGGCATGGAAAATGCTACAAAATTACCCAGGCAATACTATACAGTTCTCTTGTTCACCCCTATGTGTTTCAGGTCACACAACGATCTTTAGAGACATGAAAATATGTCTGCACTTTTCTACAGACACTACATACCAATGTGGGATGCCCCAGTCAATAATGTGTCCCAGTGCGGCAAAATCTTCACGTTTTACAGTCCGAGGTCCAAATTACGAGTGTCTAGAATTGGCCCCTTTAAGTCTGAAGAGTTACTGATAAGCGGGGTACTGGTAACTCCTAGAGTATACTTAACAAGGATTACAAGTGCAACCCTGACAGTTCCTTTAGAAAAGAGGACTTTGCAGAGGGAGTCAGCAATTCTTGCCCCAATTCCCTTAGTTGCTCCAAATTTCTTTCCTCTGTATTTCACAAGGAGATTTCAGCTACTTTTTGCAGTCAAAATCTTTAGGTGACATGTACATTATCTACGGTAAATTTGTGGACCTTGCAATTTCGATGGGACCTGTAATAGGAGTCAGTGCCCCATCGAAATTAGGAAGGAACCTCTACACTTCTGGAGACAAACCACTGAAATGTCTTCCTTCTGAACCAGACGGAGCACCAGCCACTCACGGTTCACATTCGGCATGTGACTTATGAAAATAAATTTAAAAAAAACACAATCCCCTGTGATACAGGAGTCCCTATTCACGTTGCCTTCAAAATAACCTCTCATAAGGGACATTTTTAAGGCTGGGTCAGAATTGTAAACAGAAAGAATATTTCTTCAATGAATCAGAGATTCTATGCATGTGGCTTAAAGGCTATTTGAGTGAACTAGTGAAAAGCACTTAACCCAGCCTGGTTCACCCCCGCAAGTCAAGACTAGTGCCAAAAAAGAAAGATAAAAAATTAAGAAAGCTCGATATGTGTTCTTCAACCTCTCCCCTATGTAACCATATCAAAATATCATTGGTAGGTAATATCTGCTAGTGACGACAAGCTTAACAAGTCTTAAAAATCCTTAAGGACAACTTGGCAACAACTTATCGCCACCAAAGCCTGGTCCTACCAAACTTCTGTCTCAGGGCTTATTATGGGTGCAGTTGCTGCTTCAAACTGGATTTTAGTATTACATGAAGGAAGACACTAGGATTACAATAATACACCTCCCAGACACACACCCAACCCTCAGAGCCCATGTTTAGTGTGGCTAAAGACTTTCACCATCTATAAAATGCTCAAAGTTCGTAGAGCATGCTGGCCCCAGGAACTTTTACCTCATTGGTTAAGTTGAGCCCAAAAGTCATTCTCATCTACTAGCTTGTGCAGGCATAAATGCAGCATCTCCTGATACCCACTTCAGAACTCTCCTGACCGTGAAGAAGAGCAGAAGAAGACTGCACCTGCAGTCTGTGTCCTCCGAGGAGGCCTGAAGGACTGGACCTGTTCCCTCTTGTACCCAGGACACAGAAGTGGAATCCATGAGGGTAAACACCCCTTACGATGCATCCCTCACCCCGCATGTTGTTACAACGCGGTCATTACAACGACCACGTTGTAACAACGCATACCATTACCCCGCAAGTCGTTACAACGACTTGCGGAGGGGGTAGAAGGTGTTGGATGTAAAATCCAACACCTTCACTAGTGTCCGCACAGACTGGAGTTGGAATAGTAAATTATACTATTCCAACATCCAGCGCCCCCCTCCGCAAGTCGTTGTTACGACTTGCGGGGTAATGGTATGCGTTGTTACAACGTGGTCATTGTAACGACCGCATTGTAACAACATGCGGGGTGAGGGAAAGCGGGAAAAAGAGGCCTATTCCTCCAAGAGTCATAAAGCTGACCTCCTGTTCAGGCTACAGAGATGGAACAAGCTACAAGAGGCCTTTCCTACAACTGCACAGCTGAGTAGTGGCAACTGGACCTGGAGTCGACCCTTCTGTTGGCATCTGCCTGACACTCTGTGAGCCGGAGGTTCTGGGGCTTTAGAAGTGTACACCTGTGGTGGATTGGTACTTAGAGGACTAAGTCTGAAGGTAAAGTCTTTGACCAGGTCAAACCTAGTTGGTGTATCTGACCCACGCTCCACCGCAGTCAGACATAAATTGCATCTACGTCCCGTTCTACTGTGACCATTGACTATCATTGGCACTGTGTGCTTAATGGTACTATACCTACTTAACATGTTAAAAACTCATGCCTCTGGTTCCCCTTATTAGATTTTTGGAATTTTGTGGAATTTTGTTTATGAAATGCTACTCAATTTTTGTAATTCATTTTAGGATTTTTGTTGTTTTGTATTTTGACTTTTTTACTGTTTTGGTACTGCATAAATACATTACACATTGCCCTAAGTTAAACCTGTCTAATCTGTGCCAAAGCTACCAGGAAGCTGAGCTCAGGTTACTTTAGTGGCTGTAAGGCTTCACCCTAACAAGGGATGTGATTATTTGCTGAATTGCTGATGTTCTTTGACTGAGTGTGCCCTGGGCTCCTGCTAATCAGGTGCCCAGGGCCTATATTCCTTCCCTAAAACTGCATTGAAGCCTAAACCCAATTGGCATCTCTGGCCACATGTCAGCCCCTGGTAAATGGTACCACAGGTACCCAGGGCACTGTGAACAGGGAAGGCCCCTAAGGGCTGCAGCACTTATTGTGCCACCCTTAGAGGCCCTGCACCTTTTCACACACACACTGCCTTTGCCGGCTGTGTGTCTTGGTGCAGAACAAAGTGAAGAGTCGACATGGCACAAATCCCTGTGTGCCATACCCACAAACCACTGCCCTGGCATACATCAGTCCCCCCTCTAGCTGGGTGCCCTATTCCAGTGGTGAGGGTACAGGTGCATGAGCCCTGTACCCCTACAGTGCCCAAGTCCATTCCTGGGCCCTATAAGTGCTGTGCTGCCATTAAGAGTATATGGTGCTGGGAGTTTGTCATTACGAACTCCACAGCACCATAATGGCTACACTGAAGACTGGGAAGTTTGGTATCAAACTTCTCAGCACATTAAACCCACACTGATGCCAGTGTGGGATTTAATGTAAAATGCACAACAGAGGGCATCTTAGAGATGCCCCCTGAAACTCGACCAACTTCTAGTGACCTGACTGAGTGGCTGCTTAGGCTGCCACCAACAGACATGTTTCTGGACCCCTGGGTTGAGAGCCTGCTGCTCGTGGGGGCCTGAAACAATGCACATCCTGGGACGAGGTGCCAAGCCTCCTCCCCCAGGATGGGCAGGGTTCACAAAGGGGAAGCTTCAAAGGCATGCCGCCTTTGTGAGCCATCCCAGACCCATTGCTGCTTTCAGCAACTGGTCCCCACTGGTTCTACCCCCCACTTTGGGTGGGAGAACCGGCGGGAAAAACAAGTGAGGGAAAGAGGTGTGCCCACCTCTGCCAACTCCACACCTCAGGTGGGGGAGGCGAGGTGAAACACAACTCTGAGTCCCCGCCATCTTGAGGATGGGGGGACCTAGCCAACCAGGGACAGGCTCCTGCCCCCTCCCACTGGAGGGTGGCACGATAGGGGTGTACCCACCCCAGGGAAGGACCCATTGGTCCCTGCCCTTTACCTACCTGTAACGCCCCTAAATCTAGTATTTAGGGGGCACCCTGAACCTTGCTTCCTCAGATCCAGACAAGAAACAAGAAGAAAAGAAGAAGAAAAGAAGAAGGACGAAGAGCCGTGCAGAGCTAACAAGAGGACGACGCCCACTGACTTGGCCCCAGCCCTACAGGCCTGTCTCCCCTCGAACCTGCTCCTGCGAAATCCCGGTGTGTCCTGCAGCCAGCAACCTCAAAAACCCCGGAGGACCTGCCTGCCTTCACTTCTAAGCCTGCTTCTCCCGTGAACACCGGACTTGTTTAAACTGCAGCTTCTGGCTCCGGCCGGATACCGCGAATCCAGCCCACTCTGCACCCACCGAACCCGGCCCGAGCTCGAGTGGAAAAACACCACGAGGAGGTCACCCCGATGATCCTGACCCGAGATTCGGCGACTCCTAACCTGCCTCAAGCCTCCAGTCGACGCCTGCAGCCTCAATCCAGAGGATCCCCTCTACCGCGACCAGAGCGGGTAAGACTTTCCCATGTCCCAAGGCACCCCTGCACCCGAAGCCCCATGGCCTTGTGTGCCCAAACCAACGGTGCCTAACCAACCCAAGACATCCCAACTTACCCCTCGAAGTGGTGATCGCACCCAGAATATCCTCGTCCCCGAGCCTGCAGTGTTTCTTCTAACTGGAGGTGCTCCATTGAAAACAACAAGGCACCCGACCTCAAAACAGCACTCTGCACCCGGCCGCCCTAGTGCCACTGTGGGTGCACCTTTGGTGCTACTTTGGTTCCCTATTTGCCCTGACCTAAACCCTAGGAGCTTTGCTCCCACAACCCAGTGGCCTGCTTGCCAGCAGCCACCAACCGGAGACCCCCTATCCTCCATAGGATAACATTGGGCCTCAACACTCTGCATCCGGCCGCCCTAGTGCCGCTGAGGGTGCAGCAACAGTGCATCACTGACCCTGGGGGACCCCTGAGTCTAACCCCAGAACCTTAACTCCCACAGTCGATTACTTACCTACAAACCGATAACCTGTTTTTCCTCCATAGGATAACATTGACACTTTTTCTCCAAAAAGTTTCTGTGTGGAGTTTTGAAATCTAAAAATATTCTTTAAAAATCGCACAAATAACCAAAACCTGTTTACTTACCGGTTTGCAGGAAATGTCCCAGTGCTGAATCTAGGTATCCAGCACTGAGTTAGAAAAGTAACGTGAAAAGTAACTTACCTTCAATTTACTGGAAAAGCCCATGCATTTCAATGTACTGCTCCAAAAAGTTTCTAAGTGTGGAGTTTTGAAATCTGAAAATATTCTTTAAAAATCGCACGAATAACCAAAACGTATTTACTTACCTGTTTGCAGGAAATGTCCCAGTGCTGAATCTAGGTATCCAGCACTGAGTTAGAAAAAGTAACGTAAAAAGTAACTTACCTGTAATTTGCTGAAAAAGCCTATTCATTTCAATGTACTGTATTTGCTAAGTGTTGCAACCTACTGCATCCCCTGTAAATCAAACAAAGTCCAATTTCTATTGCATTTTCAAACTGTTCTATATTCAGCAACTTAATATTGCAAAGTATTTTATGCTTACCTGTGCCAGGCTTGCTTGGTTCTAAAATAAAACAGTATATTTTTATACAAAAACAATTGGCCTAGAGTTCAGTTCTTGAGTGTGTGAATTCATTTGCTGACTGGGTGTGTACATCAAATGCTTAACACTGTCCTCTGATACTGCCTTACTGCTCGACCACTCTACCTCAAATAGAGAGTAAGGTTCTATCTAACTTTAACCTCTGCCTACCTCTGGGGTCACTTGGACTCTATACACACTATACCTCATTTTGGTGTAGTGTATATAGAGCCAGTTTCTTACATTGGTGGATCAGCGGTGGGATATATAACTTTCATTTGTTGGACTACTTGGTTACCACCTGATCACATGACAGAACTCTTAAATTGCCTTTAGAATTCTGATTTTTTCAAATTGGCATTTTTTACCAAACTACTAAAAGTCTTGTTAGGGCCTTGCTTAAGTCCCTTTAGAATATTAATAAATAAAAAGACACTGTAGTCAAGGGTAGAGGGGTTAGAACTTTTTTGTTAGAATGTCTCAAAAACAGAACCTAGCTATTAGTGAAGATAATAATGACATGCAGGACATGGTTGAGGAGCTTGACCTCACCCCTTACCTTCACTTGTCTTTCAAGGAAGTAAGGTCCTTATGTAAACTTAAAAATATACCAATGGGCCCTCACCCAACCAAACAAAAGCTCCAGGAGCTGGTGGCTGAGTATTCAAAGGCCCACCCCTCTGAAAATGGTGATGACCAGTCAGAGGGAGAAGGAGGTGAAGAGGATGGAGAAAGGTGCCCACCTCCACCACTTCCTAGGGAAGAAAGGAACCCTGTTCCCTTACTTCCAAGAATCAGCCTCTGTGGACCTAGAGGCCACACAGATGGCTCAGGCTCTGGTGAGGACATTGAGGACAGCCTCAATGAGGAGGACAGCCTTTTAGCAAGGCTGGCCAAAAGACTGGATCTGAAGTCCAGACTCCTGGCTCTAGAGAAAGAAAGAAAGGAGATGGGTTTAGCACCCATCAATGGTGGCAGCAATCTTAATAAGGATAAAGAGCAATCTTATGATCCTAAAATCCCCAAAGGGATTGTCCCTAAATTTGAGGAGGGTGATGACATCACTAAATGGTTCACAGCCTTTGAGAGGGCTTGTGACATGAGAAAGGTGAAGAAACCTCTCTGGGGGGCACTCCTGTGGGAACTGTTCTCTGGTAACTGCAGAGACAGACTCCTGACCCTTTCTGGGCCAGATGCTGGGTCTTATGACCTCATGAAGAGAACTCTGAGGGATTTGGACTCACAACTGAGGAGTACAGAATTAGATTCAGTGGGGCTCACAAAACCCAAAACCAGTCCTGGATTGATTTTGTAGACTACTCAGTAAAGACACTGGATGATTGGTTAACTGGACACAATGTGCATGTCTTTACTGGAATTTACAACTTGTTTTGTGAAAGGACCATATTTTAAGTAATTGCACGAATTAAAAGTTACATCAGCATTTGGTAGACCTAGGTCTAATTTCTCCCCAAGAATTGGGAAAGAAGGCAGACCACTGGGTCACGACTAGAGTGACTAAGACAACCACTGGGGGTGACCAAAAGAAAGGGGTTACAAAACCTCCCCAGGGGAAAGGTGGTGAGAATCCCCAAGATAAAAAGTCTGAGTCTTCTAAAGGGCCCCAAAAACCTGCACGGGGGTGGGTCCCAAAACACTCCCTATACTCCACAGCCCTATAGGGGGAAGAACTTTGATCCTGCAAAGGCCTGGTGTAACAACTGTAAGAAGTTGGGACACTTAACTGAGACAAGGCTTGCCCTAGCAAGAAGGCCCCTAGTCCTACAGCTACTCCTGGTGTAGCCAGTCTCCAGATGGGACCAACAGTGTGCCCAGAGCAAATCAGGTTGCACACTGAAGCAGTTCTAGTTTCAGAGGGGGAAGTTGAGTTTGCCACTGTAGCTGTGTGGCCACCCAACTTAAAGAAATACTTAAAATACCCTTGGATTAATGGAACTAGGATAGAGGCTCTGAGGGATACAGGTACCAGTGTCACTATGGTGAGAGACACACTGGTTTCCCCTGAGCAATACTTGATTGGGCGTACTTACCCAGTCACCAATGCTAACAGTGTTACCACTAACCATGCAATGGCTATGGTGACATTAGACTGGGGGGGTTACTGGCCTAAAACAGGTAGTGGTCTCTCCAAAGCTACCAGCTGCATGTCTGCTTGGCAATGACCTGGAAACCTCAGACTGGGCTGATGTTGAACTAAAAACCCATGCAGCAATGCTGGATATCCCTGAATTGGTGTGTGTAAATCAAGAGCACAGAGCAAAAGGCAGGGTGAAAAAGTGTTGGAGCCTGAAAGTCTGTCCCAACCTATCAAGAGAAAAGGTAAGAAGACTGGGGAACCAGCTTCTGTTCAGTAAAAGGATCAGGACCCCTCTCCTCAGGGAGAGGATTTGGACAACCCAGAGGGAACTGAGCCTATGGAGCTTGACCCTTACCAGGTTGAACTCTTGGGCCCAGGGGGACTCTCTAGGGAAGAGCTGTGCCAGGGACAGCAAGACTGTCCCACTCTTGAAAGCCTGAGGCAGCAAGCTGTTTCAGAAGCAAAGGGAGATGTCAGTGGTACCCACAGAGTTTATTGGGAAGAGGGATTACTGTACACTGAGGCAAGAGACCCCAATCCTGGAGCCACCAGGAGAGTGTTAGTGCCACAGAGGTACAGGGAGTTCCTCCTAACTTTAGCTCATGACATCCCCCTAGCTGGACATCTGGGCCAAACCAAGACTTGGGAAAGGCTAGTTAGCCACTTTTACTGGCCCCAGATGCACCAAAAGGTGAAGGAGTTTGTCAGCTCCTGTGTTACCTGTCAAGCCAGGTGGCCACCCAAAGGTCCCCCTGATACCACTGCCTGTGGTGGGGGTTCCCTTTGAAAGGGTAGGTGTGGACATAGTGGGTCCACTTGAACCTCCCACAGCCTCAGGGAACAAATTCATACTAGTGGTAGTGGATCATGCCACTAGGTACCCTGAAGCAATTCCACTTAGGACTACTACCAGTGGCGTAACACAGGCCCCCGCAGCCCCCGCCGTGCGGGAGGGCCCCCAAGCACCAGGGGGCCCCCTCAGCACATTACTCTGACCAGAGAGCTCATGATTGAGTCCGGAGGGGGCCCCTCCACGTGCTTTGCAGGGGGGCCCCCTCAAGTCTCGTTACGCCAGTGACTACTACAGCTCCTGCAGTAGCCAAGGCCCTCATTGGTGTCTTCACCAGGGTAGGGTTTCCTAAGGAGGTGGTTTCAGACAGAGGTTCTAACTTCATGTCTGCTTACCTGAAACACATGTGGAAAGAGTGTGGAGTGCAGTACAAGTTTACTACACCCTATCACCCACAAACCAATGGCCTTGTTGAGAGATTTAACAAGACTTGAAAGGCATGATTATGGGGCTCCCTGAGAAACTCAAAAGGAGATGGGATGTCCTCTTACCATGTCTGCTTTTCGCTTACAGAGAAGTGCCACAGAAGGGAGTAGGTTTTCCCCCTTTGAACTTCTGTTTGGCCATCCTGTGAGGGGACCACTCTGTCTTGTAAAGAGGGTTGGGAGAAGCCTCTCCAAGAACCCAAACAAGATATTGTGGACTATGTGCTTGGCCTAAGGTCCAGAATGGCTGAGTACATGGAAAAGGCATCCAAGAATCTTGAGGCCAGCGAGGAACTTCAGAAGCACTGGTATGACCAAAAAGCTGCACTGGTTGAATTTCAACCTGGGCAACAGGTGTGGGTTCTGGAGCCAGTGGCACCAAGGGCACTTCAGGACAGATGGAGTGGCCCTTACCCTATCCTAGAGAAAAAGAGTGAGGTCACCTACTTAGTTGACCTGCGCACAAGCAGGACACCCAAAAGGGTTATCCATGTGAACCGCCTAAAGCTCTACAATGACAGGGCTGACATCACCATGCTGATGGTGACTGATGAGGAGCAGGAAGCAGAGAGTGAACCTCTCCCTGACCACCTCTCATATAGCCCAAAAGATGGGTCAGTAGATGGAGTTGTCTTTTCAGACACCCTCTCTGCCCAACAGCAGGCTGACTGCAAGCAAGTCATTCAACAGTATGCTAAGCTCTTTTCCTTGTCCCCTGGTCTGACAAACTGGTGTACCCATGATGTGGACACTCGTGACAGTGCACCTGTCAAAAACAAAATCTATCGACAGTCAGACCAAGTCAAGGAAAGCATCAGAGCTGAAGTCAGCAAGATGCTGGATTTAGTGGTTATTGACCCCTCTAAGAGCCCCTGGGCTAGCCCAGTGGTTCTGGTCCCCAAACCTCACCCACAGGGTGGAAAGAGAGAAATGAGGTTTTGTATGGATTATAGAGGGCTCAGCTCTGTCACCAAGACAGATGCTCACCCTATCCCAAGAGAAGATGAGTTGATAGATAAGTTGGGGGCAGCCAAATTCTTAAGTACCTTTGACTTAACTGCAGGGTACTGGCAGATTGGCATGGCCCCAGGAGCAAAAGAAAAAACAGCATTCTCCACACCTGATGGGCACTATCAGTTCACTGTTATGCCCTTTGGTTTAAAGAATGCCCCTGCCACCTTCATACATCAGTCACCCCTCTAGCTGGGTGCTCTATGCCAGTGGTGAGGGTACAGGTGCATGAGCCCTGTACCCCTACAGTGCCCAAGTCCATTCCTGGGCACTGTAAGTGCAGTGCTGCCATTAAGAGTATATGGTACTGGGAGTTTGTCATTACGAACTCCACAGCACCATAATGGCTACACTGAAGACTGGGAAGTTTGGTATCAAACTTCTCAGCACATTAAACCCACACTGATGCCAGTGTGGGATTTAATGTAAAATGCACAACAGAGGGCATCTTAGAGATGCCCCCTGAAACTCGACCAACTTCTAGTGACCTGACTGAGTGGCTGCTTAGGCTGCCACCAACAGACATGTTTCTGGACGCCTGGGTCGAGAGCCTGCTGCTCTCGGGGGCCTGAAACAATGCACATCCTGGGACGAGGTGCCAAGCCTCCTCCCCAGGATGGGCAGGGTTCACGAAGGGGAAGCTTCAAAGGCATGCCGCCTTTGTGAACCTCCCCAGACCCATTGTTGCTTTCAGCAACTGGTCCCCACTGGTTCTACCCCCCACTTTGGGCGGGAGAACTGGCGGGAAAAACAAGTGAGGGAAAGAGGTGTGCCCACCTCTGCCAACTTCACCCCTCAGGTGGGGGAGGCGAGGTGAAGCACAACTCTGAGTCCCCGCCATCTTGAGGATGGGGGGACCTAGCCAACCAGGGACAGGCTCCTGCCCCCCTCCCACTGGAGGGTGGCACGATAGGGGGTGTACCCACCCCAGGGAAGGGACCCATTGGTCCCTGAACTTTACCTACCTGTAATGCCCCTAAATCTAGTATTTAGGGGGCACCCTGAACCTTGCTTCCTCAGATCCAGACAAGAAACAAGAAGAAAAGAAGAAGAAGGATGAAGAGCCGTGCAGAGCTAACAAGAGGACGACGCCCACTGACTTGGCCCCAGCCCTACACGCCTGTCTCCCCTCGAACCTGCTACTGCGAAATCCCGGTGTGTCCTGCAGCCAGCAACCTCAAAAACCCCGGAGGACCTGTCTGCCTTCACTTCCAAGCCTGCTTCTCCTGTGAACACCGGACTTGTTCAAACTGCAGCTTCTGGCTCCGGCCGGATACCGCGAATCCAGCCCACTCTGCACCCGCCGAACCCGGCCCGAGCTCGAGTGGAAAAACACCACGAGGAGGTCACCCCGGCGATCCTGACCCGAGATCCAGCGACTCCTGACCTGCCTCAAGCCTCCAGTCGATGCCTGCAGCCTCAATCCAGAGGATCCCCTCTACCGCGACCAGAGCAGGTAAGACTTTCCGACATCCCAAGGCACCCCTGCACCCAACGCCCCACGGCCTTGTGTGCCCAGACCAATGATGCCTAACCAACCCAAGACATCCCAACTTACCCCTCAAAGTGGTGGTCGCACCCAGAAGATCCTCGTCCCGAGCCTGCAGTGTTTCTTCTAACCGGAGGTGCTCCATTGAAAACAACAGGGCCCCGACCTCAAAACAGCACTCTGCACCCGGCCGCCCTAGTGCCGCTGAGGGTGCGCCTTTGGTGCTAATTTGGTTCCCTATTTGCCCTGACCTAAACCCTAGGAGCTTTGCTCCCACAACCCAGTGGCCTGCTTGCCAGCAACCACCAACCGGAGACCCCCTATCCTCCATAGGATAACATTGGGCCTCAACACTCTGCACCCGGCCGCCCTAGTGCCGCTGAGGGTGCAACAACAGTGCATCACTGACCCTGGGGGACCCCTGAGTCTAACCCCAGAACCTTAACTCCCACAGTCGATTACTTACCTACAAACCGATAACCTGTTTTTCCTCCGTAGGATAACATTGACACTTTTTCTCCAAAAAGTTTTTGTGTGGAGTTTTGAAATCTAAAAATATTCTTTAAAAATCGCACAAATAACCAAAACGTGTTTACTTACCGGTTTGCAGGAAATGTCCCAGTGCTGTACCTAGGTATCCAGCACTGAGTTAGAAAAGTAACGTGAAAAGTAACTTACCTGCAATTTACTGGAAAAGCCCATGCATTTCAATGTACTGCTCCAAAAATTTTCTAAGTGTGGAGTTTTGAAATCTGAAAATATTCTTTAAAATCATACGAATAACCAAAACGTATTTACTTACCTGTTTGCAGGAAATGTCCCAGTGCTGAATCTAGGTATCCAGCACTGAGTTAGAAAAAAGTAACGTAAAAAGTAACTTACCTGTAATTTACTGAAAAAGCCTATTCATTTCAATGTACTGTATTTGCTAAGTGTTGCAACCTACTGCATCCCTGTAAATCAAACAAAGTCCAATTTCTATTGCATTTTCAAACTGTTCTATATTCAGCAACTTAATATTGCAAAGTATTTTATGCTTACCTGTGCCAGGCTTGCTTGGTTCTAAAATAAAACAACAGTATATTTTTATACAAAAACAATTGGCCTAGAGTTCAGTTCTTGAGTGTGTGAATTCATTTGCTGACTGAGTGTGTACATTAAATGCTTAACACTGTCCTCTGATACTGCCTTACTGTTCGACCACTCTACCACAAATAGAGAGTAAGGTTCTATCTAACTTTAACCTCTGCCTACCTCTGGGGTCACTTGGACTCCATGAGGTGCCTGCCACAGGGTGCAGGGATGTTTAAGAGCATGCCTTTTGGCATTGGGGCTTGTGCTGCGACCCTTTTCTGGGAAGCAGCACAAGTCTCAATGCAAAGAGGCATGTTTCCGACCGCCTCCATGGCGGTCGAATCCGAATTAGACGGTCAGGACTGCAGACTACCTGTTGGCCAGTTCCTTTACCGCAATGATGCCGGTCGGACGCTCATCCGACTGGCATCGTAATTTGGGCCCTGATGTTGCTGTTCCCATTTTTTTCATTTCTTGTTGTACAATGAATTCAGGGCAACCATTGTTAGTGTTAAAATTAAAAAATACTAACATTTTACCTCAAAATCCTCCAGAGGAGAATCATTTTGTTCCTGAAGCCAGTTGATGCATGGAGTCCATGGTTGCGATGTTCCTGGTGATGGAGCAAGGACTCACAAATGAGACTTGCTCGGATGCAATCTTCTTAAAAGTATTAATGTATTAAATTGTATTGTTCATACTAACCATTGCACACACAAATATAAGTAGCAAGGAAGCTTGCCTATGTGTTTTTATTAACAAGTAACGCTTGTCTATTCTAAAATGGCCGCTAAAGCGCAGGAACTTTACTGCGCATGTCTCAACCATATCACGTGGTGTGACGTCTTTCTTTGCTTGGTGGGACAATTCTTGCTTCTGCGCAGTGTGAATTAAAATGGCTGTTTATGTTTTCACATGCTACAGCTTGCTCTTATGTTTTATTTGAATTTTAGTATTCTAACGCTACTAATGCAGGATAAGTTTATAAGTAAATGGGAATAGAGTAGAAAGAGTGGGTATACAGTGAAACATTTTATTTGTGATTTTAATATTTTCTTCTTTGACTTTATTAGTTTGTAAATTTGGGCCTGGGGTTGGTGAACTGAAAACTCGTGTGACCATGGTTCTGCGCATGCTCCTTGAAAGGCTGCCCAGAGGGAAAAGGATGAAGTCAACCTGGACGTCGTCCAAGGCCACGACCTGATGGCCAATATTGTTGTATTCATGAATGTCCCTATAAAAATGTAACAATGTACATGAAGAATGTATAAACTTTGTCATGAGACGGGTGGGAAATAAAGCAAATGTATTAAAAGTGAGGGCGGTATTCTAAAACAAAGGGCTTTAAGAAAATGAATTAAATCAATATGGTGTGAGGATCAACCCCCTGTCCACGTCCAATCAGAAGTAGTGGCCCCATAATTCTGCAACATTTAGGGGAGGTACATGGGCGTAGAAGGGTATAATAGATATAGCAATAGCAATTAGCATTAGAACGCTCTGGCTCCAGACATACAAGCTGATCGATTGCAGACTGAACCGCTGTCCAGAGAGGTCCTGAGGTGGGGCGGCGGAGTCCAGTAGAAGGAAGTCACAGGAGAAATCGAGGAGAAGCGAAGTACCAGAGAGGGGAACGACGCAGGCGTCGTTGATAGAGAGGTCACCGGTCCTGTCCTGATTCCGGGAGGAGGTCTTTGCTCTTCATCCTTCCAGGGTCCTATCTTTCCAACTCCTTGGCCAAGGGGTTTGGCTCTCGCACTTTAGGTAAATATAAATGCAAACCTTAGTTGCGCTGCTGTCTCTATCTTCTCTTTTCCTAAGGGACCGTCATTAATCGATAATTCATTTTTATGCTTCCTCCTTGCGATACGATTTAAGTATCATGTGGTTTTGTATTTACTCTGCTAAATCTTTAGATAAACATTTTAAAACTTCTTGACTCAGTGATTATTTTAGAAATGTATGAATTGTATGGAACGTCACTCATTTTAAACTTCCCAATTAGCAATTGATTCATTGGTAAGTCATTACTCTTCAATCAGAAGGTAATTGGTAGCAGGGATTTTGATAAAGAGTACCAACTGACCCATCAGCGGAAATTGCTAGCGTAGTATGAATGTATGGGCCCAAGTGAGTATTTTGTGTATGAATGCTTGTTGCTAGTAACCCGCTGGATCAGTTTTCTGGTTATCAGAGGATGGTTGTATTTTGTTAATTGGGTAATGAGAATTTTATTTTTATGAACTAACATCCGCTATTTGTTTGAAGTTTGTTTTATGTTGTCTAGAATCCCCGGGGAAAATTGAGAAGCGGATGGTAAGTGGAAGCCATACTGCAGTGAGGTTATCTGTCAGGCAGAAATAGTACTGAAAAGTTAAGTAGGGCTATCAGTAATTGTTAGGGACTCTATGTGTATGAGTAATAACAAGGGAATATGCTAGTGAAAATTTGATGTTATATCACCTAGAAAGGGTAACATTGAAGAAGTAACAGGTATTTCTGAAGCTTGCGTGAAGAGTAGACGGAAGTGTTTTACTGGTAGTGTATGATTAGTAAACGGAAGAGATTTACTAAGAAGTGAGAGAATCTATCTTTTTCAAGTTAGCGAAACTGACACGATAGCGAATGTTTTATGTTGTTACTGAATTTAATTAGAAAATAGGGAGAATAAAACTTTGCGTAAGTTTTTGTAAAGGGAGGGTCAGCTGCCGGAGAGGAAGCTGACGTCACAAACGCCGCGCTGGGATTGGTTGAAACCGCGGGCGTGAAAAGACTCTTGTAAAGGAGGGGTCAGTAGTCAGGAGTAACACTGACGTCACAGGTGTCGCGCTGGGATTGGTTGAAACAGCGAAGGACAGAAAGGCGCAGATTGTAAAGATGGGGTTGTCAGAAAAGACGTCACTGAAAAGCCACGCTAGGATTGGTCCAGACGCAAAAGTTAGCTGGAATTTAACTGGTTGTCAACATAGAAGTCGAAATCTTAGTGGACAGTGGAAGTTGTATGTTTAAACGCGATCCGACTTTAATAGGAACTCGTCCAGACAGGAGATTCCTAGGTTTTGCAGAATATAATTCAATAAACAGATATTTACCCAGAATGTACGGAGAAAAGAGAAAAATGTCATTTCTACAAAAGATTAAGAATTATTTTAAAAAGGACAAAGCAATCAAAACTAGGGAAGGAATTATCATTCCACCAGCTAAAACGCCCGCTTCATTTATGATGATGGAGAGAGGTTATCATACTTGCGTATGGATAGAAAATTGGATAGAATATACCAAAAATGATGGAATATTAGCTTTTTCAGAAAATGGTACTTTCAATGGGAGGATTCTTCAAAATGTGAGATTAAGAATGAATGATTTAGAACCCAGACCTAGATTGACTCAATACGAAGCCTTAGAAGAATGGGAAACTGAGGAATTTGAACGTGACCGATCCAGAAGCAATAGGGGTTATCGGGGATTTTTTCCCAGATACCAAAACAAGTCAAGGGACGGTCAGATGAAACAGTGGAGAAGAGCAATGCTTACAGAGGGTCTGTATCCCATATTAATGGCAGAAGAATCGTCAGGAAATAAATGCACAGAAAAGACAAAACATTTGACTAGATTTGGAGATTCCGAAGACGAATTTATGGAAGATCTATTAAAGAATCCACCACCATATCAGGAAGGGACAAGTGGATACACCCCAAGTGCACCCTTGTTAAGAACACCTTTGGTACCTGAAGTATTACATGATTCACCAGTTAGTAGAGTACTTCACGATAAAGAAAAGGAAGCGATAGATAAAAACAGAGCAGAATTAATTCAAAAAGTAACACAATTGAGTGTTCACCCTGATTCATTGACCATACCTGTAACGATTGGTCCAGTGGTTCCCTTATATGGTGACAAGGCAACTTATCCCAAACCTCTAGTTATACCTACACCTGTGAATGTTCCTAAACCGGAAGTAGTAGTAATGGTTGAGGATCACTTTAGTGATTGTGAGTCTATAATTTCATTAATGGACTTGCCCATTCGAGATTCTGTAAATAATACTCCAAGAAGAGTAACACCTAGTTGCTCCAAAGATGTAAACATAGTAACCTCATCAGGAACTAAAAGTGCCACAGTAGTTACACCTGAAGACTTAGAAAGGTGGGCACAAGGATCAGACAAACAGAATTCACCCCCAAAGATTATGGACATTTATAAATTAAAAGTTGAATTAGAAGAAATGATAGCAGGAAATGTAGGAGTAGATCGCCTAAATATTTACGATGAAGAAGAATTATTGTTTGTATGCAGAAGCATCACAAGAAATACAAAAATATTTCATGAGAAATTATTAGATTTAGCTCAACAGATGGGAATTGAAATAGGGAAGTCAAAGGTGTTACAAAAACCCTATAGAGCAGATTTTTCAGACAAGGATTTAGAGAATATGAATGCCTCAGGAAGGAAATTACAAGTAAAAGAATTATTGACAGTTTTGCAGAAATGGGGAGAGCTAGATAAATGGAAAGTTAGATGGACAAAGAAAAAGGAAGAGGCACGACATAATAAAACGACTTCAGAATATTTAATGAAGGAAACAGGGAAAGGAGATCAAAAGTACCCGATGCGAGAAGTTCCAGAAGGGAGATATGTACATGTCCCATGGAGCAGACAGGATATTTTGTCATTTACGAATGATTTTCCAAAGTTGAGAGAAAAGCCAATTGAATGGTACAAGCAGGTTGAAAGGTTTGTGAAGGTGTCAAAGGTATTGTTAAAAGACTTGGATGGTTTGTTCGACATAGTGGTACCTGCAGATTTGTGGACAGATTGCAAAATCACAATTGATTGGCCTAGTGAGGAGTATCCTAGAGATCCAAAGACAGGTGCCCCGTCCAATGATGTAATGAAAAAGTATCAGCAGGTGATATCTTATTTGAAAGGAAAAATACCACCAAAAGAAACAGATTGGGTGAAAATAGACAGAACTACCCAAGAAGCCAGTGAATCGGTACATGCCTACTATGAGCGTTTAGTGCAGGTATTTAAGTAGTATAGTAGATTTGAGGACATTGGAGATAAAAACATGAGTCAGTTTGTTTACCGATTTGTTTACGGTCTGAAACCAGAGATTTGTCAGATGATCAAGCAGCACATGTTGTGCTGGCAGGGAAAGCCGATAGATGAAATTTTGAAATATGCGAAATATTGTGGAGATGACATTGAAGACAGGCACAAGAAATTGCAAGAGAAGGTGATGTGGGTTCAGGTGAAAATGGCTGAGCGACAGGGAATTAATTTGGATAATCCAAATGATAATCAAGGAAAAGATTCTGGAACGAATGGTGACACTGGGAACGGAGGAAAAATGAGAGGACGAATGAGCAGAGAAGAGGCTAAAAAGAAATTTCCTTGTCATGGGTGCGAAAAATTAGGGCATTGGAAGGATGAATGTAAAAAGATTCGGAATAATAATGGCCCAAATCAAAATTTAAATTCACAGACGCAGAGTGACTCACAGCAGGGTGTAAATCCTCAGAGTCAGTTGCCACCTGCACCTATACAGGGCAATGTAAGCAGAGCAAAGCACGGTACAGACGTCGGATATCAAGGAGGAAGTGGTAAGAATCATTATGTAACATCACAATTTCTTTTACAGGACGACTTTTGTACCTATAATAAATGATGGTGCCTGGGAGAGGGGAAGAAGGAGTGCGTACTTGGTGCATCCTTACCGGTAGATCAGTCAGGTCCATATGTTGAAGGAAATGTGAAAGGTAATGATATTACTTTCCTTTTGGACACTGGTGCTACTAGGTCTACTGTGAGAACAGCAGACATCCCAGACCTACCTCTCTCTGGAGAAGCTATCCAAGTTGTGGGAGTGGCTAATCAGAAGATTAGAACACCTCTTACCGAACCAATGGAAGTAAAAATAGGAAACTTTAGAGAAATGCATCAATTTGTAGTGTGTGATTCCAGTCCAGGAAATTTATTGGGCCGGGATTTGCTCTGTAAAATGAATTGTACAATTTTCTGCACGCCGGATGGTGTGGCAGTTCAGACCCCAGATGAAGACCATGTTTATAAATTTATGATTGCAAAGCAAGGTACAGAAGTAGATGAGATGTTTTCTTTGATAACAAAAGACGAGTTACCAGAAGAACTGAAAACTACGGTGAATTCCATGGTATGGGATTTCACGGGAAAGGAAGTAGGACTTATGGCCAAAATAGACCCAGTGAAGATTACTGTAAAAGAAGGTGCGATTTTTCCAAACACCCGATAGTATAAAATGAGTGCAGAGGTAAAAGCAGGAGTCATTGAAGAAATTAACAGAATGGTAAATCAAGACATACTAAAAGAAGTAATGAGTAGCCCTTGTAACTCACCAATCATGGGTCTGAAGAAACCTAGTGGAAATATAGGATCGTTCAAGACCTGCGCAAAGTAAATAAGATTGTGGAACCATGTTGTCCTATAGTACCAAATCCTGCAGTAATTTTATACCAGATTCCTTGGAGTGCAGGATGGTTTACTGTGATTGATTTATGCCAAGCATTCTTTTCGATACCCTTGCATCCAGATAGCCAGTATCTATTTTCATTTAAATTTGAGAACAAGGTTTATGTATGGAATCGTGTTCCTCAGGGGTACACAGAAAGTCCTTCCATCTTTAACCAGATATTGAAAAAGTGCCTAGAGAAACTAGTGATGCCAGGAAGCTCAGTCTTAGTGCAGTATATAGACGACTTACTAGTAGCGTCTAACACCAGAGAGGATTGTGTTGTTGACACCATTGCATTATTAAATCATTTAGCTGAAGAAGGGCATAAAGTTTCACCCGAAAAATTGCAGTTCTGTACAACAGCAGTTAAGTACCTAGGACACCAGATTGAGAGGGACAAAAGGAGAATAACAGCTGAGAGAATAAAATTAATAAAGAAAATGCAGATGCCTGTCTCTCAACGAGAAGTAAGAATGTTCCTTGGAATAGTAGGATACTGTCGACAATGGATATTAGGATTTTCTCTACTAGCAAAGCCATTGATTCAAATGACGAAAAAGAAGGCAAAAGACCCAGTTGAGTGGGATGATGAGAGTGTAGGTGCATTTGTAAAATTAAGAAATGCTTTGTGTGCAGCACCTGCCCTAGGCATGCCTGATTATAAAAGAAATTTTGCATTATTCTGTCATGAAAGAGAAAATTGTGCACTTTCAGTCTTAACCCAGAGACATGGTTTAGACAGACGTCCTATAGCATATTTTTCTGCTACATTGGACCCAGTGGCAGCTGCGTTGCCTGGTTGCTTAAAAGCAGTAGCTGCTACTTGTTTGAGCATTGAGCAAAGTGAATCAATTTTAATGGGACACCCTGTAAAGTTGTTCGTTCCACATGCGGTTGTGATTTTGTTGACAACCAGAACTCAGCATCTTACTCCTAGTCGGTTGACTAAATATGAAAGAATAATACTAGGTGCTGAAAATGTGACCATTGTAAGGTGCACAATAGTAAATCCAGCTACCTTACTACCAGACCCATATCATGAGGAAGTTAAAGATGACGAAGAAGAGCATGATTGTTTAGAAGTCACAGAATTGTGGACGAAACCGCGTCCTGATATTCAGGAACTACCCCTCAGGAAGCCAGACAGGGAGCTGTTTGTTGATGGCTCATGCCAAAGGCATGAAGATGGAAAACTAACTGCAGCATATGCAGTGTGTGAACTAACTGGAATAGTCGAAGCATCCTATTTACCAGGAGTAAAATCTGCACAAATAGCTGAATTGATTGCTTTGATAAAAGCTTGCAAAATTGGGAGGAACCAAAAAGTAACTATATTTACTGATAGTCAATATGGTTACGGGGTTGTGCATGATTTTGGCCAACTATGGATGCAGAGGGATTTCATGACTTCTTCAGGATCCCCATTAAAAATGGACAGTTTGTAAAAGAACTACTGGAAGCAATACAATCACCAAAAGAATTGGCTGTGGTGAAATGTGCCGCACATCAGTCAGGAGATGACTGGGTGGTAGTCGGCAATAGATACGCAGATCTTGTGGCTCAACATTGTGCCAAAAACAGATTAGCAGTAAACAAAAGGGTGGAAAGAATGGGAATCAGCTGCCAACTTATGCTGTATGCACCTCCTGAAACATGGAATGATGTAAAAAGATTGCAAGATGATGCTGATGAGAGCGAAAGGAGTACATGGATTAAAACAGGATGCACCCAAAAAGCAGAGGATGATGTATGGATTTGTGCTGATGGCAGACCAGTCATGCCCGATTGTCTGCTTTCACAAATGGCTAGGATGTATCATGGAGACACACACGTAGGGAGAGATGCAATGATTAGGCTCTTTAGACAAAATTGGTTCAATCCAAGGTTTAGGGCAGTAGCAGAGAGTCTTTGCCAGAGATGTTTAACTTGCCAAATGCATAACCCAGGAAGAAAAACAGTAATTGGGTTTGGGAAAATTGGAAAGGCGGAGGGTCCATTCATGAGACTGCAACTTGATTTCATACAGTTACCACCATGTAGAGGGCTGAAATATGCACTAGTCATAGTGTGTCTATTTTCCAAGTGGGTGGAGGCATACCCTACCAGAAGGAATGATAGTATTACAGTCGCAAAATTGTTGCTACGAGAACTCATTCCTAGATTTGGTTTTCCAGTAACTTTGGAATCAGATAGAGGAAAGCACTTTAACAGTGAAGTGGTTAAGATAATCTGTGAAGCATTCCAAATTGAACAAAAATTGCACTGTGCATATCGTCCAGAGGCTTCTGGAGTGGTGGAACAATTGAATGGCACAATAAAATCCAGGCTGGGAAAAATGTGTGCATCAACATAATTAGATTGGCCAGATGCATTGCCTCTTGTTTTAATGGGACTCAGAAGCATTCCTGATAGAAACACTGGATTGAGTCCGCATGAGATACTAATGGGAAGAGCAATGAGACAAGCACATGTACCCACGAATAAACTGCTGAATATATCTGATGATATGGTTCTGGATTATTGCAAAGGACTGGCTGACTTAGTGCGTTCTGTCTCTCACCAGGTTGGAGAAGACGCAGTTTCCAGGCAGCCTGAACAAGAACATGATCTGAGTCCCGGAGACTGGGTGGTAGTGAAGAATCACACCAGAGAAACGTGTCTATCACCTAGGTGGGGCGAACCTGGTCAGGTCATACTGATTACGAACACAGCAGTGAAGTGTGCAGGATTTCCTAATTGGATTCATGTAAGCCACACCAAAAGAGTACCAGATCCTGAAGAAGAAAATACTCAGATAATATCAATTACTGAGGAAGCTGAAGGTTGCCCAGCTGAAGAATCTCAGTTTCGAGATTCAAGGGAAGCTGACGAAGAACAACCGAGCACATGTCAGGACTGGATACCAGTGGTGGAAATACCTGAAATCTACTACAGAACAAGAAGTCAAGTAAATCTAGAAGAAATTGAAGAAGATCAGATAGGTGAAGAAGAAGAAGCTCAGGAAGAAGAAGAAGAACAAATACAAGAACCTGAGCAGGAACAGATAGGGAGAGGAAACTGGGCTCAAATTAAAGAAGAACAAACAGACTTTGAGCAGGGACAGACAGGTCTAGAAGAACCCGGTCAGGCTGCAGAAGTACAAAGTGCAATAAGCCCTGATCAGAACCAGTTAGATCAAGAAAAGTACACAGAATAAGAAGATCTTGAGAATTTCGAGGATGAAATCGTAAATCAAGAACAAGATCTGTTACCAGAGACCCACAATGAAGCAGATGAAGAAATAACAATAAGACCTGGAAAAGAACAAGAAGAAGAAACTGAAATAAAAGAAAACGAAAGTGTGCCACAACTGGAAAATAGAGGAATTTCGGAAGAAGAAAATAAAGAGACAGTGCAAACAAAGAAAACTAGAAAAGGTGATCATTGGCCTAGTGTCATCAAAAGAGTAAAATACCACATAACAACCAGAAGTGGAGATCCAGAACAAGTGAATGAAGTAACAAGCCAAACGGGACAAGGAAATAAAAGCGAAAAACGAAGAAGCAAAAGACTGAAAATTGTGAATAACAAATTTAAAGGTCCTGATTGGACTTATATCATTCTCGAAGATTACGAAAGTTCAGAATCAAGTGAAAGTGGTGACGAAGGAACCAGTGCAGAACTGACTTATGAAAAAGAAATAGAACCACCTTGAGAACGTAAAAAGACTTGAAGAATACGATAAGAAGAGCAATCTTCCTTGTCAAAAATGTCTGACGATAGAGTTACTGGGAGACCAAAGCAGAAAGGTTGTAAAAGATGTTGTGCTATATGCATATGCAGTCTGGTAGTGATGCTTATAGTGTGGTTAGTTGTGATCGTAGCAATTCCTTATTTTATGATAATAGATAAAAAGATTAACAACGAAACTAAGGAAAGAATAGATAACTTGAAAGG
This sequence comes from Calotriton arnoldi, assembly GCA_963921515.1. Taxonomy (NCBI): domain Eukaryota; kingdom Metazoa; phylum Chordata; class Amphibia; order Caudata; family Salamandridae; genus Calotriton; species Calotriton arnoldi. Next base: position 704,856 of record CAWUFW010009145.1, read on the forward strand.
TAATAGAGTAGAACTAAAGGCAGAAGATGAACCAGAATTTCATCATGAAGTAACAGATAACGACACTAGCTTGAATGTTTTCACAAAGTTACTATTTCAATATGTAGATACCATGGAAGTTAGTAATTGTTATGTTTGTATGAAATTGCCTGAATCAGTAGCAGAAGGGTTAACGTATCATCACTTGCCATTAACCTATGGCATATCATGTAGTGTATTAACTAGTTTATTTTATAGAACAGGGCGATTACAGTATTATTATTCAAATATAGATGTGATATTTACTGAAATTCCGATTCGAAAGAATATGAATCCAGTGCTTAGTAGCAAAGATGCACAGTTTATGGGAGAGTTTTTCTTAACAATGAAGTCAATAGACATAACACACGCACATAGAAGCAATCTAACATGTTCTTTACATGAAGAAGAAAAGGTATTTTTGAATTTAGTGGAGAGTAGAAGACAAGATTTCCAAAAGAAAGCTTCTGAGCATAAGGCTCATTTACCACCATGGGCTGAGAAAGAGGGTAGTTACACACCTGGCAAGGCTCAAGCTGCTATGGCTCTAGATTTTGAAAAGACAGGGAACATTTGTCTACATAGGTTAAAGACAGAGTATAACAATGTTTTCATCGGTACCAGTGAATGTGAACACAATTTCTTAATTATTGGAGGTTGGGGACTCAAAGGAGGAACAGATTCAGTTTTTCCTGGAATCTATTATGTGTGTGGGAATAAGGCTTACTTTAGGCTTCCTGCACGGTGGTATGGAAGTTGTTATTTTGGAATAGTATTTCCAAAGATATACCACGTAAAAAGAAACACTGGCAGCAATGAAAATACTAGTGAATTAACACGTAGAAAAAGAGCTAGTTTTTCAGAAATTATAGGTGATATATTTGGTGCATTGATACCTTCAGTGGGAATAATTCTGAATTCAAGGAAAATATGTAAATTATCTACAGTGGTTGATCGTTTATCAAGTGACACTGCTGGAGGATTTCTAATCATTAATGCGGAAATGGTTGCGATTAGATCTATGGTTATGCAAAATCGACTTGCTCTTGACATTATATTGGCAAAAGAGGGCGGAGTCTGTAAATTATTGAAGACGAAACACTGTTGCACTTACATACCTGATAAAAGTGCAGAAATTGGAATGTATATACAGAATATAACAAAACTTGAGAAGGAACTAAAACCACTGGAAGTTGATAGTGTATGGGAAAGATTGACCAGTAGTATTAGGTCAATTGGTACCTGGTTTGCTAATATAGGGAAAGGACTTATAGGTCAAATATTAGTACCCTTAGCAGGGATAGCAATAATAGTATTTTCAATAATAATATGGTGCAAATGTTGTAGAAGGAATGAATCGTATAATGTGACGGGAAAAGGAAAGAAGCGAAAGTTGGATGAAATTGAACTTGAAGATTTAAGAAGTGAATTATACAAGAAACTGAAAGGAGATGTGAAAAGTAGAAAGTGTGCAAATGAAAGGGAAACCATATTATGCTAAAAGTTGGCATCTGGTTGTGGGTAGTATTTTGATGGCTCAGAAACGCCATCAGAGAGGGGATTGATGGAGCAAAGACTCACAAATGAGACTTGCTCGGATGCAATCTTCTTAAAAGTATTAATGTATTAAATTGTATTGTTCATACTAACCATTGCACACACAAATATAAGTAGCAAGGAAGCTTGCCTATGTGTTTTTATTAACAAGTAACGCTTGTCTATTCTAAAATGGCCGCTAAAGCGCAGGAACTTTACTGCGCATGTCTCAACCATATCACGTGGTGTGACGTCTTTCTTTGCTTGGTGGGAAAATTCTTGCTTCTGCGCAGTGTGAATTAAAATGGCTGTTTATGTTTTCACATGCTACAGCTTGCTCTTATGTTTTATTTGAATTTTAGTATTCTAACGCTACTAATGCAGGATAAGTTTATAAGTAAATGGGAATAGAGTAGAAAGAGTGGGTATACAGTGAAACATTTTATTTGTGATTTTAATATTTTCTTCTTTGACTTTATTAGTTTGTAAATTTGGGCCTGGGGTTGGTGAACTGAAAACTCGTGTGACCATGGTTCTGCGCATGCTCCTTGAAAGGCTGCCCAGAGGGAAAAGGATGAAGTCAACCTGGACGTCGTCCAAGGCCACGACCTGATGGCCAATATTGTTGTATTCATGAATGTCCCTATAAAAATGTAACAATGTACATGAAGAATGTATAAACTTTGTCATGAGACGGGTGGGAAATAAAGCAAATGTATTAAAAGTGAGGGGCGGTATTCTAAAACAAAGGGCTTTAAGAAAATGAATTAAATCAATATGGTGTGAGGATCAACCCCTGCTAAATCTTTAGATAAACATTTTAAAACTTCTTGACTCAGTGATTATTTTAGAAATTTATGAATTGTATGGAACGTCACTCATTTTAAACTTCCCAATTAGCAAAGGATTCATTGGTAAGTCATTACTCTTCAATCAGAAGGTAATTGGTAGCAGGGATTTTGATAAAGAGTACCAACTGACCCACTAGCGGAAATTGCTAGCGTAGTATGAATGTATGGGCCCAAGTGAGTATTTTGTGTATGAATGCTTGTTGCTAGTAACCCGCTGGATCACTGGCATTCACCTTCTTATTCTCATTGGCTGTCTCTTTGTACCCATAATGCTTTGACCACTACCAATCAATTGAATTTACAGAAATCACATGTAGAAATCATTTCCCATAACTCATACACCTTTCACCCCCTTCTGACATCTATGCAGAGAGAATAGAGATAAAGGAAGGACTATCTTGTCTAGGGACCTAGCGCTCACTCTTAGACAAGTATACTAAGGCTATACCACGCTAGGCTATATGTTGGGCTACAATGTCCTAATCTAATTACCAGACCACAAAGTACTTTGAGAAAACATTGATATGGGTAGAGAAGGTGTACTATTAAGCTATTTGGGGAGGGTATGTTGGGGCCAAATTGTGGGTTTATAAAACACAGCGGGGCATATTCTCAAGGACTCATTGCTGATTTAGCGGCACTTTTCCGCCACGAAAGTGGCGATAGATTTATCGCCCTATTCACAAGGCTGCGCTAACAGCCGACATCGCCAGTTTATCTGCGATAGCTACCGCAAAAAACACCACCAAGGCTGACAGCGACAACTAACGCTAATCATATGCAGAGTAGGCGTTCCCGTGCAAAAACTCACAATAAAACCACTTCGCTATATTCTCAACGACCAGCCAGATCAGCGATGCGGTCCAAAAACAGGCGATAAGGCACGTTAGCAGCCGGGACTTAAGACCTGCTTTTTTCTGGTCTTAAGTAGGACGAAACCTGCAGTATAAAGGGAGCCCAGCCCAGAGCCACATCTGAAGACCAACAGATGCCATGGAGCTACTAATCATGCAGCTCGGAGACCCAAGAGGGCCACAACACCCACCGCCACCACCCCCAGGACCACCCCCACCCCCAGGACCCCCCCCCCGGACTACCACCGAGGCACCTGGCTGGTCCTCCGGGGGGTTTGTGGGGTTCTGGTTGGCCTCTGTAGTTGCTCCAGCTTCCTCCATGGTGCTTCTCAGTTGTTAGGGTTTTTTTCATTTTCTTTTTTGCAGCTTTTATGGTGAATGTTCCCGCCTGATGTGGGAATAGCAAGCCTGGCGCTGATTATCGCTGATATTTTTTTTGCTGTTGGGCCCATCGCAACTTTTTTCACGTTCGGGTTTCCTTTTTTATCGGCGTCCCGGTAAGTTTGACGCGGACATTTGACGCGTTATCGGGATGCTATCGCCTGTTGCCGGCATGTTGAGAATACGCCGTTGACACGTCGTTCTTTTCCCGCGATAGATGGTAATATGTAAACTTGCGTTAACCCAGATTGGCGATAATTATCGCCTGTTCTTGAGAATATCCCCCAGCTTCTGCTCCCATCTTTGCCTGTGTTCATGTAACAGTCTGTTTTTACCCAATAGAATTTGGATGCCAGTAATATCACATTGTTGTGAAAATTGATGCTGCGTTGTTTTCCTTCACTGAACTCCATACATGGCAGCAGCTGGGGTGAGAACTATTTTCTGATCTATAATGAGCAACTTTTGTCTGCATCTGTCAGATGCACATTTATATCTGTTTTCGGCTCTAAGAATAGAGACAGAGCACCTCCCATGTACTTGTTTGCTTCTTCCACAGGCAATCAGAGAGAGTGGGTGAGGAGAAGAAGCCTAGCCTAAACTCCCTGAACCCACAACATGTGTCGGATGTCTCAGTTGCTTTGGTAGCACACTCATTGACAGGTTTTTCTTTTTTTTAGAGTTTTATATAGCGCAAACTAGACCCGAGACATCGGGTATCAGAGCGCTTTACATGAGCTCCAGTTTCGTTACAGAAGGACACATTCATTTTTGGTAGGCACGGGGAGATTAAGTGATTTGTCCAGATTCACAGGATGTTGAGCATCGTTGCCGAGACTCGAACCCGGTTTCCCAGCTTCAAGGTTGACCGCTCTAGCCGTAAGGCTACATCCTCTCCCCATTCTCTCTCATCCTCTCACTGTTATGCTGAGTATCTCTGTGAAGTCAGTATCTTAGCTCCCAGCTCAAATCATGTTCTTTTATATAACTTCTTGGACTACAGAAGGGAGGCAGCACAACATGGAATTAAGTGGGGACTGCTGAGATGGCTTGCATGCATCACATCCCTACGATATCTGCCCGTTTCTTCATAGACCCTGCGGAACACTGTATTAATTCCAAGAAAAGACCCCCTTCATGCATATATATACATATACACACACGCACATCTATATAAATACATACGTTTTGCCCCACAGCTGCGGAAAAGAAAACTAGCCACTCCGGATTAGCATTTTCAAATATATAAAACCCAGTGGCGACTGCCACTGGATAGTTATAGTTGGGATTGTGTTTCCGTAGTAAATGACTTTTTGTGTTGCTAATAACTTTGGTGCCGTTTCTCGAATCTTCACAAAACTTTCCAAAAAAGTGCTGCGTTGTGACTAGTTTGCGCATGGAAACTTGCAGGTTGATCTGAAAAGCATGGACAGCAAAAAAGAGGGTCCCAAAATGCATTTTCCCCATTCATTTTTCCACAGGAACTTTAGACACAGCTACAGCCCAAACCACTGCACGGGTTTGCATCACATTTGGCAGAAAGCTATATCTTGGTCCAGAAAGAGTCGTTTTGTGTGATTTGATGTAAATCCATTCAGTAGTTTTTGAGCAATTAATTATATTATTATATTAATTAATATATATTATATTGCTGTGAATTTGTAGAGGATTCGCAAACCTAGGGCAAAAAACCCCCCAAAAAACAGTGCAAGCTCAGTGCTTATTTAAATAAACACGGGGTGGCTCAGGGTCTGGGGTCTACACGATTTTATTTTGGGGAAAGAGCATATGGTCCCCCTCCCTGAGCCTCTGAGAAGCCCCTGTAACCCCATTCACTGAGGCTGAGGTGAAAAACAAGGGATGTGGCACACTGACCCCTTCCCGGAGCCTAGTTAGGCCCCAGGGGCCAAATCCTCTGGGGCCAAAATGCATTCAAAAGGGAAGGGGGGGGGTACATTGCTTCCCTCCCTTAGCCTAAAAAGGCCCCTTCCCCGAGTACTTAAAGGGAGGGGGCACGCAGCCCCCCTACTGGAGCCTAATAGGGCCCTGAAAACCCCATCCCCCAATGCTGAAATGTAAATAAAGTGGGAGGGGGGGCCGCGCGGCCCCTCTCCCTAAGCCTTAAAAATCCCTGGGGACCCATCCCCTTGGACCGTGATTCTGATAAAAAAGGGGTGGGGGCCACATGGCCTACCCTTCCTGAGCCTTTAAAGACCCTAGGTCCCCATCCCCCGGGGTCGGCTCAGAGTGACTGTGTCCCGGGGAACCCACCTCAGGTGCAAATTAGTTTCCCTGCCCGCACCAGTGCAGGCAGAGAAACATATGTTTAGTCCCACCTGGCAGGAGCATTTTTAAATTTCTCGCCAAATGGGAGCAAACATGGAAGTCTGTTCCTGGCCCAGGGAGCTTTTTAAAAAAGCTCTGGGGCTCCCACTGATGCCCCCGACATATGGTATGTGAGTACCCCGGATGGGCACCAGGGCACCCACCTCTGGCCGGGGGATGGGGTCCCCAAGGCCCAAGAAGGGACGGGGGGCCTGCATGCCTCCCTCCCCTGTTTAATTGTATTTTGCCCTGGGTGAAGGGTTCCCAGGCCTTTTTAATCTTGTGGAGCGGGACCACATGGCCACTTCCTCTTTTTATTGGAAATGGCCCCAGGGAATGGGGACCCCGGGGCCTGATGGCCAGCCTTACGCTGCGCACACCAAAAGCTGTGCACGGCGTGTGCTTGGCAGCCTGCTGGGAGGTTGGCTGCTTTTGAGTGGGTTGGCAACCCCCTGTTGTGCAGGACCAAAGGGTGTGCTCCACCTGGGGTTTTCTGCCTGCAGGGGGTTGGCCGCAGGGTCACCACAGGCAGGGCCCTGCGGCCAAACCCCTTCCGTGCACGGCCGTACCAGCAATATCACTGCAAAGATTCCCCCTGCTCATACACAGAACAGATCCCAAAATACACACAACTCAACCCACTATCTTAATATGCATAAAAGACGACCATATTGTCTAAACACAGAATTAACCCTTAATATGAACTTCCGAAAGTACAATTCAACTCTCTTCATATTTCGAGGAGACCCCCCACTCTCTTTATATTCTGATTAAAATACCAAAAGATCCATATGTTGACTATCCCCCACACTCTAAATATGGGAAATAGACCCACACACTCTTATAATGTAGATCAGAGTCCCACTATGCACATATGCTGAATAGACACTCTCACACAGAGCAGACCGCCGTTTATGCTCTAAAAAGCCAACTCACTCTTCCCACATGTAAGATACACCTTCACTGTGCAATACACAGAACAGATCCCCACTCTGCCACACTCATCCCCACTCTGCCACACACAGAATAGACCCTCTTCTGCCCTTATGCACAGATCCCCACTCTGCTCAACGGCACAATAGTCTCCCATTCAGCACATATCCAGCATAGACTCCCACTCTGCCTGTATTCAGAATAAACAGGAATGTCCCCAAATAAATAGATTCACACTCTACATATAGGCAGAACATACCCCCCTATCTTACCCTTAATTGCATGAGAGTTGCAGCCAATTAAGTTGCACTCGAGTTGTATGAAATGTGGCTGATCCTAACACTCTGTAGATTAACTTTTATAGCTGTCATTTGTATACATACATTTTGCATATTGACAACTGGAATCTACCCTACTGCTTTAGAAAGAAGCATGTTAAATCTTGAAGCCTACTATTGTACTTTGACAGGGAGTGCAATCTGAAGGGCTTATCGTTGAATCAGACCACCAAGTGTTCCTGCATGCTTGCCTTTTTTGCCTGGGCGCAATAGCAGTGGATGGCAAAGCATGAAGCACTGTATATTTAGAGGGGTGCCTAAGAGTGCAGTGCTTCCAACAATGTATCGTGATACTGAGGAGTATAAAAACGCATTGGAGGCGACTAAGACATTTTTTGCAAAATTGTAAAGAAAATAGTTTTGCTTTTCAGCTTGGAAAGTGCAATGTAGAAACGCTAGGTTATGTTAAGTGAAGGACAAAGCCAGGCTCTTAACTGTGCTGCTGTCTAACTAGGATTTAGTGTGCTCTATGTTGTCATCATAAATTAGCCAGGCCACTACACAATGTCAGTAAAAGTTGGATCGTAGCCTTTAGGAGACTAAAGGCCTGATTTAGAGTTTGAGTGGATGCAGGACATTTGCCAAAAACTGATGGATCCCCTTCTGGCCAGTTATGAGTGTATACAAATGTGTGCACATTAAATAGGACAAACAGGACATCTGTCAATTTTTAGCACATGAAGGGCATCCACCAAACTCTAAATCAGGGCCTGCATCTACTGGAGAGCATGACAATGTCCTTTAGTGGTTTTAGGGCCAAATGTATGTGATTATCAAAAAAGACACTTTTAACCTGATAGATTGCTCTTTTGTAGTGCCAATTAAATTGTCTTAGTTGTATCTTTGCTTGAGGAAGTCATGCTACCCCAGCTTGGGTTCATCTGACATAAATGTTTTTTTCAGTATGTACCAGTTCAGGGGAAAACCCTTTATTGTTTTTGTGTCTCTTTAGCATTTACCGATACCTGACTGTCTCAATATTTTCAATTGCATTAACAAAATTACCTATCACAAATATCCAAGTACCAGTTGGGTTATGAATTAACAACTGGTGAAAGAGTTCATAGCTGCCATCCTAACATATTTAAGGTTATAATATTTGATTTTACCATAGATCAAGAGCGCTGAGGCCAACAGAAGGGTAATTAAAATTGCTTAATAATCTAGCCATCTGATGTGGAGAAGTGGTAAGACGTGAGTAGCTGAGTCCACAGTAGAGATCGCATCAAGAAAACACCATGACTGTGACCGACCCAAGGGCATCACGTTTTTGGAATGGGTGTGAAACCAAGGAACTGTTAGTGAAGGCAGTGAGGGAGCTACCAGAACCTTGTATTTTGTGTGAGATTTGTGTGCACTCTAGAGAGGAGCGGGATAGCGAGGCCTGGGAACTATTGAGCCTCTCATATTGGCTTTATGCACATTATTAGGTATTACAGACGGCAGTTGCATGTGACTTCCCATTTTTGCACTTCTTTCTTCACTTACAAGACTATTCAGCTGAAGGACTACCGTACCAGATTTTGAAACTGCACAGATCAAGTTTTGAATCATTTTTGTCTCTATGGAATTCACAGGTTCAGATTATCCTCAGATGGGATACAGCTCAGTCAACCATGAGAGGTCCGATGCATTTACGGTTTACGTGATATTTACGGCACAAGAGAAAATGGAAGGCTCCTCCTTGCCCGGCACTCATCTCCTCTGCCCCCCCCCGCAATCCATGCCACCATTTACCACCCACTCAAATCAACTGGTAAATGGGTGCAGAAAAAGGCCTTTTATTATGCTGGAGCCAATTCAGGATTTTTACCCAGTAAAACTGGACCGTATGTTATTCCTCATCCCTCATTGTGGGAGGAATAAATGAGAGAAATGGGAGAAGTTACTGGCCCAAACTGGTAATTTTGGTCCAGCTCTCCCCTGCACCGCCCAACTCACAATCAGGCTTATAAAATAAAGGTTTCACAACATTGCATTTTTTGACAGTGGCGTAGTTGGGGGGGGGTGGGGGGGGTGGGAGGGGGCAGCAGGCAGCTGGGGCCCATGATCATACTACAATTCTCCTGCCATCCTTGCACCCCGCCACCAATACGGCGAAATGTAGAATGCTGCCCGTTTCTCACTTGGAGGAAAAAGCAGAGCCTCACACCCTACGGTGGCCGGTGTGATTTCTTTGTAATACTTTCGTCACATGATAATGGAATAGGCTGTAGGCGTGAGGTGGCAAGCTGGGGCGCATTTCACTCAGGCACCAGCACAGAACTAAGAGCTGTCAGCAGTGATTGAATTGGCCATCATTGCATGCAGGCTCGACTAGAAATTTCTGGAAGCTTTGTTTTCTGAGAATCCATAAAGGCATACTTGACAGGAGCCAGGCTGCTTGCACCGGTGCCCAAAACTGCGGATGTTCCCATCTCCAGGGGTCCTAGTCCTAGAACTCACAGAGGCTTTGCCTCCATCTGTGCACCAGTATTCACTGCAAGAGCTGTGACAGGGTAAAGTAGAGGCTGACAAGAGAAAAGATCCCTGCTGGCCCAGTGGCCCCACTGAAGTGAAAATAGTTGTTCTACTTTCACCGCTATTTCCTGGTAGCCCGTAGGTGCTTTGTGCAGGGGCCAGAAACAACAGGGGAAGCCAGGCAGTCTAGGTGGGCAGCAGCTCAGTTGGACCCACCTCTGTGGTGCCGCCATGTCTAAAGATTTCTGTCGCTGTCACTAGGCTTGGTCAGTTGGGAGATGAGGAAACAGCCTTTACAACTAGGTTTTTACCTCGTTGTGCCTTTACCACGCATTTTTTAGCACAGGTATTTTTACAGCGAATATGCATTTACAACGCATGCCAATGCCACACATTTAAGGTAAGTTGGGGGGGGGTCTCCCTCTACAAATACATTGGGGCAGATCTACAAGAAAGTGCCGCAGCGTGGCGCTGCAAGCCCTTTGGCTGCGCCACGCTGCGGCACTTTCAGAGCACAGGAATGCGACATATTTACAAGAATATGTCGCATTCCTGTGCTCTCCCCTGCGCTGGCGCACAAACAGCTGCCATGGGCCGGCGCAGGCACCCTTGCACCATGGTGCAAGGATGCCTGCGCCATGGGGAGATTGTTTCTGTGCAGGAAGGGGCACCTTTCTGCACAAAAACAATCAGTACAGGCTTTTCCTCTTTCAATGCGTGCTGCATAATGCAGCACGCATTGAAAGAGGAAAAACGAGGAGAAATGAAAACATTTCTCCTCGGTGCGCCTCGCTACGCCACCTCTAGGGTGGCGTAGCTTCAGACGCATCTCCAGAGTTACGATTTCTCGTAATTCTGGAGATGTGTCTTGTTCCATGGGTGCTGCGTGGGAACACCCACAGCAACACCCATGGAACGCCCCTTCAACGCAAAGTGCTGCGTGTGAAGGGACGGTATTTACAAGGAGAGGAAAAGTCACGCATGGTGGCTTTTCCTCTCCTTGTAAATATCGAGAGCTTCTGCGCCACCAGTACGTCACGAAAAGTGACGTACTGGTGGCGCAGGGGCTTTAAATCTGCCCCATTGTTTTTAAATCTAAAAACCATGTGTGGTATTGGCATGCGTTTTAAATGCATATTCACTGTAAAAACATGCACGTTAAAAAATGCGCGTGAAAGGCATTCGAAGTAATTGCCTGCGTTGTACCGTCGTACAACCGGGAGATGTAACCTCTAAATTTTCCAACAAATGCCCTAGCATATCTTGTGAAAATACATTAAACCACAAGCAGGGCATGATGTGAGCTTAAGGGGCAGTGGAAAGGGAGTGGAATGTGGATTATTAGGGGAACTAACTGGGAAGAAGCACAATCTTTTGTAAAACGACCAATATATTCTACAAGACCTTTAAAACCAAGAGAGGGAGTGAGAAAGTGTGTATATTGAACATCCCAGGTTAAACCACACAATGCCCTCCTGAGAGCACTTGTACCCAACTATTTACTTCAGAATACATTTTTAGGAGGGTGTAGTGCACCAAACACCCCCTCTGAAGCTATGCCCCTGGGTGAAGCTGTACTAGGTGCTTTACCTTATATAAATGTACATTAATGTTGCACCATTTTCAGGGAAATGTACCTGCATGTTTTGAGATTCTGGAAGTGGTGCAAGAGGATGGTACTTGAATAGGCCTGTACTTTTTTTGTACAGTGGAAAGTATGGCTGCCTCTCTCTGCTTTATTATCCCTTCAGGAAAATTTTTGAAAGCTGTAAATACTTTCTTCTTGTAGCTGCTGTTTTAATGTTGTATTGGGGTTAAATCTGCCAGTTTTTGTTGACTTCCGAATTTTCTTATCTGTCTAAGCATAAAAATATTGGCATTTAACAAGTATGTTTTTGTTTATGAGTACCATGCATTACATCAATTAAAATGTGAAAAGAACATGTGTACAAAAATAAGCAAATCCGCGCAATTACTACAATGCAGTGGTGTTAATAGAACAACCTAGTATGATTGACTTGAGAAAACACTGCTTAATGTCTCATGGATTCCAGTCTAGAACACTTCAAAGGAACTAACGGGGCCAAATTTTTGTAATTTTATCCCACTGAAGATTTAACCCCTTGTGTTCTAGTTATTGTTAAAGACATATATTAATAATTACTGTACATACATAAAAAAGCTGAAAATAAACAATGCATGCAGAAAAGCAGAGTTTAGCATTCTGTTAATTACCATTGTTGAGGGAAGGGAAGGGTATGATGACCTACTTCAGTCTTTGCTTCTCGTGAATCATGGCCTTCTAGTTAGGAAAACTTTACTTCTCCTTTCTACACAAACCCAACTTAAACTATACAAGCATTAGAAATTCTGAAGTTATAACTTAAATTTATAATTTATGCACCCCCTTCAAATTACAATAACTCATAGTTATAACTTACATTTATAATTTACGCACCACCTTCAAAATACTTTAAGTTGCGCTCTACATTAAATACAACTTGCCCTCATTAGGCGTAATGTTTTATTACCATACGTAAGCCAACCTCACGCTGTGCACGGCCTTTAGTAGAAGTGTGTTGCATGGGGTTGGCTGCAGGCCCAGGTCCAACTCCATGCAGGCAGCCAACCCCTACCGCACATGGCCTTCTAGCATGTGCAGCGTGTGGTTGGTCTCGCAGTTTCTGGCTGCACTCAGGCAAACTTACTGATTTTGTCAAAGAGTCACAACACCAAAATATGAAAAGTGGGCCTATGGGCTTTATGAAGGGGAGAGCATGTTAATATATATATATATAAAGTCAATTCATCATCTTAGTCTAAAAATAACCAATATATTTAATGAAATGTACATTCCACTAATTCACACAAAGCAATATTTAATAATGGTGATTTTCATAAAAATGTTTAATAACGTTTCAATAAAAAACATCAACATGTCTGTGAGTCTTTCTTTTAACATTGTGTAAAATTTGGTGGGCTAAAAAATGTTAAAAGAACGACTAAGAAACATTTCTTTTTAAATAAAACCAACATGTCTCTGAGTCCTTCTAACATTTTTCAGCCCACAACAGGCAATCATAAAAAATAATCATAAAAATAACCACAAGTGTGCCGTGCACTCAAGCTGAACAGCATAGAGCTTCATCTTGGAGTGCTTCAAAAAAATATTGTAAGTTCTCCTGGTTTCATGACTTAATGACCCAGGAGACTTAGAGGGTAATTACGACTTTGGCAGTCCGATGGACCGCCAAACGCGCTGTGGCAGTGCGGCTACCGCCGCACCGGTGGTCTGACCACTGTAATATGACTTTGGCGGTCGGACCGCCATAAGACCGCTGCTACCGCCAGGGATCCATGATCCCTCGGCGGTCTTGCTCGGTCTGATGCCGCAATATGCTGGCGGTGCCGCTGCGGCACTGCCAAGCATATTGCGAGTTTCTTCACCGCCACAGTTTTCATGGCAGTGAGTCCTACAGGGCCCCCTGGTGCCTCAGGGCCTGAGGGTGCATGCAGGGGGGCACATGGTGTGCACCCCTGTCTGTATGCACCCCCTATTCCTGCATGAAACAAAATGCACAACATTGTGCATTTTGGTCCGTGCAGGAACTAGCTGCCACAGCAGTGCCTTTCTAAGACTCTCCTATGAGCCTTAGAAAGGCACAACCGTTGGACTGCCGCCGCAGGACCACCTGCCCTGTATTCCAGTCAGAATACGGTCGGCTGGTTGACTAAGGTTTTGGCAATCTTAAAGCAGGGCGCTGGCGTGGCGGCCTGCTCCAAGACCGCCAAATGCATAATCCGGCCCATACTGTTCATTTTTTTTTTTTAACATTCTGTTTATTGAGAACAACATTAGTGCGTTACAATTGTAGTTGCAAATATCACATAGATCATTGCATTTACAGTGAATTGTCTTGTGGATTGTTACCTGCCTTGTTATGTTGGCCTAGGCCTGGCTGCCATGCTGCTTTTCTTTGCGCACGTTACACTGAGCCGGGCCTCCCTCGCCCTTTGCTCGTGCCAAGTTCTTTTGCACTGTCTGCATTTTCTGTTGTTCACCTTTTTGGGCTCAGTCTGCACAAACATGTACAAGGTCGCATAACAATGTATTTTGGTTCTTCCTGATATGGCCAGTCTCGCGCACCCAGACATAACATTAGGTGCAATTGCCATGAAGAATTTGGTATGCTTTTAATACTGTGGTTTACTAGCGCTTAGCACACTTGGAGAAATCCCTTTCAGTGAGAAGAGCTATGATGTCCTGCTGATGTAATTCTGCATCTAGAGACTGAGGTATGGGGGTTCGCTTGTCAAAGCCCAGAGGTCTTCTATTATTATAATAAACTATCTTACTGCAAGGGGAGGGTGGTAATGTAATTTATACGTTTATCCACTGAGCTCCGAGATGCTTTCCCCGTTTGTATTCTATGGAATTGTAACCATGCTGCTTATATTAGTCATATGCATTATGCTATTAGTACTGACACGTGTACTGTACATTAGAGCACGTAAGTTGGAATAAACATTTTAACCTATCCAGTGTCTCTTCCTACGCACCTTGTGAACAAGTACGAGTGAGTAACGAAAGAGTGTTCTTGCTTCTGCGAGTCCTGAGATAAAGATACCGTGTTCTGGGTTGTCCAAACATTAGTACTTGGGTGCTAATGGGATGCTAAGCTAGTTGGGTTGGGGTTTTTGGGTGCTACGGTATATGGTGGCAAACCACTGTATTCCGGGGTCCCATTTTCCTGTGCATAGCTCTGTGTATGTGCAGAAACCTTATGACATGGCGCGACCACCGTGGGGCGGCTTATCTGCGAGACGCTTGAGTAGTACTTGTGCTTGTCCACAAACCCCTCGCGTACGCTTCCGGAGGCGTATGTGACGGTGATACCTCCTATATTGAATGTTTTATAGGTTCTTTCAAGCTTGATGTTATTAAAAAGGTTAGTTAACAGACCCATTTTTGTGCTCCCTGTTAGGTTGTCAAATATAACTGTTTAGTCATGGCTGGTGTGGCGATTGCTGCACATAGTCGAGAGCACTCCGAGACCACTTAGCTGTGTATGGAGTGCCCGATACTGGGGTCGAGTTGGTCTTTGTGGTTCAAGCCGATGCGGCTTATCACTTTGAAGTGTTTTACACTTGGATCACTTTTGAAGCGGTGGATGCAGGTGATAATCTGTTTCATGAATATAAACCCACCGTTATTCCTGCTGCCTATCGACCCTATACCACTCTTGAAGTACCTCTCACGGCTTGGCAGCACCGTGTTTGGTTTAATGGCGCCCTACCACAACCAACTACCGCAGTTCGTTTAGGCCCCTTGTCAATTCAGGGGGCCACTTGGCCTGTATTGGCAGGGTATACCCCGCATCCAAATTATCTGGCATTACCGCTTGCGGAACTGCGCACTATGCATACCGAATTGGTGCGAGTGCATCGAGCCTTAGTGACATACGTTACAGGTAGCCTCCATGGAGCTGCTCCTGTAGTCGCAGGCCAACCAGCTATTGCAGCTGGAGTGACCATAAGTCCTGTCATGGTAAATTCTGTGATGGGCAAACGTCCACAAAATAAAGACGACTATCCTTACTGGCTTGCAGAAAAGTTCGATCAGATAGAAGCAGTGTTTCCCCATACATCCCCAGTAGATAAACACCGCATCCTCACGATAAGTTTGCCAAAAGACATAATCCCCGATTTGACATCATGTGAAAACTGGGGTAAGGTATTCGCAGCAGTTTATTCAAAATGTTTTGGAACTCCTTCCATGACGGTTCTACCCTCTGTAATTAAAAAAGTACAGGATGAACATGGCCCTGAAGCGGCTGTGGAATTAGGGATGAGACTAGTGGGAGTGTTTGATGTAGTAGCTGAGCTGATCCTTGGAAATGTCAAGGGCGATGCTATGAACTTTCAAGTAGCGAATGCTTTGGCTTTAGTCCCAGAGTTGGACAGGCCTCGCGAATTACCGAAAATTATTGCCCGGGCTTATAAAACAATTGGAAGAAATAGCCTGGGCAACAAGCCTTTTGTAAAAATGCAAACTCAATCGCAAACACAAGTTACACAAACAAAAAGTGCATCTGAGAAAGATGATAGACCAGTCTTCACTAAAAAGAGTTGGAGACAGAAAAAACAGGGTAAGCAACAAAAGAAGCCGGGGTCGAGAGGCGCTTCCCCAGTTTCGGTTTCTTCTGAACGTACTTATGATTTACGTGATAGGTCAAGGATTAAATCACCAGAAAGGTTTCAGAGCTCTGATACGCGTTCTCCTTGTTCTTCACAGGCCCAGACGTCGTCACAGGCTGGTGGAGGAGGACGGCAAGATAGAGGAAGGGGCCGAGAGGCTCCCCAGGAGCGAGACCAACCTCGACAACAAGTCAGAGGGAAAGCAGAAGATTTTCATCTTCCTCGACCGCAATTTCAGAAGAAAAAAGTTGCCGCTGTCACAGCGAAATATGCCTCAGACCGTGAGAACGAGACTCCAGAATTGGACGTGGGCAGTGACCCTCCTAGACAGCGCCGCGGAAGTTACCATAGTGCGGGAGGCGCTACGTCCTCATATGGAGGCGACAGCAACTGAAACATTCGTTACTGTAGAGACAGCTGACACGAGAGTGGCACCCCCTGACAGACTATATAATATAGTCATACAAATTGAAGGTGACATACCGCGTGAAATAAAAGGGATTTTTGGGAAAATCTAACCTCTTCATATGACATTTTGGTAGCAGAGGTGGATTGGCCACCCCCATTCGTTTTAGCTGCACATAAAGGAGAGGAGGTAATCCTTCCAAGCTTCTCACGGCATGTCCCAAAAGACAAAGCTGAAGCACTTGCAGCTGAGTGGGCTGTGTACCTGGCACCAGCGTTATACCGCAACCATGTGGGATGGGATGAAGAATCACCTCCTCATGCAATACCTTTGCGGTCACTACCGCAGCCACAACCCCAATATCCCATCAAACGGCAGGCAAAAGGCCCCGTCTCCAGAAATTCTGACACAGTTGGAATATCAGGGAGTAATTGAACCATGCGTATCACCTATGAACAATCCCCTTTTCGTGGTTTCTAAACCCGATGGATCGTACCGCTTAGTTTTGGATTACCGGCATTTAAATACTCATTGTCGGAACTTTGCGGTGCAAAATACACACAGTTCTGCGCTTGTAGACAGTCTTGTTCGTAAAAATACAAAACGACACTTGACCTTTCAAACGGTTTCTACACGCACAACCTGGCCCCGGAGAGTGGTCAATGGACCGCATTCACTTCCGGTGGTAAATTATTCCAGTTCCGGCGTTTACCCATGGGCTACAAAATAGTCCGGGTATATTCGCCGCCCGTGTTGTTTCTTTGTTAAATGACATTGATCAAGACGCATGTTCGTACGTAGATGACATCTATCTGACGGACGACGAATTATTTCAGCATTTGTCCCGTGTGGACCGCATTATTCTTGAATTTGCGGAGCAGGGTTACAAATTTAACTTTGCTAAATCACACATTGCTGAATTTACAGTTCTGTTCTTGGGCTATGAGCTCAATAACGAAGGTAAGGGCTTAGCCCCCATTTCTTGGAAAAATGTGCACATTTGTGCCCCCCAAATACTCTGAAGAAACTTCAGTCTTTGCTGGGTTTCCTAAATTTTGGGCGTACTTACATTTCCGAATATGCCCAGCGTATCAAGCCTTTGTATGCTTTGATACAACCTACTTATTCAAGGTCTTGCTGGCTGCCTGAGCATACCTCAATTCTGCAGTCTTTGCAGACAGACCTTTGGAGTCTAAATATCTTTTGACTCGTGATAACCACACAAACCTGGTGATTAGAATAATTCCGGGGCGGTGGGATTCACATACTTAACCTTTAATGAAGGTGATACAGTACCCATCGCATACAAGTCACATCTGTACACTTCCGCTGAATTGCGCTTTACATCTGTCGAAAAAGTTCTAACTGCAGTGCAGATGGCGATTCTAAAAGAACGCGCACTGGCACAGGGAAAGCGGATTCTAGTGGTAACACCCTGTCCTGCCCTAGAGGCAGTAACAAAGGCAAGTGTACCGAACTCAAAAGCAATGCATCCCCGTTGGATACAATGGGCTACATCCTTGACGTCTTCGGACGTCACTTTTGTTTTTGATTCTTCTCTGCAGACACAGGAGTTTTTGCAGTATGAATTCGTTCATCCTCCTCCTTTGTTTTTATTACCGCTTGAGGATTACAAATGTGTGATCTACACCGATGGTTCGGCGCAACCGGCCACAGGGTCCAAGCACGCTTATTCAGCTGCATGTGCTATTGTTGTGGGTTCCTTTGTAGATGGAAAGTTCAAATCCTCTGCAGTGCATACTCGCACACTTGTAGATAGTACCGCACAATTGGCCGAGCTGCATGCATTGCTACTTGCACTTGAGTTCGCTTCTCAGGATGAGACCACTCTTATTGTATGTGATTCTTTTTACTGTGTACAATCTTACAATGACAATCTGTTTTTCTGGTCGAAAAACGACTACAAAGACGCAAAAGGGAGCACAATTAAGCATAAAATGCTTTGGGTTCGAGTGGCAGAATTGCAACAACGTCTGCCCCTCACACAGGTGGTACACACCTTAGGCCATCAGCGGGTGGGCGCACACGCTATTGGTAACGATCTGGCAGATGAAGCTGCCCGTTCAGCAGTAGTCACGTGTTCAGTAGCAGCGGTTACCAGGTCCATGTCTAAAATAGACCCTGTTATATTAGCAGCTATTGCTGCAACCAAGGAAGGTAATAATTACCCTACAGGTTTCCCTTCCAAGTATTCTTACACATTAAGTCCCGATCAGGTTCCTTATGTAACGATACCTGACGTTGGAGATCGGCTGATCCCCAACGCGGACCGCAGGAGTGCCTTGATATCAGCTGCACACGAAGGCATGGCTTCTGCTCATGCAGGTGTGTCAGCTACGGTTTCCATCTTGCAGCAGCGTTATTGGTGGCGTGGGTTATATAAAGACACCCGTGCTTTTGTGCTTTCTTGCGACGTTTGTCAACAGATTAAGCCTTCAACGGTAACACGTCCACCACAAACCCCGCTCTGCATTGCTAACAGACCCTTTGGGTGTGTTTACTTGGATCACTGCGGTCCATTCTCATCAGACACTGCCTATAAATACATCTTAGTGGCAGTGGACTCGTGCACACGGTTTCTCTGGGTCTGGCCACAACGGAGTGCTGACGCCCGAAATGTAATCAGGGATTTGCGTGTCTTTGTGGGAATTTTCGCATGCGGCACCTTCCATTCGGACCAAGGTCCAGCGTTTGCCTCTAGGGCTTACAAGGATGCAATGGCTTCGCTTGGGGTGCGGGTGAAATTTTCGTCTCCGTATAGGCCTGAGGGCAACTCTATCGTTGAACGAATGAACCGTGACTTAAAGCAATCCTTAACAGCTAGGGTTATAGGTACTGGCAGGAACTGGCTGGCCCATTTGTATACCGTTCAGCGTGCACTTAATAATCTCCCTAGAAGACCTCTGGGTGGGCGGACCCCATACGAAATGCTCTTTGGCATAAGAATGTTTGTGCCTGACCTTGAGGGTCTAGACATCGCGGCGCAATCCGCCAAGTTTGATGTAGATAACCATTCTGCTATGTTACAGGACTTACAAGAAGCCCGAGACAAACTTGCAACTACACATTTGCCTTCAGCCACAGATCCTGCGTTGCAGATTCCGGTAGCCGGCTGGCTTCCGAAAGTTGGAGAACTGGTTCGAGAGAAGGTTGAAAACAAAAAGAATTTGGCCCCTCTTTTCGTGCACCGGTTCCAGTTCTGGGCTTGAAGGGAACACGTACAGTCATTTTACCACCGCTTCCTGGTCGCAAGGAGAACAGATACATCTCAGTGGAAAATGTCAAGCTACAGCGCCTGGCCGATCCTGAATAGTGTCACACCAGCGGTCTCTTGTCCTGCCATTTATCGGACATATGTTCGTGGCCCATCTACACTAACGGTCGCTGATGCTGTAATTGAGATGGTCGATTTGCCTAAATCCTCTATTTTGCCTGAAACTATAATTGATCCCCAACTCTCCACCAACATCGACGAGGACGAGTATACTTATCCTGCATCTGAATCGGTGGCACATCAACCAACAACGCCACTTGGCCCGACTCGTTATTCTTTTGATTCGGATTCCACCTCTTCAAAAGTCCCATCCAAGTTCAGTATTTTTGTATCCTGGTTTAGAGACAATTTTTTAATTCCACCCTGGACATACCTCTGGTTGGTACTTTTCTTGATTTTTTTGTTCATGTCCATTGGCTTTGTCACAGTGTTTTTTCTACTAATCAATGGTCACTATTTACCTGAACGCTCTGCTGTAGACTATGTTTCTGGAACTTTGGCTCCTCATTCCTCGTCTCACATCATGAAGCGTGACCACACATTTGTGAACATTTCAGCCTTCCCAGTTGCTGATGGCATCGTATGGGATGCAGTGAACTATCAAATCCATGGTCCGACGGAAATTATTAATGTACCTAATGTCCTTCGTGTTTCAATGGGTGATGTAGTACAAAATAATATTCATTCTGATGATTGGGATGTGCATGCCGTTGAAGCATTGTTTGCCGATTTAAAATATTATGCATCTTTTAATGCTGAAGATCTATATATGAATTCTGCTAATTATGCCGATTTGTATTGTTACCAACATTGGGGTAATCATTTTCTCCATAAGCCCAGTGCCCTGCGTAGTTCTGTTAACTATACCCAATGGGAACATTGTCCAAACCCCTTGCCAGGTAGCTCTCAAACTCTTACGAAATAAGTTTAATTATTTTACTGATTTTAATCGGTCGAACCCTGCATCCTATTATTTTAGACTAAATAACACATCAACTCAGAAAATTATGTTAACACACACCAAATTGCTTTATTCAGGTTCCTTTCTAAGTGCCCTAGCTGTAGGTGGTTATGAGTACTGGGATAATACAGTGGATTTAAAATCTATTTGGGGCTCCAAGCCATGGCAGGTACAGGGAACCGAGGCATTACACCGTGCTTGCCTCATCCCTACACAAATTATGTTCCTCAATGTCTCCATCTATCAGACTACATGTTGGGGCTTAGCAACCACTAAACAATTGAATACTCCATCAATACCATCCCTGTCGAGTTTTCCCAATGAAAGCTCACGATTCAATATGTCCCTCGTGTCCCTGCAGGCTCTGTTACAAAATAATTCGTATAATGTTTCTGAGCTAGATCAGTCACCCTGGTTGGTATGGCCTACATCATCAAATGCATGTCAAATGCGTTTTCACGACTCAGGAGCTAGTTACACACAGGATAGGCCTGATCCGAGATTTACTGATTCCCGTACTGTCACTACATATTCTGTTGGTAAATTATGCAAACAATGGCTGCAACATTCGTCCCTTGATTCTGTTAAACAACATTTGTCCCTCCTTACAGGCAATATTGATCTGTCCGACTTTGTTTTGGGACCTCGTGGTCCCCGACCTAAAAGATTCATTTATGAAACGTATAATGAACTCTGGAAGCTATCACAAATTGAAGCTGCTTCCCGTCTTCGGGAAATAGATCAAGCAAATATGGAAAAGGTGCTTGCTGTTGTTGACAATAGTATTAATACCCTGTCTTCTCGCATTTACACTTTAGAGAATATTGTGTCCTCTGTTGTCGATATTGTACAAGATGATGTTTCTGTGTTATATCATGGTCAGAATCAATTGCGCTCAGTTATGCAGTTTGCATGGACTTTACAAACACTTAAGTTAGGTAAAGTTCCTTGGCATTTTTTGAACACCTCTGCCTTGTTTCTACCTTTTAACTTAACTGACAAACAGCAATTTATGTCCATGAAAGATGCAACTTACACTCTATTACATATCGAAAAAATGGATCCTTTGCCGTTCTCTGTTGCAGAACTCGATTCTGCTGTGTGGCTAGTTCATGGGGTTATCGCTTTACCTTTTTCCTTATTTGAATTTGACTCATGCATGAAACATTATCCTGTGGGCCGTTACCGGCCGTTGGGCAGTGCTTTCCTGCATGAACTCTGGTCCTTGCCTTTCATGTATAAATGCCTTCGGGACGGCAAGGAAGTCTTTCTCACGGGGGAGTACTGCGACTCGACTATGGGTCATTCGCTTATTTGTAAACACATTAAATTGCATGGCTCATGTAGCGTTTCCTCTCCTAATCTTGCTTGTGTGCTGAAGGGTATTCCTGCTCCTGTTATTTCACCTACTTTCACTCTCCTTTCCAATGGTAGTTATTTACTTTTAAATAACGAAAACTGTTGTGGCCTGCAGGCTGGCATTCCTTACATTGTAACAGTTTCGCACAGGGTTGTCTGCTGCAAAAATGTGCTATTTCCTCCCCCTCATGGCAAGGTTGATATCTCTATTTGGCCTTCCATCCCTACCATGGAAGCAGATTTCAATAGACTGAGCAGAATAAAGGCACTATTATTAAACGAGGAAGTTATGCTCACGTCCGCCCGGGAGACATTCATTCTCCAGGTGGCGAGTACCCACAGTGAAATACAGGCCCTTTTGAACACTAATCTCCCCCAACATTTTGGGGAGTTAATTCATCGTATTTTTAACGCATCTAACACTGAAGGCCTAGTACACTTTTTTAAAGTCGTTGGGTCGGGCTTGGTGTCCTCCTTCCAAACTATTTTTGGTGTCATCCCGGCTTTCATACATTCTATTTTTTCCAGTGTCTTTGGCGGTTTCCCATTGATCCTCGCTTTAGCGGCTGGTGTCTTGCTCTTAATTTGCTTTCTGCGCAATGGCTGCTCCCCGATGGGACCTGCTCGATCCAGAACGCCTCCAGCTGCTCCGTGAGCGCCTTTTGGCCGGTTTTGGTGTCTTGCCATTGGCGACACTGAGTGTGTCATATACTCTTTCATTTCGCTTTGCGTATTTCACTTGCGTGCAACCTGTGATGACTTGTGTCCGCTGTCCTTTCGCCTGGACTCTGGATTGTTGCCTCTCCAATTCGTCATTGTCTGTTCCGGATTTTGTTCAGTTGATGGGTCCCTTAGAGGCCCATGAGCAGGACTGTTCCGTTGCTGGCTGTATGGCGCGTGCGGCTGCACTGGGGATTTTGGCGCAATGGGATATCTGGGCGGCTGCCCAGGATCTCCTACAACGAAGCTGTTTCGATTATCACGCAAGCTGTCCCGCATTGCTTCTGGATGCTCCCTTTGTTGAGGAGCATTCCTGCTCTTTGATCTCATGGATTGGATAGCATCTATGTTTTTTGACGATTCCAATGATGAACTCTTGGAGGGTATGGCTTTTTTCTGCACTTACACTTTCATGGATTGACCTGCCCTTCGCCGTTTGGGCGCTCCCTGTGCTCCAACAGCTGTGTTTTTCCTCTGATGGGCCTCTGTCCTGGCCGCCGGACTGTCCAGGGGAGGGTGTCTTGTGGATTGTTACCTGCCTTGTTATGTTGGCCTAGGCCTGGCTGCCATGCTGCTTTTCTTTGCGCACGTTACACTGAGCCGGGCCTCCCTCGCCCTTTGCTCGTGCCAAGTTCTTTTGCACTGTCTGCATTTTCTGTTGTTCACCTTTTTGGGCTCAGTCTGCACAAACATGTACAAGGTCGCATAACAATGTATTTTGGTTCTTCCTGATATGGCCAGTCTCGCGCACCCAGACATAACATTAGGTGCAATTGCCATGAAGAATTTGGTATGCTTTTAATACTGTGGTTTACTAGCGCTTAGCACACTTGGAGAAATCCCTTTCAGTGAGAAGAGCTATGATGTCCTGCTGATGTAATTCTGCATCTAGAGACTGAGGTATGGGGGTTCGCTTGTCAAAGCCCAGAGGTCTTCTATTATTATAATAAACTATCTTACTGCAAGGGGAGGGTGGTAATGTAATTTATACGTTTATCCACTGAGCTCCGAGATGCTTTCCCCGTTTGTATTCTATGGAATTGTAACCATGCTGCTTATATTAGTCATATGCATTATGCTATTAGTACTGACACGTGTACTGTACATTAGAGCACGTAAGTTGGAATAAACATTTTAACCTATCCAGTGTCTCTTCCTACGCACCTTGTGAACAAGTACGAGTGAGTAACGAAAGAGTGTTCTTGCTTCTGCGAGTCCTGAGATAAAGATACCGTGTTCTGGGTTGTCCAAACATTAGTACTTGGGTGCTAATGGGATGCTAAGCTAGTTGGGTTGGGGTTTTTGGGTGCTACGGTATATGGTGGCAAACCACTGTATTCCGGGGTCCCATTTTCCTGTGCATAGCTCTGTGTATGTGCAGAAACCTTATGACAGAATCATGCTTTTACATTCCTATCTCTAGCATCTATCATTGGTGATACTATTTCTATATTCTGTATATTGTTCTTACTCTATACTTGTGGCTAGTTGTGGTGTTGTTTGCAGGGGCTCACAAATATTCCCTCTATATTCATTCCACTTTCCCCATATTTGTGACCATTTCTTGGGACAACCTCATGACTCATATATAGTCCTTTCCATTAACATGCACCAGTCCATGTCTCTCTTCCATGCGGCTAGTGTTGGTGCTTCTTGCGCTTTCCACAGTCTGGCAGTGTTTCGCTTGGCCACTATCATCCCCAGCGCTGCCCAGATTTTCTCCCTACCGTTTAGGTCTGTAGGTTCCCATACACTCAGAAGACATAATTTTATCTTGAGTTCTATCTGCGCCCCCAGTACTTCCCCCATGCACTGGGTCACCTCTGTCCAATAATGTTTAATGTGAACACATTCCCAGATGGTGTGAATGAATGTTCCCTCCTGGCCACACCTCCTCCGACACCCAGGGTCATCTCTGTAGCCCATTTTCGCAAGTGCAGTACCTGATAAATATGTTCTATGCAGCACCCTGAGTTGTACCAGTCTTAATCTCGAGGAGATCGCAATTTCTCTAGGGGATGCTGAGGCCGCTTGCCAATCATCGTCTTCCAGATCAGCAATATCTTTTTCCCAATGTTTGCGGAGTTGTAGGAGGGGGTCAGGCATGTTGTTGAATAATTTCCGGTATGTCGTAGAGACCGCTTTATTAGGCATATATTCTTCGAGAATTCTGTCCTCGAGAGGGAAGGACTCTGGGAGCGACTGCCCCTTTGGAATAACCGCCTGAAGAGCGTGTTTTATCTGCAGGTATCGGAATGTTTCTGTCTCAGTCATCTCAAACTCTTTTTGTAACTGTGCAAATGGGATCATCCCACCTTTTTTCCATAGGTCCCCAACCCGGGAGATTCCAATCATGTCCCAGCGATCGAAGCCCTTGGGGTTTCTCAGGGTGCCAAATATCTCCGCATCCCATAGGGGGGTGGCTTGCGTGATTTTCCACGCCCATCCCATGCTCTTGTTAACTGTGTGCCATATCTGAACCGCGTGTTCAGTTGGGCCTGTTAATTTCGATCTTGCGGGATTGGAGTAAAGTGCTTTTGAATAGTTCCCATCTGGAAGAAGCCACCTGTCCATTTTGTATCCGGGGTCATCTTGGGGCCTATACACGCATTGATTAATAGCTGCTACTTGTGCCGCCCAATAATATCTTCCAATATCTGGGAGTCCTATTCCACCATCATACCATCCCCTTATTAATTTTTGGGTCGCTATATGTGGCAGTTTCGCCTCCCACAGGAGTTCCCTCTGTTCACTGTCAATGGATTTGAAATAGTCTTTGCGAACTGGACCCGGAGAATTTTGTAATATATATAAAAATCGAGGCAGAGCCATCATTTTGCACAGTGCGGCGCGACCCAACAGTTACAGTGGGAGAGATCTCCAGTGTTTAACGTCACTCTTGAGTCTATGCAGCGGGGGCAAGAGATTTCGTTCATAGTACAGTACTGGGTCTTTGGTGACGTATATGCCCAGATACTTAAATCCCTCCCTTGCCTCTGCTATTACATAACCTCTAGGCAGCGGGGGAAAGTCACCCCTCAATACGTAAATGACTGATTAGGACCAATTTATGGTGTATCCGGAATACTTCCCGAAATTAGTAAAAATATGTAATGCTCTGTTTATTGAGGCTCTCGGTGAACCTAGATATAACAGTTTATCGTCGGCATACAGGGAGATTCGGTCCTCCCAATCTTCCGACCACCTAAGGCCCCTCATGATTGGGTCTTTTCCATACTGTTCTTTTTAATGTTGTTGGGGGCTGCTGCACTCCCTGCAGCCTCAAACAACATTAAAAAAAATACTTGGTGGTGCCCCTGCCTCTTTTAGGGGTGCCACAAGCATGAAAATATGGTATTTTAAGGTGCCCTAGGGCATTATGGAGCACCTCTTCCTAGAAGAAGTAAATAATAAATCAGCGGCTCCAGCTGCTCATTTATTATTTATTTTTAAAATATTTATTTTGGATGTAACGGTGCCAACCCTGGACACCCAGATCCTTTTTGTTGGTGGGGGCCGCGGGGGGCCCAGGGCCCCCACAGCTTCACCAACTCCCCTGCTATCACCCATAGTGGGTGCTGACGGAATCCAGCAATTCTTTTTTTTAAATAAATACTGGAGAGGGGGCACACGACCCCTCTCCCTGAGAATTTAGGGCCCTGGAGACCTAATTCCTAGTGGCCCTTTTCTTTAAGGGGAGGGAGTGGGTGGCCCCCCTCCCTGAGCCTTTACGCCCCCGTGGACAGGGAAACAAATGTCTGCCCCCACCCGGCTGGAACATTTTTGCTGCTCTTGCCGGGTGGGAATGAACAAGTCTTCCCTGCCCTCGCTCTTGTGGGCAGGGAAACAGTATCCCTGGGTGGGCTCCCCGGTACACAATAAAACTAAAATAGGACTTTTCAGCCTTTCTAGAAGCACCCCGTACTACTGCTTGCATAAGGGCAGCCATCTTAGTAGTGGCTCCCCCCTTTATATTTGCACTCAAGTTATTCTACTCTCTGTCATCTGCTCCTCCCTGCTTATGGCATGCAACATGGAACCATCCCATAACAACAAGGTGAACCCCCTACTGTCCCCCGCTGGACGCAAATTGTTTAATACCAATTATCCCCCAAATTTAACCAAAAATGTTACATAAACTTTCCAGCATAAAATTCTAAAATTGAATAAAGAAACACTTATAATAGACCCCTACTTTTGCATTAATAAATGATCGACTTAATGACCTTATCATCTTCAGCAATCGTCGTGCTCAGTCAAGAAAAGTTTTTACAAAGAGACAAGAGCGACCCATATGTACTTGCAAACTGGGTATTGCTAATAAGCAGAAACAGTGTTCACAAGGAACTCATTTCATTAATGAGTAAAGATTTAAGCAAGTCATAATATATCTTGCGCGATTAAAGCAAAAACATAAAAAATGTGTAGTAGAACCTTAATTCAATTTAGGCCTATCAATATTACAGCATAAGATATATAGAAGCCCACAGAACATGGATTGTTGCTTTACTCACTTCAGCCGAAGTGAGTGTGATTTATTTAGTATAACAATTTCATCACGTAAAAAAGAAGTATAAAGGTATTTGCAATTGTGTATTTACACTATGTACATTTCAACATTTTGAAGTGGTCTCGTGAACCCCAGTGTAATGACCATAACCAAACAGTGCAATACATATAGTGCTCATAAGAAACGAAAAGCAATGGTTATTGGTATCTAAAAGAGCAGCCCTTAAAAGTATGATACAGTCAGTTCTCCATAGGCAACTTTATAGTTTGCTGGGGCTCGCTCTTTAAAGTAGTCAACGACGTTTCGACTCTCTCGTGGTATGGGGTCTCTTCAGGACGGGGATTCTGGGGACTAAGGTGAAATAGATTTTTGTGCGAGTGAGCATTTTAAATCTGTGGGCTTAGGGATAACAAGGCAGTAATGCTTACCGAGCAACACATTGGGGGTGTCCGTAACACAGGAGTCTTCCTAATTTAATTCAAGATCCTTCATCTGGTCCAAGGTGTCTAGTTCCTATTAATGACATTGTAGGGATGTATTAACACCAGAGATGGTGTGAGGAAAACACAAATGAATAATTGTTTTAGGGGATGCTTACCCTTGTCACACCGGGCTTCTGGCATTATTCCCGGTACCCAGCAGTTACCGTAGGTCCTATCGGTAAAAGATGGATTAGTCTAACAGGCTGGGTCATTAACTCTCCCTAGGCATTCACCCAGCCTGTTAGACTAATCCATCTTTTACCAATAGGACCTATGGTAACCGCTGGGTACCGTGAATAATACCAGAAGCCTAGTGTGGCTTTTCCATGACAAGGGTAAGCATCCCCTAAAACAATTTTTCACTTGTGTTTTCCTTAAAGGGGCCAGTTTAGAATTAATTATAGCTAAGGAGAACACTATCCAAATTGACCCTATTTTACCTTACAACAGGACTGACCACCACTGCATTACCTTCTCCATAGCTGAAAAGGTAACCATCCTCAAAGGTCAACCAGTGAAACCAAACAATGGGTTAGAGATCCTCGGTCTAGGTCCACTCTCTCCCTGCAGCTCCGCTGTGCCGTCTCCTGCTCTCCAGACCCCGACCTCCTCCTGGGAGGTTCGAGGCTGCTGCCTGCGCCTGTTTGCCCGCTCCACCTGGGGACCGGCCTGCCTTCATCCCGCTCCACGCCTGCTGCCACCGTAACTAGTTTTCATCTGCTTTTACTTTTATTTTAATTTCACTGTTGTGCCACCACTGTTGAATTGTATTTAGTTTCCACCATTGTCCTCATTTATTTATTCTGTGCCTGCCTCTGTTCCGCCACTGCTGCCCCTGCGGCCCCTCCCCCCAGGAAAGCCCCCGCTCCCACCTCCCAGCCTCTCGTCCCTCGCCCCTCCCCTACTTAATGGCTGCCGCTGCTGGGGAGCGCGAGTAAGACCTCTGACCCTCGGTCTAGGTCCATTCTCTCGACGCAGCAGCGCTGTGCCGTCTCCTGCTCCTGCTCTCCAGACCCCGACCTCCTCCTGGGAGGTTCGAGGCTGCTGCCCGTGCCTGTATGCCCGCTCCACCTGGGGACCGGCCTGCCTTCAGCCCGTTCCACGCCTGCCGCCACCGTAACTAATTTTCATCCGCTTTTACTTTTATTTTAATTTCACTGTTGTGCCACCACTGTTGAATTGTATATAGTTTCCACCACTGTCCTCATTTATTTATTCTGTGCCTGCCTCTGTTCCGCCGCTGCTGCCCCTGCGGCCCCTCCCCCCGGACAGCCCCCGCTCCCGCCTCCAAGCCTCTCGTCCCTCCCCCCTCCCGCCTCCAAGCCTCTCGTCCCTCCCCCCTCCCTTACTTAATGGCGGCTGCTGCGCGCCAAAGGCAAGCCCGTCTGCGCCCGTCTGCGACCCGACCGCGACCAGCGCCAGGGACCCTGTATCTCGAACCACCCACAGCTACAACACAGCCGCCCTCCACGCACTTAACCCCGGAAGACACAGAGACTGCCACCAGGCCACGCCAAACACCACCCACGGCCAGTTCTCCTGCCTCTACTGCCGTCAGACCTTCACCACCACCCCGGCCACAAACACCGGCGACGCCAACACCGGCGACGCCCTAAGATGTATCCTCCTGAACGTGCGCTCCGTGCAGAAACACGCCATGGAGATCTGGAACCTACTCGACTCTCTCTCGCCCGACATCACCTTCCTCATGGAGACCTGGACCAACGCCTCCTCCGCCCCCGACATCAACACCACCATCCTGGACGGATACAAAATCCAGAGGAAGGACCGCCCCCACCACCCGGGAGGGGGCCTCACCATCGTCCACAAGAACACCCTCCACCTCACCACCTCCAGTGAAACCTTCCTCTCCGCCGAACACCCTCACTTCCAGATCCAGACCGGCCCCAACTCCACACTCCGCGGCACCCTCGCCTACAGACCCCCCGGGCCCGCCTTCGCTGCAACCATCGCCGACCTCATCGCACCCCACGCCATCGCCTCAATGAACTACATACTAATCGGAGACCTGAACTTCCACCTCGACAACCCCAGCGACCCCAACTCCACCACCCTCTGTCACAACCTCGCCAACATCGGACTCAAACAACTCGTCACCACACCAACCCACAGGGCAGGACACACCCTTGACCCCATCTTCACAGCAGGAAACAGCGTCCACTTCAGCCACACAACACAACCCCCATGGACCGGCCACCACTGCGTACACTTCCTCGTCAACAAACCCAAGCCACCCAAACCAGCCCCACCCACCAAAAAGGAACTGGAGCAAAGTCACCGATGAACAACTCAACTCCACCCTCATCCGAGACACCCACACCTCAACATCCGACGCCAACCTAGCAGCCAGGGAATTCCACACGTGGCTCTCCAGCGGCGCAGACAAGCTTGCCCCACTACGCAACCCCGACAAACAGCACCCCAGGAAAGCTGCATGGTTCACCACCGATCTCCAAGAAGCCAGACGCACCTGCAGACGCCTGGAGAAGAACTGGAGAAACAGCAAAACATCCGGAAACTACACCACCTACAAGGACGCCATGACGGACTACCACAACCAAATCAGAACCACCAAAAGGACTTTCATCCACAACAAAATCCTTGCTAACTGCAGCAACACCAAGGAACTCTTTAGTGTCATCCAGGAATTCACCAACCCCCGCCGCAAAGCCACGGACATCACCCCGTCCCAAGACCTCTGCGACAAGCTTGGAACCTACTTCCACCTCAAGATAAAAAACCTCTATGACAACTTCGTCGACCACCCGCCAGACGCCACAGTCGGCCCGCCCCCCCAGACACACCAGCCAGCCCACCATCTCCACCTGGACGCCGATCACGGTCGAAGACACCGCCTCGTCCATGAAAGGCATCCACTCAGGGCCCCCCACTGACCCCTGCCCTTCACACATCTACCACAGAGCTGCCACCGCCATCGCACCCGAACTACAACGCACCATTAACACCACCTTCGAAACAGGCACCTTCCCAGACGACTGGAAACGCGCAGAAGTCAGGCCCCTGCTCAAGAACCCCTCAGCTGACCCCCCGGACCTCAAGAACTACAGGCCCATCTCGCTCCTCCCCTTCGCGGCCAAGGTTGCGGAGAAGACAGTCAACGGCCAACTGACAAGATTCCTCGAAGACAACGCCGTCCTCGACCCGTCCCAATCCGGATTCCGAAGCAACCACAGCACGAAGACCACCCTACTTTCCGCCACAGACGACATCCGCACCATCCTTGACCAAGGCCACTCCTCAGCCCTGATCCTGCTCGACCTGTCAGCAGCTTTCGACACCGTCTCCCATCGCACACTCGTCGCCATACTACACGACGCCGGCATACAAGAAACCGCCCTAGACTGGATCCGATCATTCCTCACCAGAAGAAGCCAAAGGATTAGACTGCCACCCTTCCTCTCCGATCCCACGGAAATCACCTGCGGAGTCCCACAGGGGTCATCACTCAGCCCGACCCTCTTCAACATCTACATGGCCCCCCTTGCTGCCATTGTCCGACAACACGGACTCAACATCGTATCCTACGCCGACGACACCTTGCTCATCCTCTCCCAAACCAAAGACCCCACCACCGCTAGACTCAACTTCCATAAAGGAATGCAGGACGTCACAGTCTGGATGACCAACAGCTGCCTAAAGCTCAACGCCGAGGAGACAGAAGTCCTAGTCCTCGGAACCACCCCTTCAGCATGGGACAACACCTGGTGGCCCACCGCCCTCGGCAGCCCACCAACCCCCACGGACCATGCCAGAAACCTCGGCATCGCACTCGACTCATCCCTCACCATGAACCGACAGGTCAACGCCGTCGCCTCCAGCTGCTTCAACACCCTCCGCATCCTCTGAAAGACGTTCAAATGGATCCCCCCCGAGTCAAGAAAGACAGTCACCTACGCACTCATCACCAGCAGACTAGACTATGGAAACGCACTCTATGCCGGCATAAACAAGTCCCTACTCCGCAAACTCCAGACGATACAGAACACCGCCGCCAGACTCGTCCTCGGCATCCCTCGACACGAGCACATCAGCCAACACCTACGAAAGCTCCACTGGCTCCCCATGGAGAAAAGAGTCACTTTCAAAATCCTCACCCACGCCTAAAAATGCCTACACAACACTGGACCCAAATACCTCAACGACAGAATTACCCTCCACGTACCCAAAAGAAACCTCCGATCAGCCAACCTCGCACTGGCCGAAACTCCTCGCATCCACAGAGCCAAAGCAGGCGGGAGATCCTTCTCCTACATCACGGCCAAGACCTGGAACGAGCTCCCAGCAGAAATCAGACGCGCCCCCTCCCTGAACACCTTCAGGAAGACTCTCAAGACCTGGCTCTTCGGCTAAACAGCTCTGCTGACCCCCCCCCCCCAGCACCTTGAGACCCTCATGGGTGAGTAGCGTGCTTACAATTCCCTGATTGATTGATTGATTGATTGAGAGACACCCATAACATCAACCCAGGCACACTATCGGCTATCAGTTACAATCTCTTGTCCCCTCCCACCGACATGTTTCACACACAAGACCTCACAAAGCACTATGTTAACCCTATGTCCAACATCCTGGACTCCATTGCCTCTAAACAATTAAAGAGAGTCCCGATGAAAAGATCTAACCCATGGTTTAACTGTAGCTTTAATGAGGAACGCCACTCCCTTAGACTTGCGGAAAAAGCATGGAGATTGACCCCCTTTCCAATGAACCTCAAAGTCCTGTAGCAAAAATGGAGTGCCTATAATAGGTGCAATAGAAGCTCCAAATCATCTTATTTTCGATAAAAGATAGACACAGCCATAAACTGACCCAAAAAACTCTTTGAAATTGTCAAAAACAGATTAATGAGAAACGCTATTCCCTTTCTTCATACATTAAAAAACAACCAAATTGCAAAACATTTGCCTTCTTCTTTTGTGAGAAAATAAAGTTAATTGACATTGAACTCCAGAATGCTGTGAATCTCTTCGATCGAAGCCACACCTCATCTCACCTCCATTACTCAGGAAAAATGCCCTGGTAGCCATCTCCCCAATCCTAAAAACAATGCCTCATAGTCCATCTTCCTGACATTCGATGAAAATGACATCTTAAAATGGACCAGGATTATCAATGCCTCTCTTACGCAAGGCTCTATTCCTGACTGTCTAAAAAGTGGCCAAATAACCCCTATCTTAAAAAAGCCTAACTCCAACCTTTCTGATCCGAACAACTACCGTCCTATCTCCAGCATCCCAACTTTAGCCAAGCTCCTGGAAAAATGTGTTCATCAGCACCTGCAACTCTGTAATCACATTGCACAATTTCAACACCTCAACCAATGCCAATCTGGCTTCAGACCGGGTCACACTACTGAAACTGCAATGGTCTACATTGTCAACGACGCTTTACGTCTACTCGATAAAAGCGAGTCCTGCTTATTAATCCTACTTGACCTATCAGCGACGCTTGATACGGTCAAACACAAAATTGTCATGAACCTCTTAGAACTCAGGCTGGGTATCCCCAGTATTATTTTTAAATGGTTCTCCTCATTCCTACAAAATAGATCTCAAAGAGTCCTGATCAACCACATCCTATACGATCAGACGCCAGTCATGATTGGCATACCCCAAGGTTCAATGCTTTCCCCCACCCTGTTCAATCTGTACATGGAACCCCTGACAGAAACCCTCAAACTCTCTAACATCTCCTGCCATATGTATGCTGATGATACGCACCTTTACATGAAAATTGCCTCACCCCAAGACATCAGCACCCTCAATAACACCTTAATTAAAAAAACAACATTGGTTGACTCATAACCACCTCAAACTTAACGCACCCAAAACCGAATTCCTCTTAATCTGTCCACCCAATTCCACCTCTAATATCAAAGATTGGCTCTCATCTCTTACAGCCTTGAACTGTACCCCCACATATCATCGATTCAGCAAAATCCATAGGAATAATACTGGACAAAAACCTCTCCATGCAGAACCACATAAGCGCCGCCACCAGAGGGGCCAATCACCAACTTCACGTATTAAGGAAGCTCAAACCTTTTCTTCCCATTGCAGGTCTCAAAATAGTGGTTCAAGCACTTGTGATCTCTTAACTTGACTATGGGAATGCTACCCTCGTGGGCCTTCCGAAAATGAAACTAGCACCTCTGAGGGCTACCCTAAATGCGGCTGCCTGGCTCATCACAGGCACGAAAAAAAGTGATCATATCACCCCTGTCCTACAACACTGAAATGGCTACATTATGAGGCCAGGATTAATCTAAATATTGCTTGCATGACACATAAAGCCCTCCACCATAAACTCCTTGCTACCTTGCCCAGAAATTGGTTCTTTCTGGTGGGAATAGACCTTCTCGGAGCACAACTTCCCTACTGCTGAAACCCCAAAAATTCAGCAAAAAGAAAACCTATGAGCTAGCCTTCTACGGAATTGCCTCAAAAATTTGGAACTCTCTTCCTCCAGAGACCAGGATCAACCCTTCAATAACCCTCTTCACAAAAAGATTAAATATGTTTATACTGAATAGCTTCCTTCCCTACTGATATGATACCTCTTAACTTTACCACCGTGAATCCAGTCATTTCTGGTAATTTTTATCTTTTTTGTTTCCCATGTTTTTACATTTTATCTTTTATCGTTTATGTTTATGACATTACCAATTATGTTCCTTGACGTTCTTCCTTTCTCTGTATTACTTTGTGTTCATCCTCTGTTATTTTCCCATTGTACAGCGCTCTGTTACCAGAAATGGTCTTGCTTGTGCTATATAAAACTTCATAAATAAAATAAAATAAGAAATAAAGGTGGTTAAACAAGTAATGAGATCCTTGCTCTATTTTAGATTCAACAATTCTGTATCAATAGACTGCATAAAGGTGTTTTTGTCGAATAATGTTCTCATCTCAGCTTTGAATTCTGTGTAATTATATAACATGGGATCATCTCTCTCTATTAAGGGGATGGACCATGTGGCAGCCGTTCCGTCAAAATAGGAAAGAATAAACACCACCTGTGATTGATCAGTTGGAAAGCAGTTAGGCTTACACATAAAATGTAACTGACATTGATTCAGGAAAGTGGCAAACTTTGGTGATTCATCAAGGAATCGTTCAGAAGGGGCCAGAGGGACACTGTGTGCTGTAATCACTTGAACAACTGGATTCACTAATTCCTCCCCATCAGTAACACCACCATCAATGTCTGCAGC
This sequence comes from Calotriton arnoldi, assembly GCA_963921515.1. Taxonomy (NCBI): domain Eukaryota; kingdom Metazoa; phylum Chordata; class Amphibia; order Caudata; family Salamandridae; genus Calotriton; species Calotriton arnoldi. Next base: position 739,738 of record CAWUFW010009145.1, read on the forward strand.
CTGTGATTCCAGATAAACAAATGTGGGAGTTTTTTTTATAAAGGTTGTTGAATACTTTTCCCACTAGATAGAATTTCAGGCTGTGCCAGGGGATCATGTATCTTGCTTTGTAACTCATCTAATCTCTGACTAAGCTTCCATGTTTCACCTTGTGACTGCTGAACTGCCTGTCTCAGATCCTTAGTTTCATTCTGCAGAGATACTAGTACTGCTATAACATCAGCTAACGATGGGTTCTGAGATTCCATCTCGCTCGGACAAGAATATAAACTTGAGCCTGCAATTCTGTCATGTCGGAGCACAACTGTAGGTGAATAGATGGTTGTGCTAGTCTCGTAGAACCAAGACGTATATCCAGAAGCCATCTAGCTATGCCTCCTTGATCCCTGTCACCGATGAAGGAGAATTACAACCTCCTAGTTATAACAGTACACAGGGGACAGGGAAAATCGGAGAGTACAAATAATGATGTAGTCCGGATTCCTTTGTAGCATTGAGCTCACTTCTGGAGTTGTCAATGCCTCGTGTATATCTACAGAAATAAATGGAAGAACATTTATAACCGGTTTTTATAGTTCCTATGTTACCACTATTAGATACATTAGCTAATGATTGTGGTATTCTTTACCATAAGTTCCCACTTTTGCCGCTGTTGACCTAACGATAAGTAGCCACTAATGATTTTGGGAAATCCTAGAAGTAAGTAACATACAATGAGTGTCTAACAGTTTTCCAACCAACATTCCCACTTCACATCTACATCACCCCCTTGTCCATGATACTTTCTGTCATTACAAAATCCTTACAACACTAGAGAACGCTGAAATCATCCTTCATTCCTCAAAGGGTCTCCAAAAGAATCCAAAACCCAGAATGGTATAACAAAAATAAACAGTGAAATCCGTTTCAAAATAATGTCCCAAGGAAATGCAAAAAAAAATCCAATTCACTGCAGTCTTAGTGGACAGAATCTGCCAGCAGTCTTTATAGCACAGTTCTCACAGACAGGAATCTAGAAGTTTCAAAATCAAGTTCCAGAACAAGAGCCTGTTGCAGTATGACACATTATTCCGAAAAATTAATAGGCGTGCATTTTATCACTTGGGCTGGGAAAGTATTGTTGGTAACATGTTACTTATTCTTTTGCATAGGCTTCCACCTCCAACCAGCTGTTGCAGTCACCCCAAGTAAAATGAACTATGCGCAAACTAGTCAAAAAGTAGTGCTTTTTTTGGAAATTTTCGTGGAGATTCGTCGAATGACACCAGTTATTAGCAACACTAGTGTGCTCCTCCTAAACATTGCTTCTAGAGACACTACTGTCTTTCCAATGAACATGGAAGTAGTCCTATAAATGCCTCACTCACTCAGTTTTTCTATTCATTTCAGGAAGAATTAAGTAGCTGACACCTTTATCACAGGTGCTACCCCATTTCATGCTGGCTCAGAAGCAAAATAGAAATGAGGGAGAAGTGTACTTTCTTTATTAAAGGTATTGCAAGGACAACTCCGTGTTTGTTAGCGCTCGCTTTCTGCAATGTTTTGCAAAAGTGTACATTGAAGGCGGAGAGGCACAGTGGAATGTGAAGACAGCCCGAGCGCCTAAAAGAGAGATGACAGCGTGATCCTGAGAGTAAACCACTCTGCTACGTTTGTTTTTTGGTCTTTTTAAGCTATATAATTCTGGTTGCACTAAGGATCACTGAGACAGATGAAATAAACAACTGTATTTAATGTGAGATTGTAATCAAAGCAGCTATGGAGCCCAGTTGGCAGCCTGTCCCCGTGCATTTCTCCCGCTTCTACACTTCTGGATCCAACACCCAGGCACGCGCGCAGTCACGCGAGCCCACGTGCTTTGCCAGCGCGAGTTCTTCTGAGTGCTTCCCGCATTGGAGGAGTTGCTAGGAAACCGAACGCCCCCCACCTTCGGTCTTTAAGTGCTCATTACACTCAGCATGTCTGACTCACTGGGTTTCAGTCACTCTGGATAATGTCCTGTCAAAGACGAGAAATGAAAGGGAAAACAGCACGAAAACACAAAAAGTAAATGTACAAAAATATCTATTTACGTACTCGTGTATTTGGTGTAAAAGGAAGGCGCACGATGATCTAGGGTTCCCTTAGTTTCTCGACTGAAATTTTGGTACACATGAATAAATGTTATGGAAACAAATTCCAGTCGTACCCCAAATCGTGACAGTTGTGAAAGAAAAAACTACATTTTAAATATATGTTATGTCAAGGTTTTGACTTAGCTCTAAAGGTCCATGTACAAGCTGAGCTACAAAACTGCACCTTAACCTGGAATTCTCTGATCCTGCTCTGATTTCCACATCTGAGGACTCAGGTAGGCCCAATGTCTTTGGCCGCTTTCTTCCTGCTCTATCACTGGAAATTTATCTCCATCAAAGTATTGGGCAGATTTTGTTGCAAGAAAGGAAAAGCCCAGAAAGATTGTTCATCCCTAGTTATTGGGTTAACATGTATTCACAGGCTGATTTTGAAAAGGACCTCCCAGATGCCCTTAAGGTGAACTACTATTTTCTTGTCTCACTGGCCACTCACTTATTGCTTCTGAAGAAATTGCTCCAACAAGCCTTATGGGCAAAATGGAACACAATGTTGCCACATTTCCTATATGTGCACAGATTTATGTTTCATATGCTGCCCAGTCCTAGATGAAGCATTCCCAGGCTCTTGCTGTGGCAAAGGAAGAAAGAGGAGACTTTGTTGGTCTTCTGGCTATCATTGAGAAACAGCTACAATCTATGCCTGACTTTTCCTTGGATACTCTTAAAGCTGTCTCCTTGGGAGCTGTTCTGTTTGCTGCTGCTTTGAGGAATAGTTGGCTACCCACATGGAGGGGAGACCTAGCACAAATTGTTTTCTGCTTAAATTACCATTCCTGTGTCAGGGCCTCTTTGTCCCTTGCTATTCCATTTTATCCATGTCCTCCTCCAGCGTGCCACTTTTGCTCCAAATACGCTACTCCTTTACCAGGGATCGGAGCAGGGGTAGGGAGGCAGAGTATGATTCTCTAGGTCACAATCTACCTTCTGCGGAGAATCAGTGTTCACGACTATGAATAGACTTTAGCCACTCTGCCTTTACTGCTACAGGCAGAAGTCAGTTAAGGTCTTTCCTTAGGTTTTGAGTGAAAGACATGTCAGACCAGTGAATACTGGATGTGACACAATGAGGAAATTCTGTAGGAAAGTGCCCTTTCTGATTGGTCACCCCCCACGTTTTGCTCCAAGGCTGATGGTTATGACTCTGATAGTGCACTGGAGTCTGCTGCCCAGGCCCCAGTGCCAGTGCTCTCTCCCTAAAACTGATATGTGTGAATTGGCAAACCCAACTGACAAGGACTTTACCCCCTTATAAGTCCATAGTATATGGTACCAGTGGTACCCAGAGCATGGTTTGTAAAGGACTCTCCAGGGCTTGCAGGACTGTTAGTGCCACCTTGAGTGACCCAAATGAACAGCTGACAGCAGGTCTGCCATTGCAGGCTGCAGGATCATTGCAAACTGCTCGAACTCAACTTTACTCTCACCATATGTTGCAAAATCAATGCACTATCTTTGATATATGCCAGTCACCCCTAAGGAAGGCCTCCTAAAGCCCAGGAGGCAGGGGTACCATATCAAAGGTTTGGACATGTAAGTGCCGGCTTCTATGACCCTATAGTGCCCTTTACCATTAAAGGACACTATAAATGATAGACGATCCATAGGATAACATGGGTTGGCACACGGACAAACCCGAGGTTGGCAGTTCCATTATGGTATTCCCTAAATATGTCATGTTTCATATCAAACAACGTGCCTTCTCACCCCTGACATGAATCTCATGTCGATGGTGATGTGGCATTCACCCAGGTGGCTACCTTAGAGGTTGCCCACTTGGTTGCCCCAGCTTCTCTGTGCTCTGGTTGGCAAACCCGCGCTTCCTGCGCTTGCTGCTGCCAAGACAGGATTCTGACCTCCTGCCAGGCAGTGTGATTACTCCCAGGAGTCAGGAACAAAGGATTGGGCAGGAAGGAGGTCACACCTCCTACCTCCCAGGCAGGGTTGTGAAGAGACACATCAAGTCAGTGAGCTTCAAAGGCTACACCACCTCTGATATTCATCAGGGATGATTCCCAAAGGAAGGAGGAAACAGCCCTCCCCCTGCCCCAGGCACATTTGCGCCAGGGCAGGTGGGAAATTAGATAGTCAAGGAGGTGTACACCCCCAGAAGGCTAGCCACGCCTTCAGGGTGTGCAGCCCGATCTGTACAGGCAAATAAGGGTTGCACTATTTTTATAAGTGGCAGAATAGAGGTTTCTGGGTGGAAAAGGTGACCCAAACCCCTGGATGTGGTTATCTAAGTGGCGGACTAGATTTAAGGACTAGCAGACCATTGGCTACTTGCTCCCAAACCCCTACCCCCCCTAAATCTAAGATTTAAGGGACATCCCTGGCACCAGAACCTCAATTCCGAACAATTTGCATCAAAGAGGACAGAAGAAGAGACCCCTGTCAGCGACAACAGGACTTGCACATAGCAAAAGAGGAATACCTTGCACCTGTGGCAACGCTCCTGGAACTGCCTGGTCGAGACTCTTCCTAGGCTATGTCTCGGTTCCCCCAGACAGATAGAGGGATTTCTGTGGAAACCTGAAGCACCGTCAGACTCCCATGGACTAGTGGCACTAGTCCCCTGCAAACTGCAGGTAAAACAATGCTCCTGATTCGAAGAATCGCTGGCCATTGGGCCCTCTGAGGGATCGCCCAAATCCATATGGTCTAGTGTATTGTAGGAATGGTAGTCCTGCTGTTCACAAAGTTACAGGCATTTACCGCATTCCCTAGGACCACCTGATGTCGAAGTAATTACTGCTCAACGTACTGCTGCCAAGGCTTGTTGGTCGCCACTCCGACAACCAACACCTGCATTCGACGCTGCACCTAGAGGGGACTCCATCCAATGTTTATCGGATATCAGCAGTGGCCCCTTTGTTGTGTTTTTGCATCTTTTTCCCCTGCAGCACCATTTCAGCAGTAAAAGCAGCTATCCCACCGCTCCCGTTCAGCACCAGGGACAGCCAGGACAACTTTGCACCCGGGCTCCACGGGCCAGGTAAAATTGAACTGACTGTCCTGGCTTGGTCCCGGGACCCCCATCACCTTTACCATGCAAGGGTTCAACCCAACTCGACCTGCACGTGACCAATTGTCACTAGTGGTTTTTGCCATTGACCGCAGTGTTAAATTTTCACTGTATTATTTTTCACTGATTTTATAATGCTCCAAAAATCTATAACTTCGGTTCTATGTATGCTATTCCCTTTGTTCTGGTGTCTAAATTAAGGTAAAAATACATTCTATTTTTATAAACTGGTGTTGGATTTCTCTCGAGTAGTGTCAATTACTTATCATCCTTGTTGGTACTCTGAAATGCTTAACACGTGTTCCTCTAGTAAAGCCTGACTGCTCTTTGCCACTCTACCAGGACTGAGCTAAGGATTTATTAGTGTGAATCCAAGGACCACCTTTGGAGTATGTGACAGTATTGTATGGTGAAGCCTAACCAGCATCACCACATGATACTCCACCTTCCTGCACATTCCATCTAGTTTGCTCAGGAACCCTCGCCTCAAATGCTCCATGCAGATCCACGGCCTGTAAATATTCAGAAACAGGAAGCCCTTCAACAAGTGGTCCATGTCCTTTTCCACAATAGAACCATGGTTTTCATGCCATTGTCAAAACAAGGCACAGCTCTATACCACATTCTTTTTCTGGTCCCAAAGCCTTGGGGCAGATTCATCCTATTAATAACCTGAAGGAGCTTAATGTATTTATTTGCACTGTTTCATCTGGATGAACTCTCTGTAGTCCATCAATCGCTGCTATGCCCTTTGGAAAAGTAATGACCCTAACTGACCTCCAGTATGTGCGCCTCCACTTTCCTATTTTGGAAGCTCAACAGGGCTTCCTGAACTCCACCCCCATGTGTTCACAAAGTTCCTGTCTCTGTTGATAGCACTCTTTCACAGAGAGGGGATCCAATACTTAGAGTCCTCGCTGGTGCACTCTCCCACCTTCCAGCATGCTTCTCAGAACACAGTTATGGGTATGTTCCTTGCTGCAGGATCATGGGTGACTGTTGAACATGACAAATCCCACTTTCAACCAGCATTCGAAGCCTCTCCAGCTTGCCCACTGACAAGTTTTTTTCCATCATCAGATCCCGAAGTTACAGAATTACCTCAGGATTCTTCTAGCAAACCCTTCTGTCTCAGCTTATTTATGGTTGCCGATTTAGGGGAACATGGCATCCTCAGTCTTCGTTGTCCTCCGTGCATGGTTCCACATGAAGGCTCTGGTTTGTAACATTTAGTTCCATTCATGCCCTATATCCATGAATTTCAAGACAATGATTCAGCTAACTAGGACCCTCTCCCATTCTTCCTCCACTGGCGACTTGTGAGCAAGAATCTCTCCATGGGAGTGGATGCAGCTCTCCTCCCGCTTCATTGATGGAGAACACAGACACCACTCTGACGAGGTTGAGCAAACACTGGCCCTTGCCATTGGGCAGGGTCGGATGTCGCTAAAAACAAACCTGATCCTCAAACTGCTGAGAACTGTCTACCATCTGACAGTGGCAGCTCCTCCGCTTAGGCGGAGGAGTGTCGCGTACTGCTTTTAGCAGTGGAAATGAAGGAAAAATAAAATAATAATAACTGGACATCATTATCATTTGATTTGTTCCTGCGTCTTTGTCGGGCGGGTCTGCTATGCTCTCAGAGCAGGGGAAGGAGTGGTGGCACTCTGTAAAGTGCGCATGAATGTTTGACCGGCCCTCTTGGGCTGGCCAAACAGTCATGCGCACTTTGCATGTTCTCCATGCAGGCTGCATTACAGCATGCATGGAGAACATGCCCAAGCCCCCATTCCCCATATGAGCGCCGAACCATGGCACTCAGACCAATCACAATGCTGCATTGCAGCTTTGTGATTGGTCAGGGGAGCCTTTGTGCTTACCAATCACAACGCTGCATTGCAGCGTTGCGATTGGTCAGGGGAGCCTGACTGCTTCTTCTTCTGGCTGAAGCAGAGGGACGACGACGATGAGGGACGACGCAAAGAGATGCGAGGAGGTAAGTTTTCTTTTTTTATCTTTAGTCCCGCCCGCCCCGCCACCGCCAATCCTTGCCAGCTGCTACTGTATTCTGAGAATGTTACTTCAGTGTGCCATCTCCCTGGAGGGGAAGACAGTTCTTGTCTGGACAAACAAATCACAATGTGTTATGTGAATAGGTATGGGGTGTTTGTTCACAGTCCCTGGCGGTAGTGGCCCAAACTGATCTGTGGTTGGGCTGTATTTCACCTATCTGCCTGTTACATTATGGGTTTGCACAATATGAGAGCAGACACCTTAAACAGGGCTTCTCACTGAGGCTTGGTCAGTTTCAATCTCTTTCTCTCTGTTAGTCACTTCTGATGCCTTTCTCCCCACATCTCTCTTTCTGAAGTTCTTCCATCAACATGCCTCTTCCTCTCTTTCCTCTTCATAGATGTCTTTCACCATCTACTTCTGCATGCACTCCTTTCACCTACACTATCTCTACTCTCTACTCTCTCTCTGTCTCACTCTCACCCCTTCTCTCTGTCTCTATTAATCGCCTTTTCTCTGGAAACATTGCTTATTCTTTTCGTGCTGTCAATATTTATTGATAGCATTGATCCACCTTCACTCTGTTTTCCCATAGAACCTTATTTACGATTGGCACATATGTGACCTTTGCTGATTGGATGTAGTCTTCCCTGAACACCATTATAACCCAATTACAGGCATGAGGAAACTCATACCATCTTCAGCCTCAATCCATAACTCTCATTTGTGCTCTGTCATGAACATCCAGAAACTCATTGAACTCATCCATATCTCTAGAGTATGCACTATGCCAGACACATGTTTAATGATAAGCAACCCTGTAAAAATACAGCTCATTGTGGCGAAAGCGATCAGTAGTATTTTCTGCATGTAGGGTTAATGGAACCAAAGGAGGGACCTGTTTCCATGTTAGTTATTTCAGGTGCTGGCAACTAGCAGGACCCACCCCACTTAAAGCCCTGCCTAAGATGATCCCATTGTTGTAACATAACAAGGTTACAAAACTCGAGAAGGCGTCAGTGAATTCCAATGCTAGGTAGTGTCTGGTGTTGTCCACTCCAAGCTATCACATAGTGGTGAAGAGTGTGGAAGAAGATGCTGTCAAGAACAAGCATTGGCAAAGCCAATAGCTCTGTCTTTGGAAACTGGTGTGATGCTTAAATATGTTTTTATGTTTTATAGCAATCAAATGCCACAAAATCAAAAACATGCTGCTGCCTGAACATGGTGGGCATATTCTCGTAATACAACTTTTAAAATAAAATAAAATGAATCTTCTCATGTAATTTCTTTCTAACACTATTGGTGCTTCCTACAAGGCATGTGCACATAAAACAGGTATAAAGACCTTTATCGCGTCTTATTGGTGCAAAGAAAACGTACAATTGGCTTTGAAGGAAAGCAACCTGAAGATATAGTTTAAACATCTATGGACGATTAAAAAGGGGCTACAGACAAATGATCTAAGAAACAAAAAACACTGCCACAGTAAGATATTGCCCCTTGAAGTGCACTTCTTTTTAGGTAGAGATGCACATGTAATCAGATGAAAGGCCATCACTCGCAGTGCAACAGAGCAAATGGCAGGCAGGCAGGCTGTCTGTCTGTCTTATTTACATTTTGTTTTTATACCACAGACCTAAAAATGCTCTCCAGTACGAGTAAGTAAAGTTACAACGGCGAATGGCCCATTGGAGGGCTAATAAGATATAATGTAGGTACTTTTTAGTGTTCATGTTTGCATCATTAGATCTTATGTTTCAAGGCGGCATGGCTTGGCCGGCCAAGATGGCGGGCTGATCGCTCTGGTGACTGCGTGGGAGATACTTGGGGGCACCGAGGAGAAGAACATTAAGACTGTGCTCAGCAACCTCACACCTGTGATGAGGGAAACACACGGACACCCGGGGACTCCCAGCAACTATTACGGGCAAGGTGAGTTACAAGTGGCCACCATTGAGCTGTGGGACCAGACCAGCTGTCTGAGTCTGGGGAGCCCATGCGAGGTCGCAACTGTTGCGGCCTCCCCTCCCTTCCTCCATCCAGCCTAGCATGCCAGGACCCTCCCACCCGCTTATGTGCGCCCGTGGAGGTGGCAACACAGGGGGAGCAGCGGTGGGGGGCACGAAGAGGCAGCGCTATTGGCCAGAGAAACTGTACCCATGACGGCCTGACGATCCACACTGGTCATGCCTCCATGCAGGACCATGGTGGGGGGCTGAGAGATGGACCTCTTCTTTGTTGATCCCATAGCTGCCACCTAGCCCAAGACTGCACGCAGCCACATTTTTTCTGCCCTCTCTATTGGCCTCTAAACCTCCTTTACCACAGCCTTCCTAACCGTGCTGTGACCTGGAGAGCTGCAGTGATAAAGCACGGGCCCTTCACCAGGACACCTGTGGATGCTAAGACCCTTCTTCTCTGCCCTGAAATGGCCCTCCTTGAGGGAGACTCGCCCTCTGATCTCTGGTTACCCTACGCCCACCTTGGTGACCAGTTGGTGTCTTGGAGAGAAATGGCCCTGATTGGAACTGCTGTAACAGCTGCTGATTCTAACCTTCCACTTCACCTGCCTTGCCAGGGCCCCCTCTTCGTAATGATACAGGACGCCTTTGCTATCCACCTGGAAAACCTGCTGTGCCCACCCAGCCGCCGCCCCTGCATTTGTTTGCCTATGTGCCACTGATACGATCTACAATGGGGCAACTCTGGTCCCCTGTTCCTTCCCTGATATCGCACACTGACGCGGGTGCAATTGGAGAGATGGGAACTGACTCTCCTGGCACTGAGCAAGTACAGCACGTGCCTGCTGAGGACAAATTGGAGATAGGTTTGCGGCAATTGAGAGGCCATGCTTATCCATGGAAAATAAGATCAGTTCCTTGGCACTGGACTTCTGCATTCTCAGTGACAATCACAGGAAGCTGGTGGTCAAAGTGAATGATGCTGAATGCACACTGGACGAAGATTAACCCGCATTCAAAGCCACACACAAGACTGTGAAAGTGCTACAAGATCACGTTAAACAACTAGAAGCTCAAGCTAATGACGCTGAGGGTTGCTCGAGGAGAAGCAACCTGCGCATTGTGTGCCTCACTGAGGCAGTAGAGGGCTGCGATGCTGTGACCTATATAGAAGACTGGCTACGATCCTTCACACTCCCTGACACTTTATCACCCTTTTTCTCTATCGAGAGTGCACACAGGGTGCCTGCTCGCCGGCCTCCTACGGGCTCTCTCCCACACCCAGGTCCTCAAGCACCTATATTTCAAGGACACCCTCCTTTGGGCAGCTCAGACCGCAGGACCCTTGATAGTGTACAACCACCACATGATGCTCTTCCAAGACTACACCACATTTTCTGCTCCACAGAACTGGCCACACTCGTGACACACACAGACTACTTGTGGAGGACGCATTCGAACAATAAGTGGGACAACACACCTCCTTTCCTCCGTACATGGTCCTTTCGCCCGAGGCACTAGAGCAAGCAACACTTAGCGCAACTCTGAATGCCCCCTACCTTGAGTATTTTTAACTGAATGCAGGCACTACATCATCCCGCCTCATGGAATGGGCTGCGTTTAAATTCACTATTAGGGGACATTGCATGAGCATGGTTACTGGCATGAGGATGCAGCTAGACCAGGATATTTCGGGGGTAGAAAGGGACCTCTGTCTCGAGATGCTGGCTGTCTCCATGGCTGGGGGCGGATGCTAGTTAGCCGAGGCAAGGTGAGAGCACGTGGCCCTACTGGAGCTCCTGCATGGTCTCAACTACACTGCCCACTCTGCCGGACTCATGCTGGAGCAGACAAATCTGGCACTTTGCTGACCAGGGTCGTTGGCCTTCGTGAGCTGCGAGACGCCAGTTTAGACGAACTTTGACTTGTCCTCTACTTCGTCTCTGAGGTTCTCCCTTCGATGCCTGACTGTGGATTAGAATGATTATCGACACTGAGTGGTGTGGAGCCTCAGGAGCTTGGGAAAACGTATATATGTGCTGGCCCAGAAGACAGATGATTCAGTTCAGAGTGTTGAGGCACCTTCATTCAATTGGGACACATGCGACTCTCCATTTATTTTACCGCTGGTGTATGATCGCTTCTCTAGACAGAGAGACACAATTACTACTTTTGCTGGTTTGCACCCCTGTACTCCATGCCACTTTGAATCCGGGAACATCTAGCTTTTGCGCCTGAAGAAGGTGTTACCCATAGCTGGGTGGTCACCGAAACGCTCGTCGGCACAGGTTAGAGCAGGAACACCAGGACATTATGCCTGGAGGGAGAGGATTATCTGAAATGTATGCAAATTCTGTAGCAATCAATGAAGATATGTATTAATCAATTCTTTATCTCTACATATTTAAAAGAAGTTGTGTCCAATTTATATTGTACAACACATGCATTGTGAAATTGTATTGTTGTATTCTAAAGTTTAGTTTATTGTTTTTTTGGTCTTTGTTCCTGTGCGTGTAACCTTCCACATGTGCAAGGTGGATTCGAAGGAAGAAATATAATATATATGGTGTGTTTGATGACAGTAGTATGTGTATGGTTTGAGTGATGTCGGACATGAGTTAGTATGGATGATAAGTTTGAATGTAAACACAGCTGTGAGTTTTTTTACTTAATACTTTGTATTAAAACATGTTTTAGTCTGTAATTGAAATCATTGCCATAAAAATGTTTTGGGAAATGTATTTTTGAATAATTTCGTATTAAATGCACATTAAACCATGTAGGTGTATTGTGTTTATGTTGATAGCTTGGTCAAATGGGGAATGATTATCCCAGGTTATAGGTGAGATATTCCGCCTTTTAGTCTTTTTGGGCAGGGTAGTTTCTTTGTTTTTTATCTGGTTGATTAAACAACACAAACCACAATGCCCAATCCTGTCCATCACTCCCCCCGGCCACCAAACTACACATGCAGCGTGAGATACATGCAGCATTTATTCATTCTACAAGCGCCTCTACACACTGGCGGTGGGAATCACTGACGCGACTGTTGAGGCTTTCCTTTCTGAGGTACACATACCACGTGTCCCACCCAACCAGGAGCTGAAGCTCAACACAGCAATTACCCCCTTTGAGATTCATCAGGCTATCCGGTTGCTGGATCGGGTAAAACTCCAGGCCCAACAGACTCCTTCAGGAGTTCTATAAAACATATGCCACACTTATCGTCACCAAACCCTGTATGACAAAGCACTCTTGTGCGCCTGTTTCCTACAGTCCCTTATTGTCCCCACACCTAAGCCGGGCCGTTACCCATCCCATCTCGGCTCCTACTGACCCTTGGCAATGCTTAGCACGGAAAACAAAATTCTCTGCAAAATTCCGGCAGACTGCTTGGCGCCAGTGATTCTTCATCTGGCCGACAAGGACCAAAATGGTTTTGTGCCGGGCCATAGCACGTCCCTGAATTCATACCACCTCTTTCGGATCCTGGAGCAAGCACTGGGCCGATGGCCACGGTTCGGTTGTCTGGTGCTGGACATGTAGAAGCCCTCAACACCTTGGAATGGAAATACCTATTCGCTGTGTTGGCCAAGTTTGGCTTAGGTCCTCGCATGCTCGGGCTTATCAAGCTCCTTTACACTGTGCCACTGGCCTGAGTCAAGACTGGAGGTACATCTCCGAACATATCTGTTTCGGCTGTGGCAGTCGCTAGGGCTGTCTGCTCTCCCCCTTCTCTACTCTCTGGCTATGGAGCCCCTGACACATGAGCTGAGAGCTCAGAGACAAGACTGGGGATCCTGATAGGAGACTGAATGCATGCTGTCTCACTCTACGCTGATGACCTGCTATCATATATATTGCACTATGTCTCTGAGACTTGGCTGCGATTGAACAACTCCTCACCACTTTCGCTGCGGTCTCGAACCTCTGGGTAAATTGGGGCAAATCTTGCCTCTTCCCCTTGTCACCCAAACAGCGAATTCCACCCTCCAGCTGGGAGAGGCGCTGGTGCAATGGCAGCCGTTTACGATCTGCTACCTCATTATCAAGATTTACCGCAATGCTGCGGCTTTGGAGGACAGAGATTGTGGGCTGGGTAGTGTCCTCCCTCCGTGGGCAAATCTCCTTTTGGACGACCTTGCCGTTATCAGTAGCAGAGTGTATTGCCTTGTCAAAAATGGTGATGCTGCTGCACTTACTTTATTATTTTGTCAACATCCACAATTGCTTGCGGGAACCCTTCTTCGCTACACTTGAACATCTGATCAGTGATTTTATCTGGCATGGCACTCGCACTAACGAAACTATGCCTGCTGACTTAACACATGCATATTAAATGTGCCCCATTGATTTAATCTTTTAAGTTGACCTAACTAGGCCTGTATTTCGTTCTGCATTAAATGCTTGTATGTCTTTGCCTTGCAGGTACTTTCACATCGTTTGTTAGTCTGAGAACAGATACAAGACTGTACTAGTGCTAGAGAGGGAGCCTGAGAAGACCTTGACAAGGAATATGGAGAGCCAGAGCATTAACTGATGGTGTCCATTTATTAATGTTGCAAAGGCTCACAGGTGACAAAGGACAATACCCTTCCCATATTTGGCCTGGGAGAAATTGTCGATGTTTCGACTTACAATGTGAAAATGGAAAGGACAATGTAGCCCCTGATAATGCGAACAGAGGGGTGTTACTTTGGAGATTCTGGTGGAAATAACTGGATTCCATACTGTCTGAGGTTAAGCCACTTTCCTTTGGACTTCGAGAGTTTTAGACCTTTAGGTTTCCCTTTGACTCTTGTAGAGTGTGGCTTAGGCTAACTCTCATTTCCCTGACCCGAGAAGACTCTTGACTGAGATTCTGAAATGCTGACCCCTTCCTATACCTTCCCTCACTTTTCCGCATTTTTCCAATTTTTCTGCATTTCCCTGAATTTTGAGTTCCTTTTAGGGTTTTAAACCATCCTCCTTAGTTGGTCTTTGTTTAGATGATTTAAGACTACCCTCATGTTTATAAAAGAGAATCAGAAACTCTTCTCTGAGTCCCACATTTTGTTGTTGGTCTTTTCTATTGGTGTGACTGAACTTCTTGTCTGCCTTATTCTGGTGCACCTAAACTTCTTTAGGAGGTTGGGTTTTCTGGCTGTTTTTCTGTATCTTTACCGCATGGTTTTATGATTTGTTTATCTCAACCCGACTGCTACCTTCTAACAAACCTTCTTAACTATAGTCACTGATTCCTGGTCCTTATTGTGTAGCCAAATTGGTTGAGCTGTTAATTAAACTGATTGATGAAATACTAACTCACTATATCTCTCACTCGGCCATTGGATAACAATGTTAAGAGGGTTGGCCTAGCGCTGCAACACTGCTGCACTTACTTTATTATTTTGTCAACATCACCATTTATTTGCGGAAACCATTCTTCACTACACTTAAATGTCTGATCAGTGATTTTATCTGGCATGGCACTTGCTGCTGTGTGGCACTAATGAAACTATGCCTGCTGACTGACAGGGGCGGGTTGGGGGCTCCCAACTTCGAACACTACTACCTCGCAACCCAGTTGCAGTGGGTGGCACGCTGGTTCATCGAGCACAATCTTGGCGATTTGGCGATGCTAACGCAGCCCTCCTGGATGCTGGAGCGCTTACTGCAGCTCTTTCACCTCCTAACACGTGCTCCCATCCCACCCGGGTGCCTTCTGCCTGTGGCGCATTGCTGATCCCACTGCTGTCTGAGCCTCACAAACACCTTGTTGCCATATGCCTTCCTGCTCCCGCTACTAGGTATGCCCAGGGGAAGAACATACCTCAGGATAGTGGCCATTGCCACCTGGCACACTGCAGGACTCCATACTTTGGGAGACCTTTTTCTGATACTATGCTCATCCCGTTTGTGGACCTGAGCTACTGAGCTGGCCTCCCCCCAGACAATTTCTTATATATATCTCAATTACAGATACCCTGCAGGCACGCTGGGGAGCATTACAGCCTGAACCGAGCACACATCAAGTCCTCCAAAACCTACACCTACTGAGCACGGGGACTCATTTGGTCACGTGGTTCACCAAAGCACTGTGCGAACATACATTGCATACCCCTTCTGATAATTGTGACTGGTGGGGCTATGACTTGGGCAGGGCGTACAGTGACATGGAATGGCCGCGATCTTGCCTTACCCTGCCACTGTCTTCTGGAATGCGCAATTCAAATTAATACAGTTCCATATTTTGCACAGAGCATAACTCACTCCTTAACAGATCGTCCGGTTGTTCCACCGCACCAATGCCTCCTGCCCCCGTTGCCTGCATGAGGTTGCCAGCTTTATACATGTTTTTGTTCTGCCCTCAACTAACTGATTACTGGTTGCCTATTACCGAGCATCTCTGTCGCACCACTAGGATTCCCTCGCTGTACATCTGGGGTGTGCGCGCCCATGGTCTGTTCCAATGTACCAAAAGAAAACAGGTCAATCGGCAGGTTCCTTGACCTGGCATTTCTCTGAAGTAAGGGATCACACGCGCCTGGAAGTCAACGCCCCCCTCAACCACTTGCCTGGGCCCGACTGGTGGAGATATGGGCAGCGGCGGAGGGCACGGCCTTGCAGTCAGAAGAACTGCGAGGCCTTCGGAAATATTCAATCTCACAACAATGGGATGCCCTACTTAAGGCCTTCACATCCAGGGCAACTGCCTCTGCCCCTCCCCCCACCCCCCAACTCAGCTACTCCCTCACCCCCTCAACACAGACCCTGCCTCCACAACTGGTGCCCTCGACCTGCTGACTACCACCGCTGTCTCACCTATTACGTTACTCGCCAGTCAACTGTTACAACCCTAGCCCATTGTCTTCTCCATCCCCGCGTTCTCCTCCCTCCCCCAACTCCAAACACTCGCCTGCATTATAGGCAAATTATCAGTACAACCTCTTCTTCTACAACAATGATGATAGCCTACATATGAGTGAGGGACCAGTCACCTTTGTGCATTTGTTGTGTGCCCTTATGTTTTTTTGCTCTTTACCCCTGACTTGTCTCTTTCCATCCTTTCTCTTGTAACCATGCGCGGACGCTTGTCTGTCCCGCTTATGCTTCCCTCTGGCTTCGACACATGCACATCCTATACCTTGTAATGTTACCTCTGCTATTACACCAAACACATGATTTGTACTGTTGTGCTGTCGGATATGTCTGAAAAAGCTTAAAAAAAGAGATCTTCTGTTTCAAATTGCCAGTTACAAGATCGTTTCAAAAAATGTTTTTTTATTATACTGATGGAGCAAGGACTCACAAATGAGGCTTGCTCGGATGCAATCCTCTTAAAGTATTAATGTATTAAATTGTATTGTTTATACTAACTATTGCACACACGAATACAAATAGCAAGGAAGCTTGCCTATGTGTTTTTACTAACAAGTAACGCTTGTCTATTCTAAAATGGCCGCTTTTGCGCTGGAACTTTACTGCGCATGTCTCAACCATATCACGTGGTGTGACGTCTTTCTTTGCTTGGTGGGAAAATTCTTGCTTCTGCGCAGTGTGATTTAAAATGGCTGCTATATGTTCTCACATGCTACAGCTTGCTCTTGTGTTTTGTTTAAACTGTAATATTTTAACGCTATTAATGCGGGGATAAGTTTATAAGTAAATGGGAATAGAATAGACAGAGTGGGTATACAGTGAAACATTTTATTTGTGATTCTAATATTTTCTTCTTTGACTTTTATTAGTTCGTAAATGTTGGGCCTGGGGTTGGTGAACTGAAAACTCGAATGACGTGGGTTCTGCGCATGCTCCTTGAAAGATTGACCAGAGCGGAAAGGATGAAGTCAACCTGGACGTCGTCCAAGGCCATGACCTGATGGCCAATATTGTCATATTCATGAATGTCCTTATAAAATTGTAACATTGTACATGAAAAAGGCACAAACTTTGTCATGAGACGGGTGGGAAATAAAGCAAATGTATTAAATTTGAGGGGCGGTATTCTAAAACAAAGAACTTTAAGAAAAGGAATAAAATGCATATGGTGTGAGGATCAACCCCCTGTCCCCGTCCAATCAGAAATAGTGGCCCCATAAGTTAGCAACATTAAGGGGCGGTACATGGGCGTAGAAGGGTATAATAGATATAGAATTAGCTAATTAGTAGGCAGATGCTGCTCAGCATTAGGAAGACCAGAAATACGAGCTGATCGATTGCAGACTGAACCGCTGTCCAGAGAGGTCCTGAGTGGGGCGGCGGAATCCATTAGAAGGAAGAAACGGGAGAATCGAGGAGAAGCGAAGTACCAGAGAGGGGACAACGCAGGCGTCGTGGGTAGAGAGGTCACCGGTCCTGTCCTGATCCGGGAGGAGTTTTTGCTCTTCATCTTTCCAGGGTCCTATCTTTCCAACTCCTTGGCCAAGGGGTTTGGTTCTCGCACTTTAGGTAAATATATGCAACCTTTAGTTGCGCTGCTGTCTCTATCTTCTCATTTCCTAAGGGACCGTCATTGATGAATAATTAATTCTTGTGCTTTACCCTTGATATGCGATCTAAGTATCATGTGGCTTTGTATTTTACTCTGCTAAATTTTAGATAAAAATTTTAAAACTTCTTGACTTTGTGATTATTTAGAAATTATGAATTGTATGGCATGTCACTCATTTTAAACTTCCCAATTATCAAAGGGTTCATCGGTAAGTCATTACTCTTCAATCAGAAGGTAATTGGTAGCAGAGATTTTGATAAAGAGTACCAACTGACCCACCAGCGGAAATTGCTAGCGTAGTATGAATGTATGGGCCCAAAGTGAGTATTTGTGTATGAATGCTTGATGCTAGTAACCCGCTGGATCAGTTGTTCTGGTAAGCAGAGGACGGTTATGGTTGTGCTTTGTTAATTGGGTAATGAGAATTTTATTTTTATGAACTAACATTCGCTTTTTGTTTAAAGTTTGTTTTATGTTGTCTAGAAATCCCCGGGGAAAATTGAGAAGCGGTTGGTAAGTGGAAGCCATACTGCAGTGAGGTTATCTGTCAGGCAGAAATAGTACTGAAAAGTTAAGTAGGGCTAGCAGTACTTGTTAGGGACTCTATGTGTGTGAGTAATAGCAAGGGAATATGCTAGTGAAAGTTTGATGTTATATCACCTAGAAAGGGTAACATTGAAGGAGTAACAGTTATTTCTAAAGCTTGCGTGAAGAGTAGACGGAAAGGTTTTACTCAGTAGAGTATGATTAGTAAATGGAAGAGTTTTACTAAGAAGTGAGAGAATCTATCTTTTCAAATTAGCGAAACTGACACGATAGCGAATGTTTTATGTTGTTACTGAATTTTAATAAGAAGCGTAGAAGAAATTAAAGTTTTGCGTAAGATTTTGTAAAGGGAGGGTCAGCTGACGGAGAGGAAGCTGACGTCACAAAACGCCGCGCTGGGATTGGCTGAAACCGCGGGCGTAGAAGGACTCTTGTAAAGGAGGGGTCAGTAGTCAGGAGCAATACTGACGTCACAAGTGCCGCGCTGGGATTGGTTGAAACAACGAAGGACAGAAAAGCGCAGATTGTAAAGGAGGGGTCGTCAGAAAAGACGTCACTGAAAGGCCGCGCTAGGATTGGCTCAGAATAAGAAGTTAGATGGAATCTGATTGGTAGTTACCACAGAAAGCCGAAATTTTAGTGGATAGTGGAAATTGTATGTTTAAACGCGAACCGACCTTAATAGGAACACGTCCGGATAGGAGATTCCTAGGCTTTGCAGAATATAATTTTATACATCGAGATTTACCCAGAATGTACGGAGAAAAGAGAAAAATGTCACTTCTACAAAAGGTTAAGAATTATTTTAAAAAGGACAAAATAATAAAGACTAGGGAAGGAATTATCATTCCACCAGCTAAAACGCCCGCATCATTTATGATGATGGAGAGAGGTTATCATACTTGTGTATGGTTAGAAAATTGGATAGAATATAGAAAATATGATGGAATATTAGCATTTCCTGATAATGGTACTTTCAATGGGAGAATTCTTCAAAATTTGAGATTAAGAATGAATGACTTAGAACCTAGACCTACACTAACTCAATACGAAGCCTTAGAAGAGTGGGAAACCGAGGCATTTGAACGAGACCGATCCAGAAGTAATAGGGGTTATCAGGGATTTTTTCCCAGATACCAAAACGAGTCAAGGGACAGTCAGATGAAACAGTGGAGAAGAGCAATGCTTACAGAAGGACTGTATCCCATAATACTGGCAGAAGAATCGTTAGGGAGTAAATGTACAGAAAAGACCAAACATTTGGCTAGATTTGGAGATTCCGAAGACGAATTTATGGAAGATTTATTAAAGAATCCACCACCATATCAAGAAGGGACAAGTGGTTGCACCCCAAGTGCACCATTGTTATGGACACCCTTGGTGCCTGAAGTATTACATGATTCACCAGTTAGTAGAGTGCTTCACGATAAAGAAAAGGAAGCGATAGATAGAAGCAGAGCAGAATTAATTCAAAAAGTAACGCAATTAAGTGTTCACCCTGATTCATTGACCATACCTGTAACAATTGGTCCAGTGGTTCCTTTATATGGTGATAAGACAATTTATCCTAAGCCTCTAGTTGTACCTACACCTGTGAATGTTCCTAAACCCGAAGCAGTAGTAATGGTTGAGGATCACTTTAGTGATTGTGAGTCTATGATTTCGTTAATGGACTTGCCCATTCGAGATTCTGTAAATAATACTCCAAGAAGAGTAACACCTAGTTGCTCCAAAGATGTAAACATAGTAACCTCATCAGGAACTAAAATTGCCACAGTAGTTACACCTGAAGATTTAGAAAGATGGGCACAAGGATCAGACAAACAGAATTCACCCCCAAAGATCATGGACATTTATAAATTAAAAGTTGAATTAGAAGAAATGATAGCAGGAAATGTAGGAGTAGATCGCCTAAATACTTACAATGAAGAAGAATTATTGTTCGTATGCAGAAGCATCACAAGAAATGCAAAAATATTTCATGAGAAATTATCAGATTTAGCTCAACAGATGGGAATTGAAATAGGGAAGTCAAAAGTATTGCAAAAACCCTATAGAGCAGAATTTTCAGACAAAGATTTAGAGAATATGAATGCCTCAGGAAGGAAATTACAAGTAAAAGAATTAATGACAGTTTTGCAGAAATGGGGAGAGTTAGATAAATGGAAAGTTAGATGGACAAAGAAAAAGGAAGAAGCACGATATAGTAAAAACCACTTCAGAATATTTAATGAAGGAAGCAGGGAAAGGAGATCAAATGTACCCGATGCGAGAAGTTCCAGGAGGGGGATATGTACATGTCCCATGGAGCAGACAGGATATTTTGTCATTTACGAATGATTTCCCAAAATTGAGAGAAAAGCCAATTGAATGGTACAAGCAGGTTGAGAGGTTTGTGAAGGTGTCAAAGGTGTTGTTGAAAGACTTGGATGGTTTGTTTGACATAGTGGTACCTGCAGATTTGTGGACAGATTGCAAAATCACAATTGATTGGCCTAGTGAGGAGTATCCTAGAGATCCAAAGACAGGTGCCCCGTCAAATGATGTAATGAAAAAGTATCAGCAGGTGATAACTTACCTGAAAGGGAAAATACCACCAAAAGAAACAGACTGGGTAAAAATAGACAGAACTACCCAGGAAGCCAGTGAATCGGTACATGCCTATTATGAGCGTTTATTGCAGGTATTTAAGCAGTATAGTGGATTTGAGGACATTGGAGATAAAAACATGAGTCAGTTTGTTTACCGATTTGTTTACGGACTGAAGCCAGAGATTTGTCAGATGATTAAGCAGCACATGTTGTGCTGGCAGGGAAAACCCATTGATGAAATTTTGAAATATGCGAAATATTGTGGAGATGACATTGAGGATAGACACAAGAAATTGCAAGAGAAGGTGATGTGGGCTCAGGTGAAAATGGCTGAGCGACAGGGAATTAATTTGGATAATCCAAATGATAATCAAGGAAAAGATTCTGGAACGAATGGTGACACTGGGAACGGAGGAAAAGTGAGAGGACGAATGAGCAGGGAAGAGGCTAAAAAGAAGTTTCCTTGTCATGGATGCGGAAAATTAGGGCATTGGAAGGATGAATGTAAAAAGATTCGGAATAATAATAATGGCCCAAATCAAAATTTAAATCCACAGACGCAGAATGACTCACAGCAGGGTGTAAATCCTCAGAGTCAGTTGCCACCTGCACCTATACAGGGTAATGTAAGCAGAGCAAAGCACGGTACAGACGTCGGATATCAAGGAGGAAGTGGTAAGAATGATTATGTAACATCACAATTTCTTTTACAGGACGATTTTGATACCTATAATTTATGACGGTGCCTGGGAGAGGGGAAGAAGGAGTGCGTACTTGGTGCATCCTTACCGGTAGATCAGTCAGGTCCATATGTTGAAGGAAATGTGAAAGGTAATGATATTACTTTTCTTTTGGACACAGGTGCTACTAGGTCTACTGTGAGAACAGCAGACATCCCAGACCTTCCTCTCTCTGGAGAAGCTATCCAAGTTGTGGGAGTGGCTAATCAGAAGATTAGAACACCTCTTACCGAACCAATGGAAGTAAAAATCGGAAACTTTAGAGAAATGCATCAATTTGTAGTATGTGATTCCAGTCCAGTAAATTTATTGGGCAGGGATTTGCTCTGTAAGATGAACTGTACAATTTTCTGCACACCGGATGGTGTGGCAATTCAGACCCCAGATGAAGACCATGTGTATAAATTTATGATTGCAAAACAAGGTACAGAAGTAGATGAGATGTTTTCTTTGATAACAAAAGACGAATTACCAGAAGAACTGAAAACTACGGTGAATTCCATAGTATGGGATTTCACGGGAAAGGAAGTAGGAATTATGGCCAAAATAGATCCAGTGAAGATTACTGTAAAAGAAGGTGCGGTTTTCCCAAACACCCGACAGTATAAAATGAGTGCAGAAGTAAAGGCAGGAGTCATTGAAGAAATCGACAGAATGGTAAAACAAGACATATTAAAGGAAGTAATGAGTAGCCCTTGTAACTCACCAATCATGGGTCTAAAGAAACCCAGTGGAAAATATAGGATCGTTCAAGACCTGCGCAAAATAAATAAGATTGTGGAACCTAGTTGTCCTATAGTACCAAATCCTGCAGTAATCCTATACCAGATTCCTTGGAGTGCAGGATGGTTTACTGTGATCGATTTATGTCAAGCATTCTTTTCCATACCATTGCATCCAGATAGCCAATATCTATTTTCATTTAAGTTTGAGAACAAGGTATATGTATGGAATCGTGTTCCTCAGGGGTACACAAAAAGTCCTTCCATCTTTAATCAGATATTGAAAAAGTGTCTAGAAAAACTGGTGATGCCAGGAAGCTCAGTTTTAGTGCAGTACATAGACGACTTACTAGTGGCATCTAACACCAGAGAGGACTGTCTTATGGACACTATTGCACTATTGAATCATTTAGCTGAAGAAGGGCATAAAGTTTCACCTGAAAAATTGCAGTTCTGTACTACAGCAGTAAAGTACCTAGGACACCAAATTGAGAGGGGCAGAAGGAGAATAACAGAGGAAAGAATAAAACTAATAAAGAAAATGCAGATGCCTGCCTCTCAACGAGAAGTAAGAATGTTCCTTGGAATAGGAGGGTACTGTAGACAATGGATATTAGGATTTTCTCTACTAGCAAAACCATTGATTCAAATGACGAAAAAGAAGGCAAAAGATCCAGTTGAATGGGATGATGAAAGTGCAAGAGCTTTTGTAAAATTAAGAAATGCTTTGTGTGCAGCCCCTGCCCTAGGCATGCCTGATTATAAGAAAAAATTTGCATTATTCTGCCATGAAAGAGAAAATTGTGCACTTTCAGTCCTAACCCAAAGACATGGTTTGACCAGACGTCCTATAGCATATTTTTCTGCTACATTGGACCCAGTGGCAGCTGCGTTGCCTGGTTGCTTAAAAGCAGTAGCTGCTACTTGTTTGAGCATTGAACAAAGTGAGTCAATTGTAATGGGACACCCTGTAAAAGTGTTCGTCCCACATGCGGTTGTGATTTTGCTGACCAGAACCCGAACTCAGCATCTTACCCCTAGTCGACTGACTAAGTATGAAAGAATAATATTGGGTGCTGAAAATGTGACCATTGTAAGGTGCACAATAGTAAATCCCGCTACCTTACTACCAGACCCATATCATGAGGAAGTTAAAGATGATGAAGAAGAGCATGATTGTTTACAAGTCACAGAATTGTGCACAAAACCGCGTCCTGATATTCAGGAAATACCTCTCAGGGAGCCAGACAGGGAGCTGTTTGTTGATGGCTCATGCCAAAGGCATGAAGATGGAAAACTAACTGCAGCATATGCAGTATGTGAACTAACTGGAATAGTCGAAGCATCCTATTTACCAGGGGTAAAATCGGCACAAATAGCTGAATTGATTGCTTTAATAAAAGCTTGCAAAATTGGGAGGAACCAAAGGTAACTATATTCACTGATAGCCAATATGGTTACGGGGTTGTGCATGATTTTGGCCAATTATGGATGCAGAGGGATTTCATGACTTCTTCAGGATCCCCCATTAAAAATGGACAGTTCGTAAAAGAACTACTGGAAGCAATACAATCACCAAAAGAATTGGCTGTGGTGAAATGTACCGCACATCAGTCAGGAGATGACTGGGTGGTAGTCGGCAATAGATACGCAGATCTGGTGGCTCAACATTGTGCCAAAAACAGATTAGCAGTAAACAAGAGGGTGGAAAGAATGGGAATCAGCTGCCAACTTATGCTGTTTGCACCTCCCGAAACTTGGAATGATGTAAAAAGATTGCAAGATGATGCTGATGAGAGCGAAAAGAGTATATGGATTAAAACAGGATGTACTCAAAAAGTAGAGGATGATGTATGGATTTGTGCTGACGGCAGACCAGTCATGCCTGATTGTCTGCTTTCACAAATGGCTAGGATGTATCATGGAGACACACATGTAGGGAGAGATGCAATGATCAGGCTCTTTAGACAAAATTGGTTCAATCCAAAGTTTAGGGCAGTTGCAGAGAGTCTTTGCCAGAGATGTCTAACTTTCCAAATGCATAACCCAGGAAGAAAAACAGTAATTGGGTTTGGGAAAATTGGAAAGGCAGAGGGTCCATTCATGAGACTGCAACTTGATTTCATTCAGTTACCACCATGTAGAGGGCTGAAATATGTACTAGTCATAGTGTGTCTATTTTCCAAGTGGGTGGAGGCATACCCTACCAGAAGGAATGATAGTCTTACAGTTGCAAAGTTGTTACTACGCGAACTAGTACCTAGATTTGGTTTTCCAGTAACTTTGGAATCAGATAGAGGAAAACACTTTAACAGTGAAGTGGTTCAAATACTCTGTGAAGCATTCCATATTGAACAAAAGTTACACTGTGCATATCGCCCAGAAGCTTCTGGAGTGGTGGAACAATTGAATGGCACGATAAAATCCAGACTGGGAAAAATGTGTGCTTCAACATCATTAGATTGGCCAGACACATTGCCTCTTGTTTTAATGGGACTCAGAACCATTCCTGATAGAAACACCGGATTGAGTCCGCATGAGATAATAATGGGAAGAGCAATGAGACAATCACATGTACCTACGAATAAACTGCTGAATATATCAGATGATATGGTTCTGGATTATTGCAAAGGACTGCCTGACTTAGTGCGTTCTGTCTCTCATCAGGTTGGAGAAGACGCAGTTTCCAGACAGACTGAACAAGAACATGATCTGAGTCCCGGAGACTGGGTGGTAGTGAAGAATCACACCAGAAAAACGTGTCTATCACCCAGGTGGGGCGAACCATGTCAGGTCATACTGATTACGAACACAGCAGTGAAGTGTGCAGGATTTCCTAATTGGATTCATGTAAGCCACACCAAAAGAGTACCAGATCCTGAAGAAGAAAATACTCAGATAATATCAAATACTGAGGAAGCTGAAGGTTGCCCAGCTGAAGAATCTCAGGTTCGAGATTCAAGGGAATCTGACGAAGAACAACCGAGCACAAGTCAGGACTGGATACCAGTGGTGGAAATACCTGAGATCTACTACAGAACAAGAAGTCAAGTAAATCTAGAAGAAATTGAAGAAGATCAGATAGGTGAAGAAGAAGCAGCTCAGGAAGAAGAAGAAGAACAAACCCAAGAACCTGAGCAGGAACAGATAGGGAGAGGAAACTGGGCTCAAATTACAGAAGAACAATCAGACTTTGAGCAGGGACAGACAGGTTTAGAAGAATCCGGTCAGGCTGCAGAAGTTCAAAGTGCAATAAGCCCTGATCAGAACCAGTTAGATCAAGAAAAGTACACAGAAGAAGAAGATCTTGAAAATTTCGAGAATGAAATCGTAAATCAAGAACAAGATCAGTTACAAAGAGATCCACAGTGAAATAGAAGAAGAAATAATAGTAAGACCTGGAAAGGAACAAGGAGAAGAAACTGAAATAAAAGAAAACAAGAGTGTGCCACAACTAGAAAACAAAAGAATTTCTGAAGAAGGAAATAAAGAGACAGTACAAATAGAGAAAACAAGAAACGGTGATCATTGGCCTAGTGTCATCAAAAGAGTAAAATACCACATAATAACAAGAAGTGGAGATCCAGAACAAGTGAATGAAGTTACAAGTCAAACAGAACAAAGAAATAAAAGCGAAAGACGAAGAAGCAAAAAACTGAAACTGGTAAATAACAAATTTAAAGGTCCTGATTGGACTTATATTATTCTCGAAGATTACGAAAGTTCAGAATCAAGTGAAAGTGGTGACGAAGGAACCAGTGCCGAACTGACTTATGAAAAGAAATAGAACCACCTTGAGAACGTGAAAAGACTTGAAGAATACGATAAGAAGAGCAATCTTCCTTGTCAAAATGACTGACGATAGAGTTACTGGGAGACCAAAGCAGAAAGGTTGTAAAGATGTTGTGCTATATGCATATGCAACCTGGTAGTGATGCTTATAGTGTGGTTAGTTGTGATCGTAGCAATTCCTTATCTTATGATAATAGATAGAAAGATTAACAACGAAACTAAGGAAAGAACAGATAACGTGAAAAGCAATAGAGTAGAACTAAAGGCAGAAGACGAGCCAGAATTACATCATGAAGTAACAGATAACGACACTAGTTTAAATGTTTTCACAAAGTTATTATTTCAATATGTAGATACTATGGAAGTTAGTAATTGTTATGTTTGTATGAAATTACCTGAATCAGTAGCAGAAGGGTTAACGTATCATCACTTACCACTAACTTATGGCATATCATGTAGTGTACTGACTAGTTTATTTTATAACACACAATGCCTATGCACACGCTATAATGTTCATTTGATAGTTCAAGTGAGTACACATATATGAAAAAGCGAAAAAACTTTATGTGTTATTTATTCGAACATCAAGACGAGGTCCAGCCAACACGTGTTTCGTCCAAAGGGAAAATAACCCTGGACTTCTTCAGGGCTGGAAACAATACAAAAAAGGCTCTTTTACAATAGTGACAACGAAAAACCATGAGTTACATGATAGTGACAACATATAAACAAACTATGTGACAACTGCGCGTTAACATGTTGTGTTACAGAAGACATGGGTCACTACAGTACCACATATGGGAACCTTACATTGAATGAGAACAATAACATTATATCAGATTATATCAGTGGAATCCCAAAAGTTGGAATAATGAAAAATGCATATTCATTTGTGAATACCGGCGTTAAAATTTACTTGCAAGTGTGCAATTCTATTGTATGCATGCTAGTGCCTATAGTGAATAACCCTGTCTCATTATTGTATCTCATTAAAATCGAACGTGAAACAGGGCCAGACCAATAAGGTCTAATCATAAGATGTAAGATGGAGAGAGACTCACACAATTACAACGACTATGGTGTAGACAGTGCAAAGAAGCAACACCCCGAGTGAGATAACAGTTTCAGAAAATTATTAAAACCAGGGGGAGGAGTAAAGGGAACGCATACCTGATATGACAAAAGAAAATTCTGAGACCTGCGGGAATTCAATATCAATTTTCAATTAGTATTCCGTGTAAAAAACTAGCTATAGTACAGTGCACTGAAAATAGATGTCTGAGAGGAAAATACCTCACCTAGAAGCCGGTGAAAATTCCAAACCGGCCGATCATGCGAGATGTAGTCTTTATACGTGAGACCAGGTAATTCTAGAACAGAGAATATGTACAGAACATTCACACTTAATGTTAACTGACCGATTGTGAATACTAATCTGGCGCAAAGCGTTCACTAATCACAATAGAAGGGTGAGAAAACTCACCTAAAAGCCGGTTAAAATCCAGACCGGTAGGTCATATGACACACTCCAATACTTGTTATGAGGTATTGGCACCAAATCTGTTGATGAAAGGTGAACCCCATTACTACCAATAACTATCAATCAAAGTTTAAGTTAAGACTGTAAAAATTCGCCCTGGACCTTTATATTACAAAGGAGATTGAAGTATATGCGTACTAAATATCACGTCTAATATGAATTAACATGCAACACTACATATTCTCTGTTCTAGAATTACCTGGTCTCACGTATAAAGACTACATCTCGCATGATCGGCCGGTTTGGATTCCACTGATATAATCTGATATAATGTTATTGTTCTCACTCAATGTAAGGTTCCCATATGTGGTACTGTAGTGACCCATGTCTTCTGTAACACAACATGTTAACGCGCAGTTGTCACATAGTTTGTTTATATGTTGTCACTACCATGTCACTCATGGTTTTTCGTTGTCATTATTGTAAAAGAGCCTTTTTTGTATTGTTTCCAGCCCTGAAGAAGTCCAGGGTTATTTTCCCTTTGGACGAAACACGTGTTGGCTGGACCTCGTCTTGATGTTCGAATAAATAACACATAAAGTTTTTTCGCTTTTTCATATATGTGTACTCACTTGAACTATCAAATGAACATTATAGCGTGTGCATAGGCATTGTGTGTTTTATAGGGACCTTGGTCCACTTTTCAAGGGGTTTTTGTGGTTTTTTTCCCCCACCTTGTGCACCGCAGAGATAGCCATATAAAATACTGGACGTTACTAAGCGTGCGCCATTTACCTCCTGTGTTGAAACCGCCATTTTGCTTTAGTTTATTTTATAGAACAGGACGACTTCAGTATTATTATTCAAATATAGATGTGATATTTTCTGAGGTTCCGATTCGAAAGAATATGAATCCAGTGCTTAGTAGCAAAGATGCACAGTTTATGGGAGAGTTTTTCTTAACAATGAAATCAATAGACATAACACATGCACATAGAAGCAATCTAACATTTTCAGTACATGAAGAAGAAAAGATATTTTTGAATTTAGTGGAAAGTAGAAAACAAGATTTCCAAGAGAAAGCTTCTGAGCATAAGGCTCATTTACCAGCTTGGGCTGAGAAAGAAGGTAGTTACACACCTGGCAAGGCTCAAGCTGCTATGGCTCTAGATTTTGTAAAGACAGGGAAAATTTGTCTACATAGGTTAAAGACTGAGTATAACAATATTTTCATCGGTACCAGTGAATGTGAACACAATTTCTTAATTATTGGAGGTTGGGGACTTAAAGGAGGAACAGATTCAGTTTTCCCTGGAATCTATTATGTATGTGGGAATAATGCTTACTTTAGGCTTCCTGCACGGTGGTATGGAAGTTGTTATTTTGGAATAGTATTTCCAAAAATATACCACGTAAAAGAAACACTGGCAGCAATGAAAATACTAGTGAATTAACACGTAGAAAAAGAGCTAGTTTTTCAGAAATTATAGGTGATATATTTGGTGCATTGATACCTTCAGTGGGAATAATTCTGAATTCAAGGAAAATATGTAAATTATCTACAGTGGTTGATCGTTTATCAACTGACACTGCGGGAGGATTTCTAATGATTAATGCAGAAATGGTTGCGATTAGATCTATGGTTATGCAAAATCGACTTGCTCTTGACATTATTTTGGCAAAAGAGGGCGGAGTCTGTGAATTATTGACGACAAAGCACTGTTGCACTTACATACCTGATAAAAGTGCAGAAATTGGAACATATATACAGAATATAACAAAACTTGAGAAGGAACTAAAACCACTGGAAGTTGATAGTGTATGGGAAAGATTGACCAGTAGTATTAGGTCAATTGGTACCTGGTTTGCTAATATAGGGAAAGGACTTATAGGTCAAATATTAGTACCCTTAGCAGGGTTAGCAATAATAGTATTTACAATAATAATATGGTGCAAATGTTGTAGGAGGAAGGAATCATATAAAATGACAGAAAAAGGAAAGAAGAGAAAGTTTGATGAGATTGAACTTGAAGATTTAAGAAGTGAATTATACAAGAAACTGAAAGGAGATGTAAAAAGTAGCAAGTGTAAAAATGAAAATGAAACTATAATATGCTAAAGGTTGGCATCTGATTGTGGGTAGTATTTTGATGGCTCAGAAACGCCATCAAAGAGGGGATTGATGGAGCAAGGACTCACAAATGAGACTTGCTCGGATGCAATCCTCTTAAAGTATTAATGTATTAAATTGTATTGTTTATACTAACTATTGCACACACGAATACAAATAGCAAGGAAGCTTGCCTATGTGTTTTTACTAACAAGTAACGCTTGTCTATTCTAAAATGGCCGCTTTTGCGCGGGAACTTTACTGCGCATGTCTCAACCACATCACGTGGTGTGACGTCTTTCTTTGCTTGGTGGGAAAATTCTTGCTTCTGCGCAGTGTGATTTAAAATGGCTGCTATATGTTCTCACATGCTACAGCTTGCTCTTGTGTTTTGTTTAAACTGTAATATTTTAACGCTACTAATGCGGGGATAAGTTTATAAGTAAATGGGAATAGAATAGACAGAGTGGGTATACAGTGAAACATTTTATTTGTGATTCTAATATTTTCTTCTTTGACTTTTATTAGTTCGTAAATGTTGGGCCTGTGGTTGGTGAACTGAAAACTCGAATTACGTGGGTTCTGCGCATGCTCCTTGAAAGATTGCCCAGAGCGGAAAGGATGAAGTCAACCTGGACGTCGTCCAAGGCCATGACCTGATGGCCAATATTGTCATATTCATGAATGTCCTTATAAAATTGTAACATTGTACATGAAAAAGGCACAAACTTTGTCATGAGACGGGTGGGAAATAAAGCAAATGTATTAAATTTGAGGGGCGGTATTCTAAAACAAAGAGCTTTAAGAAAAGGAATAAAATGAATATGGCGTGAGGATCAACCCCTGTCCCCGTCCAATCAGAAATAGTGGCCCCATAAGTTAGCAACATTAAGGGGAGGTACATGGGCGTAGAAGGGTATAATAGATATAGAATTAGCTAATTAGTAGGCAGATGCTGCTCAGCATTAGGAAGACCAGACATACGAGCTGATCGATTGCAGACTGAACCGCTGTCCAGAGAGGTCCTGAGGTGGGGCGGCGGAATCCATTAGAAGGAAGAAACGGGAGAATCGAGGAGAAGCGAAGTACCAGAGAGGGGAACGACGCAGGCGTCGTGGGTAGAGAGGTCACCGGTCCTGTCCTGATCCGGGAGGAGTTTTTGCTCTTCATCCTTCCAGGGTCCTATCTTTCCAACTCCTTGGCCAAGGGGTTTGGTTCTCGCACTTTAGGTAAATATATGCAACCTTTAGTTGCGCTGCTGTCTCTATCTTCTCATTTCCTAAGGGACCGTCATTGATGAATAATTAATTCTTGTGCTTTACCCTTTATATGCGATTTAAGTATCATGTGGCTTTGTATTTTACTCTGCTAAATTTTAGATAAACATTTTAAAACTTCTTGACTTTGTGATTATTTAGAAATTATGAATTGTATGGAATGTCACTCATTTTAAACTTCCCAATTATCAAAGGGTTCATCGGTAAGTCATTACTCTTCAATCAGAAGGTAATTGGTAGCAGGGATTTTGATAAAGAGTACCAACTGACCCACCAGCGGAAATTGCTAGCGTAGTATGAATGTATGGGCCCAAAGTGAGTATTTGTGTATGAATGCTTGATGCTAGTAACCCGCTGGATCAATACATTTGCATATATATTCATCACTTGTTTTAAATGTGATTGAAACACGTGTTAACGAAAAAACAATGTTCTCTGCAGCCCAGTTAATCTTTGCTAACTACATTTTAAATGGTTAACGTTTCAAGGAAATTGGGCACCTCTGTGCTATCACTTATGAGAACTGCCCTTTTCGTCGTTCACAACTTCACACACAATATGTGCTAAATGTTAAAAGCTTCTAATTAATGCGGTTCATATGCTTTTGCCTTTTGACAGGTTCTTTGACGTTCATTCAAATATCAATTGCAATATTAAAGATGTAACAGCTATTAACAGCACTCCATAAACATTTTGGTATAAAAATAATTATCATATAAATGAAGTTATATCATAGTGAAGCACATCCATGGATTGTACAGAGAAGAGCTTTGTCTGCGGACGGAAAAACATTTTAAATTGCTTTTAGTCTTATTAATCTTTGGCCAGATGGTGCTCACGGTATGTTATAATACAACTTAATTTGAATAGGACGTTTGTGTTATATTTACTTAAAGAATTTCTTTTAGATGGTGAATGCTGTACTGCAGCTTTCTTTTCTGATGCTCGTACGACTTGTGCTTACACAAACAGCTATGCTGTGTTTATTTTATCAATAGGAAAAAAGAGTGCTGTAAAACTAAAATAAGAGAACATAAAATAAATAATATTTTTAATGAAATGAAAACCTTGCTGCTTTGGTTAAAAAGTTAATAAGTTATTTTGCTTATAGCATTAGCGTTGCCCGTAGAATATGCATACAATTGAGTAGACCCTTATCATTTTGAGGTGTTCATTGAAATGTTCTATTTCTTAATGGGGGGAGGCTTATGTAAGTCTTTATTTTGTTATAAACCTGAAATCATGTTGCAAAAATACATAATATTTGGTAAAATATGATATTTCCGTTGATATGTCAAGTCCTTCTTGATCTGCTAAAGCGACTGTGTGAATCAGAAAGGGAGGCGGTGCTAAAAGTATTTCTTTTGTTAAGAACTTTGGCACCGTTGGACAAAAATCGTTTTACAATGTTAATCACAATAGGAAACTTTGTTCTCTACATCAAAAACCACTGAATGGAACAGAACCAAATTTGGCATTGAACTAGAACTTTATTAAGGTGTGTGCCTTTCCTTGGTTGAGGTATCTGCATTAGAAAAGTGTATAAGGTGGGCTTAGGAAGGGTTATTTCATGGTGACCTGGCCCTGCAGCCAACCTCTGCTGCACAGTGCCAAAGACTGCGCACAGTGGGGGTTGTGTACGTTCAGGACATTAGATGCACCCGTTGGCCATCCCTTGTGGCCATCCCTACTGTGCAGTTGGATTAGCTCTCTTGCACTTGTACGTGGTGCTAAGAGTCCAGTTCGACTTCATTGTGTCCCGAGATCTGATGTCACAGAGTCCTATATGCTGCACGCTGGTGCTCTGAATTCAGTTAACGTCCTTATTTCAACACCCTTGGAGGTGGAGAGGAAACTGATGATAGTGGGAGGAATGCAGAGGGGAAAACTAACACGAAAACATTAAATATCCATGAATACTCCTATAAACGGAGTGGATAGAGACAAAGAATTTAATCCCAATAGAACAAGGGGAATTTAAGAGGGGTCATTCATGTATTGATCTATGGTTATTTTGCCTGGAAGTTGCTTGAGGTTAAAGACTACTTATTTCACTCTTTTGTCTATTTATGGGCAGCCTTTGGCCTGGTTAATAGGGAGATTTTATGGTGTACATTAAAAGAACATAAAATGCTGGGAGGATTATTGGTAATATTGAAAGAATTGCATGGAAAGAATCGGGCAAGAGTTGAGCAGGATTACAATGGTCCCTTACCAGATACAATTCCAATAAAAAACATGGGCGAAGGTGGGGTTGTGTGTTGGCACCAACGTTGTTTGTAAAACTTTTGAAGGATTTGTCCTTCTTTTTATCTTATGCATATTCCTTCTCTCAAAAGATGGGAAGGTGCAATGTGTCATGTCTTTTATATGCTGGTGAACTGTTAATCTTTGATGTGACTCAAATTGGGCTGCAAAGAAATTTGGAAGCCTTTGATGATTATTTAAATATCAAAAAAATGTAACCATTAATTATGGTATTTGGCAATAGAACAAAATAATTTAGTTGAGGTTTTGCAAAAAAGAGGGCCAAATAAGTTACTTCCAACAGATATCGGGAGATGCAATTCTCTAAGAGTATGCGGTGGAAGATGCATTTGGAAATTGAAAAATCCTGAGCTCTACCAACAGTTGGGGGATTACATAAAGTCAATAGACATTATGGTGGCCCTGATCTATGCCGTCATTTAAGAGCTTTTGAAGCAGTGATTCAAGCAAAGTTATGGTGTGGCTATACTTAACTGGAATACATGGCTGGAGTGGAAATGAGTGTCAGTGTTTGATAAATATGCTGAACTTGCCTAAATACTCAATGGTGCAGGCAATAGAAACAAGATTAACGTCTTGGCACTTTACATCCTTGAGGCAAACTTTACAATTCTAGAATAAATTGATAATATCAGATGAGGAGAAGAATGCAATTTATTGTAGAAAGGAAGTGATGAATATTGAAATAAAATGGGTTCCGAGACTGAGGGAGCAATTGGAGAAGATCACAGAGCGACTCTCTTTTGGCACTCCGAATTTTACAACTCCAAATAGTTTATCCAAACAGGAATTGCGGTTAAAAGGTACTTCAAAAAAACATGATTTGGATTATTTCATGTGGAAGAACTCTACTATAACATTGCAGAATTTATGGCTTAGTGATACAATTTTTCCATATATATATCATCCCTACTGAACTCAGAAATGATACTTGCCATCATGAAATTAAGGATTAGTTTAACTCCCTTTTAAGCATATCCAGAGATGGCTAAATATTCACAGGAATCAGAGAGGCTATATAAATGAGGATTAAGTATGACATGTTCAAATCTATACATTTTATTGGACTGCTTCTTTTTATTTAAGGAAAGGAGATTTTTAAAAACAGTTTTAAATAAATATGGTGTAAATTCACATTTAGAAGCCATGAACTTTTTTTTTGTAGTGCA
The DNA here is from genome assembly GCA_963921515.1 of Calotriton arnoldi. Taxonomy (NCBI): domain Eukaryota; kingdom Metazoa; phylum Chordata; class Amphibia; order Caudata; family Salamandridae; genus Calotriton; species Calotriton arnoldi. The sequence goes on from CAWUFW010009145.1 coordinate 774,040, forward strand.
GTTTTTAGATTCTATTTGTGCAGTGGTGAAATTTGTATTGGCTGTAAAGACATGCAAAAACTTTTAATGTTTGTATCATGTTAGCATAGTTTTGTAGTTTACCAAAGTATGGTCTTAATAAAATTATTAATCTGAATCTGTGTATTCCTCTGAACTGGAGTATTCATGGATGGCTATAGAAACAATGTTACCAATGGTAACTTAGTTTTCGGATGGCTACTTCTGCCTGCAGGTTTCTCGCCTCACGAATTAATACAAATTCAGCACTTCCAGGAGGAGTGTATGAGGAGATAATTTAATTAAAGTACTGCCATAGTGCTTTCCTGTCTGGCAAACTCAAAATGGAGAATAATGTCTGGTAAGGAGAAGGCTCATAAAAGTCTAACCTCTGTCCCTGATAATCGTGGGCAGTACCAAAGAAACTACACATCCCAGACGTGGACTCAACAACATTGATCATTTATAAACCATAGTTATATATTTATTTGTTTTTAAAACAAAGCAGCCAGATCACACCATGTTTCTGGGTCGTTCTGCCCTTATAGGAACCCAGGTATCTAATGAGAATTCACCAGCTAGGGCAGTGCCAAAATTAGCAACATGAAACACAAAATCTGAAAAAGACAGAGCATCCAGCCTTTTAGCCTTAATCAGTAGGGTACAGAAACTAAAGCTGTAACATAGAAAGAAGGATGCAAAGCACATGTTAAGAGGAACAATATGATGGCTCCGACAACGAAAAGGTTGGCACTTTATCAAGCTCAAACTCTGAAACAAATTCAACAGACGTGAATATCAAAAACAAAGAATGACCAGAAAGCAGTCATAATGCAACTGTGCATCGCCCGAACCATGGACCCATCAAAAAGGTAAAGTTTACCTACTAACTGTCACATCAGCACTTCAGCCACAACACAGTGGTAACCCTTCGGGGTATATAATAGCCCCTCTAATTTTTATCATCTAACTAACACCCTTACTAAACCTCATTAAATCAGTCAACCTCACCCATTACAAGTATGCAGATGGCACTCAAATCATTCTAAAAATGATTGGCATAGTATACCTTACACCTCAAAAATTGATAACTTCCTTCATGCCATAAATACATGGATGATGAGCAATCACCTAAAGCTCCACATCGCAAAGACAGAGATCATGGCATGAGGACAATAGCGAAAATACCAGCCTACTGCAATATCTCCCAATGAACTTGGGGTCCCTCAATCAACATAAAAAGAATAAAAAACCTAGAGATAACCATGGATTTAAACTAGCCTAATTCAAACCTATCCTTGCTTGATACCATGTGCAAACAACCTCACAAAGTGTGCCTTCTACACAACGAAAACACTGTGGGCCTCATTACGATGTCGGTTGGAGTTGCCTCCGACCGACATCGCCGCGGATGCGGAACCGACTGACCTCCGGTCGGCGGTCCTGACACCGCAATTAGGATGTGACCGCACATGGTGCGGTCGCAAACTTCCATTTTACAATGGGAACTTGTGCGGCGGTCCGAAACCACCTGCAGCACAAGCTCCCATTGTACAATGCAAGTTTTTGCGCATCCCTGCACAGTTTGGCAGGCACCTCATGGTACCTGTCACAATGTGCAGGGATGTGAACGGGGGCACCATAGGTGCACCCCAGGGCCACGACCGTAGGCCGTGGAGGGATGGAGGCCCTACTAGGGGCCCCCAAAGTCGCTTTCTGATAGCCTTTTTATGTCGGAAGGGCCGGCATGGAAAGGCTGGCGGAAACCGACATCATAATCCAGACGGCGGAAATGCAATCCTTAAGGGATTATGAGCGATTTCTGACTAGTTGACGGGCTCCTTGAGCCCGTTGCAACCAAGTTGGATTGACGAGCCGATTTACACTCCAACCGCCGTCATTGTAATTCGGTGGTCGGAATGTAAACCTATCATGTCGGTCAGTAAGCCTCCAACAAGCGGTCGGAGGCTTACCGACCGACATCGTAATTAGGCCCTGTGTTGTTTCTTCCCATACCTTGGATACCAACAAAAATTACAAGTTATCTTCTCACTTTTAATCTCCAAGTTTTATTATGTAAACAGCCTGTACCCTGGGCTCCCAGATTAATTATACGCAAAATACAGCTAATTCAAAATGCAGCCACAAGCCTCGTTCTCCACCTTCTCCAAAGAGAATGAATGACTCCAGTCCTACAATCAGTCCACTGGCTAATTACAGCCAGAAGGACAATGTTTAAGGCAGAGTGCCTTGTCCTCTGAGCCTCCCAAGGGAAAGCACCACTATACCTACAACTTCAATTTGACCAATACAACAAAATAGGACACTGTGCTCCTGGCTTGCACCACAGATAATCAAACCACCTCAGCATAAGAAATCCATAGTTTGCACTGCTTTCTCAGTACAAGCCGCCAAGCTCTGAATTCCCACAAGCCTGGGATAGGCTTCTTATAAAACCCTTCTGGCCCACACTAGTACTAATACAATAATGCTCAGGTCTCGGCAGCCAACTGTATCTTACTCTCTTCCATTTACATAAAACATATATGCTATGAGTTTTGTCCATCGCCCAGTGCTGTACCAGCAGATAACCCAACCACCAGCTACTGAAGAGGCATACTGCTGGTCACTACTAAACACTATAACCGCTTCTTCACTTTTCACAATGTCATTTCAGATATGGAACAATAGTAACAAATCCCATCCCAGCAGATCCCCCTCTACTTCTCTCTCCAACTATGCCTGCTCTGGATTAAAAAACTTTTTAAACAAAATATCTGGTTGGACCACCCAGTGCAGATAAGTAGACAAATATCGTAAGCAATACCATAAAGGGATCTGAAGATATGCCTAAAGAAAGCCAGCTTACTGAAAACCATAAAATGGGCATCTGTCGCTCAAACCTCTTCATCCACCACACTGTTAAGCACTATGTCCCAGAACACGATAACCACCCCTCAGTGGTCATCACGCACAACATGGAAGCACTTCCTACATAGGATCAAAAAACAAAGACAACACACAACCACAAACCCTACACAGAGTAGCTTGCTGCCCATGTAAACCATCACTTCAGTGTCTCAAATAAGGGAAGTAAGTGCATTATAACTGATCCAATGTAATACAGCACTTACTGCAACTGCTGGTGACAGTACGATCTCGTCTCTGTAAGAGAGTGACCAATACTTTAACAAAGCAGTACCCACCAATCTCAGATAAAGGGCATCAGAGGGTGTTGAACTGAGGTTCCTCCTAGAGTTTAACGAAGAAGAAACAGTGGCCTCTTAAAGGCTGCTGTAAAGACGTGGAAGCAGGAGCTACGGGCCTGATTACGAGTTTGACGGTCATGGTACCGCCTTCAAAATGGCGTTGCATTCACCGCCGCCCAGTTGGCGGTCCAACTGCCCTAACACGATGCATGCGGTTTCATAGACAAAAGACTGCTGTGGTACTGCCACCGCCAACAGGAAATCCTGACCGCGGTGGCAGCGGGATAGGCCAATGTGTCTGTGGAGGGCGGACCGCTAATGTTACCTCTGGCCCAATCACGATGTGCCTTCCCACCGACATGACTGTGGCGATCAAACCTCCATACCTGAGCTAGCGGAAAGGGACAGATATAAGGCTGAAACCCACCTGTACTCAGCTTCACACGTCCTGTGCAGCCATGGAGCCGATCATACACATCCTGCCACTGCTTTATGATGTCCAAATCCCACACCGTCGTGGACGCAACCGACGGTAACTCACAATCTACCCCGTTTCTATTGACATCCCATTTAACAGATGCACAGGCAGGGACCTCTGAAGGTGTATTGGGGCCTAAGCCCAAAACTATTGTGTGGGTCCCTGTTTGGACCAGTTTTGAATGTATGATCTAAATTCATCTAATTAATGACCTCTTTGGCCAGGTCACTTCATAGACACACCCCTCCAAATAGCAAATGTGTCCACATCTAATATTCATGGTTAGAGATGTGTGTTTTTCATATTGTAACACAACAGCAACTCCTCACTAACATTACATCAAATAAGCTTTGTGACACCCTCCCATTTCTCACATGGTAGGTCCTGTTTTTAATATAAAATACACTTAAGTATGGATGTTTTGTAAAACAGAAACACACCTTCACTGCAAAATGTCTGTAATAGACCCAAACACATCACCCACATTATAAAGTAGTTTGTGTAAAATGTAAATTAAACCAATCTGTTGAAGAAGTATTTCAAGGTCATCATGGCAACACTCTCTGTAGAACAGGATTGGCTCAATCAGAGGAAGCCATGAGTCTGACTCCCTGGGCCAGAGCCCACTTTGCCACTGCCTCTAATCATCTCTGTGCACATGCCCCCTGGCTCCAAGTATATCAGGAATAACCAATAGCATCACCAAATGCCATACATATGTCTCTATGGTTGGCGTTAACGAAATTTAAAGGAACACAACTGCACAACCACATTGTGTCCACAACTTTGGTGGTGGCTGGCACCAAACAATGCACACTGGCACAAAAAGAGACAGGAAATCTAAAAGGTAAAAGTCACCATATAGGTGTTTTTAAAATAATTCAGAACATTTTCACAATAAAAAAAATGCATTACACATCATTGGGCTAAGTGCAATATAAGATCATATCGAAATCTCTCTGCACAAGGGGTAACCGTCAGCCATACATAACCTTAAAAAAAATGGATGTCACATTTATTAGCCATACTCTACAACATCATACATGTAAATCTTCCCCTTGTCTCCAGCAAGTCCTGTATTGTATACTACTTCAATGGTCACATCATATAACAAGTTGCAATGCATATATGTACATACCTATCAGTAAACAAGCTAAATCAATCACACCTGTAGTAAACTATCCTTAAAGCAATTGTCAACAACTATCGTTTGGAGCAAGTGTCCACTACTATGTAGAATGGCTGCCCCTAAATTCAAATGACAATCACATACCATGCTAACCAGTGTATGCACTTAACATAGTAGACATTGTAAAAATAAGCAGTAGTTCCTGCCATCATGCTAAACAAACATATGTACTACATATCTTTAAATGAAACATTGGTAATATTTAAACTATTGCAAAGGAACAATAATGCCAAGACTAACTTGGTGAAAATTAAAATCGTGATTTATTCTCACAATAGAGATAACTCTGTCTATGAGTCCAAAATAAAAAGCAAAAAAAGCCAAATGGCAGTCCATTGAAATAATACAAGCCCTGTGGACTGCAGTGCTGCGGCACGCTTGCCTCCAAAAACACTGCCAGGGGAACCTCCCTAAGTGGGCAGTCAGGCATCTCGGTTATGTCAATTGAGGGAAGTGGGCTCAAATTTGGGAGGGGTGGCCTTGATTTTTTGAGGTGTGGTTCTGATTTTGGGAGGGGTATATTTGCTCTTGGGAGGGATTTTGTTTTTCTTCTCAGGGGTACGGGTGGGTTTAGGGGTCTGGGGATCAGTTTTGTCAGGGGTGGATTGGGATGTGGAAGAGGATATTTTGGCTTTGGGAGGGGGGTCTCGGCTGTGACAGGGGTAAGGGAGAGGGCAAATAAGAAGCTCTCATGGGACAACTGGGTAGGATTTCCGAGAGGGAGTAGGGGTTGGGAGGTACAGGGAGTGAAAGTCTCAGGTGTGAGTGTGTGTGTTGCTGGTGCAGGTGTCTGTGGGTCTGATGTATCCTGTTTGTGTTTTGTAGGTGTCTATTGTGTGGGTGGGTCAGTGTGGACGTTTGCATTTTTTTGCTGTGCATGATGTGGACGTGCTGGATGTGCTGGATGCTGTGCTTGTGTCTGGGGTGCTGATGTGGTGTCTGGTGGAATGATGGGTGTTGTGGATGTGTATGTGGTTGCGGATGTGGTGTCTGGTGGTATGCTAGGGAGTTGAATGTGTCTGTGGTTGCAGCTATGGTTTCTAGGGGAATGCTGAGTGTTATTGATTGGTCTGTGGGTGTGGGTGTGGTGTCTGGAGGGGTTGCTGGGAATTGTGGTGGTGCTGAGGGGGTGACTATCAGGTGAGAGGTTGCGTGCTTCAGTGTTTTTTCTGTTTGTTTGTGCGTGTGCTGCTTGGGGCTGTTGAAGTGGGTGCGTGCCTATGTGTGAGTGTGCTTTGGACAGGCATGGGAATAGGGAATTAGAATGGGGAAGAGCAGGAGGTGGGCAGGACATTTGGGGTGGGTGTAAGGCTGCTGTGATTGAGGCGGCCAGAGCCGAAAAGATCTCTGTAGGCCACATATAGCACTGTGGATGCCTGCCAGGTAGGCCACCATCTGTTACAGATGGCTGCCTTGCCCCTGGATGGCATTGAGTAGTGCCATCTGCCCTACAGAGATGTGTCTCAGTAGGTCAATATCCTCTTCACTCAGGGCAGCAGGGAGACAGGAGTAGGGGCTGAGGTACCTGGAGCGAAGGAGACGGCTCCCCTCTTAGGGGAGCGGGCCCGGCCAACTGGGTGGGGTTCACTAGGGAGGGTGGAGATGGAAGGGGGGTGGCGGAAAAGGATGGTGTGGGTACTGCCACCACTAGGGAGTGTCCACTGGAAGTTGACTCTGAAGATGATGATGACGAGTCGGTAACCTCCGTGGCACTCCCCTCACCCTCTGGGCCATTGGCTCCCTCAGTGTCTGTTGTGTCACGACTGGAGCCTCTGTGACCAGCTACTTCCCCAATGATGATGGCCCTGTCTCCTCCGCTTGCTGGGTTGATGCTGAAATGACATTCAAAATAGGCTTATTGCATGTGTCAGAACCCACTGGACCATGAGCTTTTACCACAGAGCATTACTAAAGTGCACAGAAGACTCCAGCAACACAGTCCAGTATACTTGGTTCAACATTAGTATGAACACATGCATGCATGCTACCTGAACTGCAAACAGTTACTCACAGTGAAGTCATAACCAGAGGCAGCTTTAATCACATGAGTGAAGTTGTCTCAACTCTATCCTCATGTATCTAGTAGGATACTTGATCACCTTGTATACTTTGGCCTTTGTAGTATACCATATGACCTGATGTCATCAAATAGGATGGCAATGACAAACTCCTTCCTATAGATTCCATTCAAGGCCCTACAATCAGCAAATGGTCATATGCAGAATAACACATCATGATGAAATGATGGGCAAGTGATACAGGTATGTTGCAGCAATATGTGCAGTAGCAGCAAGAAGGTGACATGGAAATGCTCATTTCACACTTTTGACATTTCCTAATAGAAACTTCGTCATATGTCCACTGTCAGAATAGTTTCATGAAAGCTGTACTTTAGTAGCTTTGCTAAGTATCACATGTAGCACAGCAAGGTAGACTGGAGACAATTTGGGCGAAATTTCTGGGAGATTTGTCTACAAATATCCACAGCATAATGATACACCTAGGCCTAGGGACATCACCAATACAGCTTGGTACTGGTAAAAACACCATCCTTACATTAAGTACCTAAAAGGCAATAGACCATTGAAGGTCGTTGAGGCTCAGGGAGTCTCCATTACATGAAGAGGTGGTTTCACTTTTAAACTAATGGGAAGACACATCACAGTACCTTCTTGAAAACACTAATTCCATTGTATACTGAGGGTAGACACTCACATATGATTCCTAAATGTCTGCATGTCACTCACTGATGCATCTCACCAGTCAGTGAATGAACCTTGCCAAATCAACATGTGCAGTTCCTACTTAACTAAATACTCCCACATCAATGACATGGAAAATCACATTGTGACAAATTACTGTAAGTCTACCTGCCATGTCCTTCATTGCTTCATCAATTGAACATGACTAATAACATTGCGTTATGGCTTAGGGTATGTGTGCCACACCCACCAATGTGTACACACTCTTGTCTGTGGTAACACATGAACTGTATACCCATCCCAAATAACTATTTTCAAATATAGATTGGCCTACACACATTTTTGATGGAATCAGACATCAACCTATGAAGACACGTAGATCATGTATGAAACAGTAGTGCAGATGATACAGCAACAGGCAAAGGTACACATGCCAACATGTAGGCACTAATACTGATGGCACCAGTGATGTTTGCTATCTCATATTAATGTAGCTTCTCAACTTGCTTAAGTACTGCTCTGTGACTGCACTGTATGCTATGTCACATGTAAGAGGGCCACCATTACATGAGACACAGTAGTGATGAAGCATCACTCATGACACAACGAAGAGAAGTGGCCTGTTTGGGACAACTCTCACCCAGAACATCAAACAACTTTAAATGATGTATGACTTTAATCGCCATGTATCTGCTCAAGTCTGAAAATTGGTATGTGACTGGACTCTGCTTTGTTCCTAGTCAAAAAGACAATAGGATAAGTATATCATCATGCACCTACTAACAGACCTACACATTCAACAACTCTTCAAGTGCGTTGAACGAGTCACCCTCAATGTTGATGGGGAAATGGATGCCTGTAAACAAAAAATAGGACTATGTACATGTACATTTCTGATCAGGACTTACGCTCTTGTAGCTGCCGTTAGGCCTTCAACTGCCCATCCAGCTCTGGATAGGCTCCCACAAGTATGCAGGCCATTAGGGAGGTCAGGGTGCGACGCGTTGGGAAAACTTCCCCAGCTGGACCTCTGCGATCTTCAAGGTCCAGAACCTCAGGCCCGCCCACCTCTTTCGGCAATGGCCGCTTCTGATGGGCATTGACCTGTACGGATACAAGTGAAGAAAAACCAGTTGGTAAATGAAACTTTACATATATATCAGTTGTGATGTAATATATTTGGAATACACCTATCAAACTCATTACTCAAAAGTTAACACACGTTTGTAGTTTCACATGCTGAGCATTACTTATACATGGATACACATACTTTTAGCAGTATTCTGACTATCCTCATACCTGATCATGTCCCAAACTAAGGCAGCCTACTAACATCATGAAGGCTAGACCCATCTTACATGCACTGTGAAGTGAGGTACTATGACACCAGAGAAAACAATGTGGCCTATTGCAGGCAAACCAACTTTAACATTATTGTACTGACACCTTTACAGCCAGGTCCGTTGATTTGATGGCTACGGACCATAGAGCCTGGTACCCTAATATGCAGTACATCCTATGACTGAGGTCACAATGAAAGAGCTGCCATGTGTGTCAGTGAGAACTTCCTCTCTGGGGAAGTGTCAACATGTGGACTAATAGATGGGATATATAACTATGGGTGATGCGGTATGTTTGGCATGTACTAGCATCACAGGGCATACTTTTTGCCATATGTGACACTGTTACAGGGATGACATCAACATATCATTGTATGTCCTCTTGGATTGGTTGAAGATAAATGAAGCTGGCGAGTCACCAAGAAAACACCTGTTATGAAGTAACCAACTATCTGTACTGTTAATGAGTGACAAGTGAGATAAGACTGTACAGTGCAAGCAATACTCATGGAACAGTGAGAAGAGACACGTGGAAGTAAGGGGCCTGTCAGCTGGAAATAACACACTTGGGAAATGCAGGTCAATGGACAGGAGTACCAGTTCACGGGGTAACTGCAATCACCATTCCAAATGTAGTCCATGTGACAACAATCTGGAGGAGTATTGTTGGTGACAACTCAACTTGTGAGGAACCAAAGACCTACAGGTCAACAGGAATGTCACTCTGTACATCAGTTGTATTGCCAGAGAAACTGAACCCCAGGCTGGCACACAGTGCTGACTGTGCACAGCTTATTGTCAGGCCTTGCTGTCTGCAGGCTAAGCATACAGCTGTCACATGACCAGCACATTGCCAACATTTCTATTTCAAAAAGATGAGCTTGGGGTTCTGCACTAAGTGACCTCAAGGCTGTGTGGCACTCGGAAGGGGTCGGTGAGCTATTGCTAGCTCCTAGACAACTGTTTGGAGAGCCCTGATTTTGGCTGAGTGATATTTGGGACAGTACACATAGCTAACAGCATCCTCATCTGCTCCAGACAGAGTACATACATGGCTCAAGCTGTAAAGAATATACAACTGTCTTCACTTTTTGGATTATCAGAGTTGTATCAACATCAGAGGGACCATGAAATAAATGAATGCATAGATGGCTACATACACACCAAGTAGAATCTAGGGCTTTACACACACTATACATCCCAATGGGATGTTACAATAACAATGTATAGTGCTCAACAATCCCTAACATGAGTGTCCTATGTAAGGACCAACAAATGATACAACACTTGATAAACCTAACTCTGGAAATCAGGAGCACATTGTAGGCTGTGGAAATGGCAAACAGGGAGTTAGACAGAGTAATATGTATGTCAGAAACTTACTTGCTCCTCTGGTGAGCCATAGAGCTGGCCATACAGGGAAAGGACCTCTTCAGCCAGAAGCTCCAGCTCCTCTGCAGAGAAGGCATGGGCCCTCTCACCTGTTGGCCTTGCATGATTTCTCCCAGAGGTGGCAAACAGAAGCTAAAGTGGAGGAGGTGTTAATACCAGCAGTGTCAGGAGGCATGTATGTTATTTTTCAAAACGTGGCATACATATACACAACGTACGTGGTAATCAGCAGAGATGGACACAGCCATTGGCCCTCTACTGTCACAATCACCAGCCTTAGCCTATGGCTGTGTCTGTCGTGGATTGAACCGCCGACCGCGCGGTTGACTTCCGGCGGCAGATTCAGATTGTCCAATATGCACGGTCAAGCATCCGCCATTTTAGCTGTTGGAAGTACAGTATTGTTGACTTTTAAGTGCATCACCACCACCCCAAATGAGGGCTAACATGTTTACATATGGACTACTCCACTGCCATGTGATTTCCATGACACAAATCATCTGTGTAGTGCATTACTGTGCATAAAAGCAAAATGTGGGCGGTGCACTGTACACCGCTGTTGATGGTTTGTGACCGAAAATATCCTAAAATCAATATTATTTCTGGATGTATAATTTGCACATTTATGTTTCAGATACATGTGAAGACCACAATGGTGATTATTGGTGGGTGTTGGACAGTAGACAATTATTATGTTAATGATGTGTAATGCTTTCTGACCCAGTTATGTTTTGTCACATTCCTTTTGGCTGACTCTTCACATATGTTACCGTGGACATTGTGGCCAATGTTCAAAAACTGTTTTCAATTCACACATAGGTACTCTGGGAGAGGGAGGAGACGACAGACCAATGTACCGCCCATTTCCAGACCTTCAGACCATGGAAGAAAGGGATGTCATCAAGAAGTTTTGTTTGAATAGGCAAACAATACAGGATTTATGTAATCAGTTGGAGCCTGATCTCCTTCCTCAAAATACTAATCCCACATTTATATAACCAATTGTGAAACTTATGTCAGTATTGCATTTTCTGGCCACAGGTTCCTTTCAATATACTGTGGCTATATCTGGTGGTATGTCACAACAAATGTTCAGTGGTGTACTACAAGACATGCTTTCAGCAATGATGAGACACATTGACAGCTGCATCCAGTTCCACAGACGTGAGGATTAAGCCAATGTGAATGTTGACTTCTATCGATTTGCTTGCTTCCCACATGTGGTTGGAGCCATTGATGGCACCCATATTGCCTTAGTACCACTGCAAGCCAGGGAACAAGTTTACTGTAACAGGAAGCACTCCCATTCTATCAATGTGCAAGTTGTCTACTTAGAGGATTTGTATATCTCAAACGTCTGTGCCCGGTTCCCAGGATCAGCCCATGATTCCTTCATACTGCGGAACAGCACCATAACCTAGCTCATGTCACAACTACTACCGGAGATGACCTGGCTTGTTGGCAATTATGACCTGTCCTAACTTTGTGTGGGTAATGTGAGGTAGAAGAATCAGAAAGTGTGTAACTTATTGTTGCACTTATGTCTATCTTCCATCTAGGAGACTCAGCGTATCCCAACCGTCCATGGTTGGTGGCACCGCTGAGGAATCCAACTACGCCAGGGGAAGTCTGCTTCAATGAGGCCCATAGAAGAACATGGCGGCCAGTGGAGCAGGCTTTTGGGCTCCTGAAGGCATGATTCAAATGTCTGGACAAGGCGGGGGAGCCCAGTCAAATCACTGTGGCCTACTGCATGCTCCACAACATCGCCCTGCGACAGAACAACCCTTATATCGCAGAGGATGGAGACCATGAAGTGCCACCAGGTGAGGATCCTGAAATGACAAATGATGATAATAGTGGTGAAGAGGAAGGATCTGCCTTGCATCAAGATCTTATCGACAACTTCTCCTCATTAGTGTAAGTATGTTGTGAAATGCCATGACTTTGACTGTTACAGCAACTCTTGTTGTGATGATGTGAGGAGTATGTTAAGAGAAAATATTAGGAAGGAAAAGCTCTGGAAAATCCTGGTGAAAGGTGTTCATGGAGGAAGGTTTTGACACATGGTCATTTTGTTAGTGTTGGTTTGTTTAGCTTAGATTTTTGTCATTGCCTGTGTTTTCCAATAAGTTGACTATGTGAATTGTGTTATAAGTATGGTTTCATAGCTAATCTCTTTGTTTTGGTCTGTTTTAGGTACCTTCACCATGACATCTTCATTTGGACATTTCAGAGTTGTGACATTAGCAGGTAAATGATGCTGTTTGGAAGTATGAAGGGGACATGGGTTGTTCCTGGAATTGCCTGTCACAGACTTTGGGTGTACAAAACCTGTACCAAGACAGCTTGCACAGCGATAGGATGGAAGTAATGAGGAATCCATTGGACTTGTTCCTTGTCGTGTAGTGGTCCTAATGCAATATGTGAGCCATCAAGTGGTCCAACAGAATGTTGTTGTGGGGCCAAATCATGCTAATCTCCCTCACATTAGCTACATCCTCATTGTGTATTAACTGTATGTAGCTGTTGATGTGTCTCGTCATTGTAGGTCAAAGTGCTTGTGGCACACCACTGACTTTTGTTTGTGATATTCCACCAGATGCGGCAACACTGGATTGAAATGATCCTGTGATCAGAAAATGTTGTACTGCCATGTGTCTGTCTATTGGTGTTAGTGATGTGGGATTCTGTTTGTGAGCTAGAAGATATGGCTCCAGCTGATGACATAGACCAATTTTATTTTACCCTTTCAATAGAAAATTGTCTGATGTATCCCCTCCTTCCATGTTGTTAAGGTCTGCACCAGAAAATGCGATCACTGACACAGAATATTTGAGTAATGTGTGATTTGCTATGTTTCTGACATAATGCCAGCCTATTGTTGGAACAATGGAATAAAGATGTTATAAGACAAGACAGTTGAATGTGTGTGTTGGTGTGACATGGCTGTAATTCTAAGCTAAACATTGTGTACATGCAACATATCCATGCTTACCCAACTAGATTTTTTTTGCCATTTTAAAGATCAGATGGGAGTACATATATACATTGCTAAATGTGATATATACTACAGCAGACAATGAGTTTCTGACTTGTGTATTTATTGAATGAAATGGTAAAGGTGAAGAAATACATTGTGCAAAACCAAACAGAAAATAAAGTAGTCAGTCATGTTGAAAGAAACCATAGATGTAGATGCCAAATTGTATGAAGTCTGAAGTCCAAAATGCTACTCTCCTCAGAAAGGTAAATGTGTCCAGAAATAGTCCACAGAGTGAATGTGTTAAGATACACTGGAGGAAATTAGGGTTGAGCTTTCTTGCTGGCGATGGTGGGTGTATTGCCATCCGCACCTCCTGGATTTTTGAATGGACATCCCCTTTGCTAATGTGGAGGGGGAGGGATCCACTTCTGCAGAGAAAGGGGTGTCTGCAAGCATGTCTTCCTCTGACAGGGCCTCCTTTCCTGTGGCTGCCGCAGATATAGATGGTCCGGATGTAGTTGGACCACAGGAAGAGATAGATGGTGGTGGAAAAGCCCCATACAGGGTTGTTTTAATGTCTTGCAGCACCCCAATTATAGAGGCCATGTTGGTGTTGTGGTTGGCCAGCTCCTGGTGTATGTCCCTCTGCAGCTGCTTCATCTTCCGGATTTCGGTCAATACCTGGCCCATCACGCCTTGGGACTCATGATAGACTTCCAAGACTTGTTCAGTGGCCTGGGTGTAAGTGGCCCTAGTGGTCTCACTCAGCGGGCCCACAGTACTCCTCTCACAACCCCAACCCCCACAAGCCTGTGCCTTTGGCCCAGGGTACCCTCTATCACTGGGTCCTGAATCCTCTCTACCTGGGCTGGTGATCATAACCTCAGGATCCAGGACTGGGGGGCACACAATGATGGTAATTGTGCTAGGTACACAAATTGGGGGGACAGAGGTTGGCAGTGATGTTGCAGATGGGGTGGGAGGTGTTGGTGTGGGCATAGTGAGACTCACTGTTGCCGTCTGCCCAGACGGAACAGCACCGTCATTAACGTTTACACTTCCCGGAGTGTTGTCATCACTGAGGGCTTCACCTAGGGGTGGAGTGGGAGTGTTTTTGCTGGCCAAGCTCTGCCCAAGTGCTGTACCAGATCAATCTGTTATGAAATAGAGAACATTGTTATTGGTGGCCGTGTGAGATCTACATCCAAATGTTTTGTGACACAGTAAGTAGAGACCTAGGAAAAACAAAATAGGTAGAGATTAGTATTGTGATATATTTCTATGGTATTGAACTTGTTAACAAGACATTTGGAAACATTCAATACATGTACTTGAATTAAGTAACTAATTAGATGTCCTGAAATGTTGCATTTTGGATTGAGGAATGAACATGACTTCGCAGAAACATTTTAGCCAACACAGTGGAGAAGTAGCATGTGTATTTGACCATTCCAAATCCTTGTTGTGTACAAAACAGGCGATCAAACAACTTGATTGTATATTTAGTATTAGTCATCATGTGAGTAGTGCAGAGTCAATGGGTCACATGCCACTTCTAATCAGCTGAGTTACCTGCATGCCTTACAAATATTTGATCTGCACACTTGGTATGTTGTCACTTATGCCATCCATAGTTTCAGTTGAGGAAACCAGGACAACACAAACCTAAGGGGCATATTCTCAAGGACTTATCGCCGATTTATCGGCACTTTAGCGCCGCAAAAGTGGCGATAGATTTATCGCCCTATTCTCAAGCTGGTGCAAACTGCCAATATCGCCAGTTTTCCAGCGATAGCTTCCGCAAAAAACATCGCCACAGATGAGAGCGACAACTAACGCTAATGATATGCAGAGTAGGCGTTCCCGTGCAAAAACACACGAAAACACCACTTCGCGATATTCTCAACAACCAGACAGATCTGCGATGCGATCCAAAAACAGGCGATAAGGTGCGTTAGCAGCAGGGATTTAACACCTGCCTTTTACTGGTGTTAAGCAGGACGACAACCTGCAGTATGAAAGGGAGCCCAGCCCAGAGCCACATCTGAAGACCAACACATGTCATGGAGCTACAGATCATGCAGCTCGGAGACCCAAGAGGTCCACAACACCCACCGCCACCACCCCCAGGCCTCCCCCCCGGAGCCCCCCTCTCCCGGACTACCACCGAGGCAGCGCAGAACAAGACAGCTGACCTTCCGAAACAGGCATGGCCCCTCAGCCACACAATTGCAGAATGTGGGGAGAGGTGGGAACCAAGTATGTGTAAAGGAGGCAAGTCACCCATGAATAAGAATGTACACAATGCCAAGTGTGGCGGTGATGTGCTGAACAGACTTCAGTATGCAGAGCACAGGCATGTCCATGTGGACATATACTGCTGGTGTTTGTAGTGTTGTGGACAGTGGACGCAACCATGTTACCTCAGGCTGTGGGGAAGACCTCGGTCATGTAGCTGTGTCGTCCCCCCCTGTAAGCGTAAGCGGAGTGGGCTTGTCCGGCGTACGCCAGTCCAGCGTAGGAGTGTGAATAAATAGGCCGGGGCTCTGGGCGTGGTTCACTTCCGGGATGGCCAATGTGTCTGCCAGGGCGGCGCCCCTCACCCTGCCACGAGTCCACCGCCGTGACGCCAGCCTCCTCAGCCGATTGCTGGCTTCCGCGACGCAGGCCACCAGCGCACCCAGCGGCACAGCACCGCGGAGTTATGTGTGTGCTGACTACTGCCTTCGGCCTACACTGCGGTCAGCAGGTCCCCCAATTCAAAGCGAGTCTTGATTTATTGATGGTGCAGTCCAGTAGGCAACAGACATTGCTTCCAGTGCGGCCCGCCCGGACGACGCATCATGGCAGGCTGCGCACCCACTAAGCGCTTCAGGTGCCACTAACTCTGTGCAGCTCTAGTCAACACCATGTGGCTGTGGGCCCTTGCTGACCGCTGCCTCCGGCCTACACTGCGGTCAGCAGGTCCCCCAATTCAAATAAAGTCTTGATTTATTGATGGCGCAGTCCAGTAGGCAACAGACATTGCTTCCAGTGCGGCCCGCCCGGACAACGCATCATCGCAGGCTGCGCACCCGCTGAGCGATTCAGGTGCCACTAACTCTGTGCAGCTCAAGTCAACGCCACGTGGCTGTGAGCCCTTGCTGACCGCTGCCTCCGGCCTACACTGCAGTCAGCAGGTCCCCCAATTCAAATCGAGTCTTGATTTATTGATGGCGCAGTCCAGTAGGCAACAGACATTGCTTCCAGTGCGGCCCACCCGGACGACGCATCATCGCAGGCTGCGCACCCGCTGAGCGCTTCAGGTGCCACTAACTCTGTGCAGCTCAAGTCAATGCCACGTGGCTGTGGGCCCTTGCTGACCGCTGCCTCCGGCCTACACTGCGGTCAGCAGGGCTCACACATATCAAATCCAATCCTGACCTGCAAGGACACGCCATCATCGGTGGCTGCACACCTGCCACCACCGCCAGGACCACCTCCAACCAACAACTGCCAGAGTCGGAGGAGTCTTACAGCCAGCCTATCAAAGTTGCTCACACCTGTCTTTGATGCCATCATCAGTTTGATACCCTGCTCAGCTCTTCAGGTGCCACTAACTCAGTGCACCACAAGTCATGGACCCTTTATGATTGAATCTTGTGTGTGTGATTCCAGATCTGGTGCCCCTACCTCAGTGCACTGCAAGTCATGGACCCTTTATGATTGAATCTGTGTGTGTGATTCGATGATCACTGTGCTAGCTGTTGGCAGCACCAACCACTCCCTGAGGGCTGGCTTACACTCACCCCACACCCATCCAGCACAGGTGTCACTGGACATGTGACCCTGGTAATAAAAAGGGGCCGGGCGCACGTGCCCGTAGCCAGTTCCACTATCTATCTAAGTGTGTCTGTGTGGTCATTATGTATGCATGATGGCCCCGGGCCCTACCACATTACATTGTGCTGTGGACAGCGGACGCAACTATGTCACCTCAGGCAGTGGGTAAGACCTTGGACACGTAGCTTTGTTGTCCCCCCCTGTAAGCGTAAGCGGAGTGGGCTGGGCCGGCGTACGCCAGTCCAGCGTAGGGGTGTGAAGAATTTGCCCGGGGCTCTGGGCATGGTTAAGTTCTGGCCTGGACAAGGAAGTAACTAATGCGTGTGTCTCTGTTGTAGTGTCGGCGCCACCCGGCCTGCAATCGACAATGTTGCAATGTAGCATGCACCCGGAGGGCGGGCTCACACGAACGGAGAAATGAAGGATCGCAAGACCGCTCGGGTCTTGGCTCATACATGCCAAGTGTTTTGTGTATCTGTATTGCCGCAGCATGAGCCAAATGCCTAGCCTTAATCGCAGCGTGAGTTCAGCCAGGCATGAACTCTACATCTGTTTCCGCCCTATCCTTACCATAGGCCTACAGTCACGTGGCCGCCCACCTTCAATGGCCAACATCACAGTGTCGTTGTCAGGCTTGTGGACATGCGCAGACAGGCATGACAATGGTGTGCCGTAGGAGTGCAAGTGATGCAACCGCGCAGCGCACACAAGTAAATAGGCTCGGGGGGAGGGAGGAGCAGCTGTGAGGCAATGTAACACACAGTGATGCCGCTCATTTGCCACATGCAAGACATGTCAAACATGAATCCCAAAGTTGCACACATCCCACCCCACCCCCAACAAGCCACATCACATTTCCTGAATGCAAGCAGATGACAAACTAACATTAGGGATGAAAGCTCCTTTGTCTGAACTATCAGGCGGAAGCACATCTGCACCTCTGACCTCGGAATTGCATGTGCCCGGCACCCCCTGACAGATACTATAGCAGCTGATGACAACTCCCACACTACGCACAGCCCGACGAAAGACCAACGTATACACACCCCACACACAGAAGTCCTTGCTCGAAGTTATCTTGCAAGGAATGGCCTTCACACTTACTCCCACACCATCCCAGGCGTACAACCGTTGCACACTAAAACAACTCATTGATCCGAGCTGTGGCATTTCATCCACAGAACTGGCGCAGGTCAGAACAGTGCCGCTTCAACCAGAGCCACTAACGCAATGGCAGAACATCCCGGACACATGCACAACCCCTGTCACGTGGAACTGTACCGTGCACGTATGCTGCATTTACTGGGGGCACTGCCATTGGCAGTGCTGCAGATCAGTTACCGGCTAAGCTTCTGCTTTGCCAACGTCACCTGCGTTCAGCCTGTGTTGCATTGTCGATCGTGCATATTCGAGTGGTCCATGGATGTCTGCCTATCCAACAGGACGGTAGCTGAACTGGATTTTGACAGGTGTGTGCGCCCCCTGTTGGCCCAAGACCAGTAGTGTCACCGTGATACCTGTTTATGGGATGCCTTGATACTTGGCATACATGCTGGCAGCTGGACCTGGGAGATTGCACAACTCCTCGTGTGCAGTGACCACATTGAACCGCTCCCCTATTGGGCTGTAGTGCTAAATGGTGAAAGGGGGTGGACGCAGCACATCTGTCCGGACCTGCTAATGGATTGCCTTGCCGTCCTGTTTGATGAAGTCGACAACGACCTCATGTTGGAAATGATATCCTACGAAGCTGCAATCGCTTTCATGGACGAGTAACTACGTACCTGCAGCCACAACAGATTGGAACCCATTGCACATGTCCCAACACCTTGTTGCATCTTGGAGATCTGGTCACATATCCCACGACAACAGTGGACATGGCTGCATTCGCCTGGACTCCGAATACATGAGCGGACAACAACGCGGGTTAACACACACCTGTGAAAGGTGAGGCACTCCCCCGGAGTGGACAGCGGCGCTTGGCAACGTTCCTCATTCTGACATACTGCTGCATTGGTCTGCATGTTGTG
Source organism: Calotriton arnoldi (assembly GCA_963921515.1). Taxonomy (NCBI): domain Eukaryota; kingdom Metazoa; phylum Chordata; class Amphibia; order Caudata; family Salamandridae; genus Calotriton; species Calotriton arnoldi. The sequence continues at coordinate 793,185 of CAWUFW010009145.1, forward strand.
GCACTTATCTTGCCCGTACTGACACGCATATGCTAATAAAGTCTACGCACCTTCACTTGTATTCAACTGTGATGAGTGTTGATTTGAATGACAATGTGTGTCTCACTGCCTATCTGGGTCACGGCCATACATGCGCATTGATAGCATTACCCAGGGAGTACCTTTTTGTGGAATCACTGTCCCTACATTCATCCATAATTTCATACTTGATTGCTCATAGCCATGACACATCTGTGTGAATTAAAATGTTTTATTCGCATTCAGTGGAGTGTTGAAGCTGGACCAGTACAGGGCCATGCAAACCCCACTTTACATTGTTGCCCCGTGGAGGGCCAGCCAGAGTCCTTTAGGGATTGACAAGTTCATCGGAAGAGAAAGACTTCAGTCCGCAGTGTGATTGCTGTGTCATTGGTAACCAAACAAAATATGGCAGTCCATGTCGAGGTCCAAGGTGAGTGTCGCTGACAGTGGCGGTGCGTCCATTTGGGGCGCTGGGGCGTTGCCCCACTAATGCCACATGCCCATAAATTATTACTCGCGGCTCACCGCTTGCGGCGGCTGAGGCTCACACAGTCATGTCACTGACGCATGCTAATTCTGGCACCGGGCCACGCCCACTTTTGTGACTGACAGACAGATACTACTGTGTGTTGTTGTTGTGAGCGCAGCGCCAGCGCAGCAGCAATAGTGCGCATGTTCGGTTTTGGGCTGGTCATTTTTATGACCAGCCCGAACATGCGCACTACTAGCCGCTGCCTTCCCCTTAGGAGAGCGAGGGTTGCTTCATGCAGCAGCCCCCGGTCTCCTAATGGGCGGGGGGCATCGCTGCTCTAGCCAATCCTGTCGCTGCTAATGCAGCATCTGGATTGGCTGAGAGTGAGACACCTCGCAGTCAGGCTAGTCTGAGGCTGGAAGACGTTGAAGGCGGCAGGCACCAACGCGGGACCCCGGCCCAGAGCAGAGACGGCGCGGACCCGGTGGTAAGTTTTCACTTTTACTTTATTTATTTTAAACCCCCCCCCGACTGCGTCACTGCCACTGCTGTAGCCCCCAGTCTGCCAGGACTGTGAGATTTCCTTTGCGGTCGGACTCAGCTCGTGACGTGTTTCGGGTCCTGTGCTCTGGTTCACCTTGGTTGGCTGGCTGTTTCTTCTTCATTGAGCTTTACATGCATGATTTGGTGTCGGGGGCAGTATGGTGGAGGGAGTGAAGGAGGGGGTTGGCGTGTGAGCATTACTTGCTCTCTTGAAACTTATTGTGCATGGGTGCGGCATGTTCTGTGTGGACTGGTTGGTTGTGTGTGCTGAAAAACGTTACCCGATGGGTTGTGATGTGGCCTTTCTGTGCGGTGCTGGGGGTGAGAGAAATGTTCACTCTCGAGTTCTCCAGCTTGGAGTCAGTCAGAGGGTTAGTGACGGGGTTACTGCTCTGTTTCTGGGTGGCATGATCTGGTAGCTAGCTGCTCGTGTTCTGAATGCAGTGCACGCTGCCGATAAGATGTAACGGCGCTGTGTTAGCTGTGCGTGAGATACTCGGTCTGGTGTTTTCTGCTGGCATGTTTGTGTCTAGTGTTTTTATGCGGTATTGCTCCTCACACGCAATTGCCAAATTTGCAGTGTTGGGTTTATTGTAGGAGTTGTGTTCAGTACAGTAGTTCTGTGCACTGTTTCTTAGTGGTTGGCGGTGTTGAGAGCCACGTCACATCTGTTCTGTGATGTGGTATGTGCGGTCTCATGTGGTCTGTTGGATGTTTGAGTGGAAGCAAGTTCTGGAAACCTCTGCCCAGTCCTCAGTTACCGTATTAGTGCATTCTAAGGACCACTCATTGTCACTTGAATTATGCGGCAGGCGAGCACTAAATTAGGCGATAAGAAAACGCAAATTCTGCTACATAATTCGGCTCATTTTTTGATCGTATTCATTATTTTGAAAATTTTTACACGTGGTAATACTGTCTGGGCAAATATTTCACTTAATTACTACCAGTTTAAGAACAAAATACAGAAATAGGCAACTGAAAGATGACCAGTTTACCTTTGCGAGAGACCTTCCACTGCATAGAAACACGTCGCCACAGTTTTAGTAACGTTTGATCCGTTTGAGCTAGAAACGATTTTTTTGTTGTTGAAATTTGCAGATCATGTAGCAGATGATGAATTATGTGGCAGATGCGGCAAACCATTACTATGCACAAAAAAAGCCATGTCTGCAGAGTCGCATAAATCCGGTGGCCCTGCTTGTAGCCTTGGTTAAATCCAAGTGAACACATTAGATCACCACGCCAGACACCAGAGGTCTGTAAAAGGAAAGCCAAGGACGGGAAACAAGCTGTCTTTGTGACAAGACCAACTCTGGTCACCTCCTGTAAACCCGAGATACGTCGGCATTCCTCTTTTTCCAGTCCACACACAGTGAGGGGCAGGTGGGCGGGACCAGGGGAGCTGCTGGTAACTTGGGAAGTAATGGTTAGAGTGAGAAGGCTTCCGGCGGCGCCCATGCTTTTAAAACATTTATTTATTTTCAGTCGGTTGGAAGAAATGAAGGAAGTTGGTGTAAGTGAAAAGAAATCGCCAACGCTGTGTGTAAAAAGTGAGTGCTAATGCAAACATCCTAACGCCAGCATTACTAGAAAGAGCAGTTTATGGGTTTGGCCTGAAACCTGTTTTTTTTTTCCATCGAAGGCAGAGTGGCCATAGGGAAAGCAAGGTAAATGAGACGTGATGCACAGCGTCTCGTTACCAGCCCCCTGGGAGCCAGAGTCTGTAGATGAAACCTTCTAATGCCCCCACTCCACCCTAACAAACCGCGGCCACCCTTTGCTGAGTTAGAGAGATGATCATATAGCCAGCTGTTAATGTTTCAGATCTCTTCCTCCCCTGAACCACAAAAGTCCACGGAGCCCGGGCTAGTTGGGGACGTCATCAAAACCTCTGAGGCGGACTTGAGCTGGCGCGTGCAGTGGGCCCTGTGCCACACTGGCCTCACCTTGCGAGACATGACACCTGCAGAGCACTTAGCAGCCAAGTACATGGGTTTATTTATTTATTTGCTTTTCGTTAGTTTTCTATAGCGTGAGAAAGAACGTAGGGTAGAGATTTCCAGCATCAGACCTGTGCACGCGGCACCTCCACAGGTAATCTTTGCTGCAAAGCGAGGGGCTCTTTAGGGCTTGCCTGACATAGTTTACATACTCCACAGGGTGCTGGTTGTGGCTGTTTTCGCCCTCTTCTATTTACCCACTGTGTGTGTATATTACTCATTAGGGGGATTGAGTGGTCCTGCTTCCCACTGGGTCTTTTCAAGGCTACAGGATATAATTGTTACCTGTAAATATCCCCTCTCCATTCTATATGGTACTAAATATTCACAGACTATGCAAATTAGCTAATTTTGCGCCTTCGTCTCCTGTCTCTTCTGTGCCTCACTTGGATGAATCTCCAAATACCCCTTCTGTGTGGGTCTTTCGGTTCCCCCGTGACACGAAGCTGGGCCTTACATTGTTGCCATCCCTACATGCCGTGTCTTTTCCTGTCAGCTGTGTCCTCGCCGCTCCCTGTTTCTTTTTGTGTCTGCTGTCTGTGGGAGGTGTGCACGTAGTTCATCCATGGCTGCTTCACTTGTATTCTTTCCCCGTGTCTGCAAGGATGAACGTGTGTTCTTGGGATCTGTGCGGTGTAACAGCGGCTTCGGACATCCTTTTCAGATTTTAGCATGTGTTTTGTTAATTTAATCCCCTTATTTGTAAAGACTATTGGGAAATTTTGATTTCAGTGTCTTTTTATGAGAGGGTTTGGTTCCCCTGTCGCATGTCGGATTTATTCAGGTTTGCTTCAGAATTCTCAGTGCCTGGGTCGGGATTCTGTGTTTTGTATTCGTTATCGTTACAAGCAAGTGCTGTGAAAAAAATCTGCTCTCTTGTAATTCTGTTCCTCATCAGTCATTGTTTTAATTGAGATATGCACTCTTATTTCACTCCGGGACAGACACCCACTCGAATCAACCGTCCCAACAACAACCCTAGACCAGCCGCTGGGGGAAAAAACACAAGCATACTGTCCCCACAGTACAGGCCTACTTTCACGTAAGATAGTGTGATATGAGCATACAGGGCATTTTCTAATATTATGTGGAAGTGCAGTTCAGGAAATAGGCTCATGTCATATCACTATTCATATTCAGTGTAATGACAATTGAAATGTGGGGGTAAAAACGATGGAATGCTTTAGCAGTGAAAGGACTGCACAATCGTATGCCACTACCATGTTTAAAAAATAATGATATCAGAAAAAGAGACATAAAGTTAATTTAATTTATTGAGAATGGGACTTTCTGATGGCATATCTGATAACTTATGCTCTTAAAACTGCAAACCCCTAAGGGAGAAAATGGAATGCAAGTATTTTTCTAAATTGTCATTTTCATATACATGTGCAGATGTAGAAATAACTATATAGCAGGCAAACATGTCTCACTTTTTAATATCTGTATGATCTGTTGAAAAAGAAACGCATGAATCCATGCCTGGTTTTCGATTACCTTCCCTGATGTACTCATGTCCGTTCCTGGGCCCGAGCGATCATGAGTCACGGATTCTTGTAATCTGGTTTCTTTTAGTGTACAGCTCTGACTGGAAAAGATGGCGAGGATTTTTCTGATGACAAGTTCATACTAACTGACTCATTTGTTAAAGGCGTTTTGTGTCGGTATTCGAAAGGACGCTTCCTGAGTTGACCTTTTATGTGAGTTAAATACGCTGTAGTGCTGGGCATTGATAACTACATGAGTCTGTGTCTGCCGCATGCTTGTGGCACGAGGTGCCTCTCACTGGCTGTACGGACACGTGGGGCAGAGTGTTCATAGTCTGTGGAGTGCATGTGAAGCTGCATGCAGAGAGCAGGGTGTATGTTGGGCCTGTATGTGTGTACTTGTTTCACTGCATATAGGAATTCATCTTGGATGGCTGACAAAATGGACAATTTAAGTGACCCTGCTTAGATTCTTTGTTGCTTAGGAAAAGCCAATACAACTCCTCAGGCCTCCACTTGGAAGTGAGCTGGACTCCTGTGGCTGGAGTGCGCAGGGCGACACACAACTTTGAAGTGAAGAGACTCCCCCGGCATCTTCCTGCTTCCTTCATTACTCAGTGTCATTCTTGCAGACAGTTTGGTGGAGTTGTTTGGTAGGAATGGCTCTTTGTCTAATCTGCACGCGAAAGGCCATGTCCACCCTCTTGCTCATTCAGTTGTTTAACACTTGAAAAAAGGTAGACCATCACAAACTGAATTTTATGTTGCTTTTTGCAGCGCTGCCACGTGCCTGTAGGAAATGACATGTGACGACATTTGTTATTCTGGCTTTTCAGTGAAAAGTATGTTGCCGTTTGGGATTTGTAGCTTTATTTTTAACCCCTAGTATGGGTTCCCAAATCCAGCATGCAAGTTACATTGGTTAAAAAGTCGGAATTGACCAGAGGTGTTACATAAGACATGCTGACACTTAGCATCGAGTCGGCGATGCTGTTATCCGGTGTGTAGTGATATCACGATAAGCCATTAAGCAATCGTGAATATCACCAGAACCCTATGCTGGAAAGGAAGCAATTGTCATTGTATGATAAAATGATGAGCTACATTCCCTAAGCGCTAGTGTCCAAGTAAATTCATCACCCTGTCAATCATGGTATTGTACATGTTAGCTTGTGGTTCTATACAGTATGATTAAGAATAGTTGTGCTACTGCAGTACCAGTAAATTGTTGTTAATTTTAGTTCCATATTCCCAGAGCATTCTCATTATGTGTCAAACTTCTATAAGGTTTCTTAACTCCCACAACTCTAAACAGAAGTATTGACTGAGCTGTTCTTCACACCTTCTGGTTTGCTTGGAAATGCACCATTTGCCCACTCTTTTTTCAAAATTTTCTCAGGGGGAGAGCCCCCCCCCCGAACCCCCTGTAGGTGGTTCAGGCTCACTCGCTACGCTCGCTCGCCGCAGTGAAGTACGACAATTGTTTTACGGCTCACCACTTTCAAATGTCATCAGCCGCCCCTGGTCGCTGAGTGTATCGGGGGACAGTGGAAGGTGTTATTCCAGGGCATGATGCGGAGGGCAGAACCAAGCTGAAACAGGCCATATGGCGGAGATGAATGCTACCACTTCATTGTTACCACAAAGCCAGATTCATCATCATCTTCGTCCTCTGATGTGTCAGGTGCCTCACATGTGGGTGGTGGTGTTTAGTCTGCATCACTGTGTGGCACTGACACATCAGGGGCCGGAGGTGGAATGTCTGCCACACTGTGTGGCACTGACACTTCAGGGGGCGGAGATGTGGATGGAGTAGTAGCAGCAGCATTCATCCGCACCAGGCCTTGTGGCAGCAATGCCATGACGAGGATCTGCAGGGCAAGGAAGATTGCAGCTACATCTCGCTGGTGTGCAGCCGTGGCAAACATTCTTTCCGCCTGCATCCGCTCCAAGCTTTCCATCATTCTCCTTATGTGTCCCAACTCCCGGCTGACATCGCTGGAGCCACTCTGACTAGACAGTTGTTCTTGGCTCAGAGTCATGACTCCAGCGATGTCAGCCATGGATTGTTGGAGAGCATGGAGCGGACAGTGGGTGTCTGTTAGGGACTGTAAGTCGTCCCTGATGGGACTTAGACACCCACGTATGGCATCTAGTTTGGCTGCCATGAGATTGAACCCCACCCGCAGCTGATTAGCCATCTTCTCCTGGCACCCTAACACACGGCGTTGGAATGCCATGTGTTGGTCATGGGGGTCCTGGGAGACAGCCGTGGTGGTGGGTGCTTCCTGCTGTGTGGTCTGTGCAGGGGGTGGGGTCTCCTCGATGCAGCTGGGCTGCCCTGCTCCTGGAGGTGGGGTGCCGAAGCTGTCCATGAGCTGTTGGAGGGCGTCGGTGTCGATGTTGGGGAGGTCCTCTTCATCATCAGTGCTGAGTTGTTGGGTCTGCTCTGCAGGAGGTGTTGATTCTCCCTCTGCAATGTGAAGGGGAGATGCAGATTGACATTGTGTTCACATGTATGTTCACGCATTGTACAAGTTTACTAACAGACTGCATGACAATGTACATTGTGACTGTTTGTGAGGAGATGCATATTTGATGCAGGACAGTTGACATTTCTACACCATCAGGGATGTGAGGTTGTACTTGCACATTGTCATCTCACAGTTTCCTGCTATGCCAAATGCGAATGGCCATTTTCTACACACAAGCGGCAGCAGTTGTGTCCTCTGTTCTGTTGTGAAAGTGTTGCAGTTTGTACCACATTGTTGTCAATGTTGAGGTGCTCTGATTCTTATGTGTGTGTGCTGCATTGTGGGTGTGTTGCCCCTTTAGCTCTGATTTGGCTGGCCCTTATCCCTTTCAGGCGGTGTGCCTTTCACTTCTGTGCTTATACAGTGCTGAGATGTTGCAGACTTGGGTAAATTGGGCTCTTGGTCGGAGTTGTGACTCTTAGGCATGGTTTGTCCGCAGATGTGCTATACTTAATTGTGCATGTGTGCCATTGTGCCCATCTCCCCCCAGTTCCTGGTCGTTACTCACCCTGTTGCTGTTGGCTCAGGTCATGTTGTGCAGTGTCCGGTCCCCCAACTCCTGCCACTGTCTCCCCAATGATGACTCGGGTCACCATTTCCTCCATCTCATCCAGCTCCTGGTGTGTCACTGGACTCCCACCTCCAGTCTGCATTGCTGCTTTCAGGTTGGCTGCGAGTTTCAGCATGGTTTTGCGCTTCACATCAGTCCAGCGCTTCTTGCAGTCGTCCACTTCCTTTCTCTTCACTCCGACTGCAATCACCTTGGCCAAGATGGACTGCCATATTGTATTTTTAGTTGCCAATGACACAGTGAGGTGATGAACAGTTGGTTGTGGTTTTCTATCACCTCCGTAATAAGGATCTGGTTTTCCTGAGTACTGAAACGCGGGTTCCTCTTCTTCTTCTCCTTGCCCTTCTCTGACCCCGAGGTCCCAGGCTGGTCCTCCGTGGGGCTTGTGGGGTTCTGGTTGTCCTCTGTACTTGCTCCGGCTACCTCCATGGTGCTTCGCAGTTGTTTGTGTTTTGTTTGTGTTTTTTGTTGCCACTTTTATAGTGGTTTTCCCCGCCTGACTTGTGGGACTTGCAGGCCTGGCTCTGCTTATCGCTGAATTTTTTATCGCAGTTGGGCCCATCGCAACTTTTTTCACGTTCGGGTTTAGATTTTTATCGCTGTCCCGGTAATTTTATCGCGGACATTTGATGCGTTATCGGGAAACTATCGCATGTTACCGCCGTGTTGAGAATACGACGTTAACACAGAGTTATTTTCCCGCGATAGATGGCGATATGAAAAATTGCGTTAACCTATTTTGGCGATGATTATCGCACGATCTTGAGAATATCCCCCAAAGTAGGCAGAAATGTCTCTGAGTAGAGCATTGTATGTATATTGCTCAGTCCATGAGGAATAAACATCGGCAGTAACATGTCAGACAAGTGAGAATGGGAAAAATCACTTTAGCATTTTGTTTTCTGTTACAGAAATAGGGCCTCATGGTAGTTGTAGTCATTTAAATCTCTACTTCCCAACACTTGACAAATGGTTAACTCCTTGAGGAATGGACATCAGTTGTAACATTTCAGACAAATGAGAATGGGCAAAATCGCTTTAGCATTTTGTTTCTGTTACAGAAACAGGGCCTCATGGTAGTTTTAGTCATTTTAATCTCTACTTCAAAACACTTGCAAAATGGATGGCCTTACATACCTATTGCCAAAATGCAGTTGGGCTGGACCATACATTTACATATCGACACATATCATGGGTTCTAGGATGATATTTTTATAGTAATACTCTTACAGACACCATTCCAACATGTGTCATGTAATGGAGAGTGATACATGAGATCTTATAGACAACAATACACATTGACACAAACATACCAACATTTCTCATACTTTGAGGATTGCATTTTAAGAAACTAGGTACTCAACACAATGGCAAAAGCTGAGTTGAGAGCCAACAGGACATTGAGGCGTTGTGACAGTTAATGAGGTGTAACTTATCAGACTCCACTCCCCCAGATATTCCTGTCAAGGCCTGTGGATGTAGGATGGCAAAGACCTTATCTTCACAGGGAAACAGATGCATTGGGGCACTGGAAGGACCACCACCAGTCTTCTGAGCCTCCAGGTACTGCTTGGAGGCCAGGGAATGCACCTTCCCCCTCAAGTTGTTCCACATCTTTCTAATTTCCTCCTGTGTGTGCAGGGTGGTACATACAGCATTAACTCTGTCAACTATCCTGGACCACATTTCCTACTGAGAGGAGTATGTTGGACTTGGCTCCAAGCAATTGTGGCACTACTCTTATGATTACCACCATCACTGATAGCTCAGCCACTGAAAAATGTGGATTGTTTTGACGTAATATAACTCTAAATTAAAGTGACTGACAATGTAAAAGAAAACACCAAGGGATGTTAGAAAAATGTGCAAGAAAAGTGATTGGAGTGTGCTAAAAGGGATAGGGAAAAAATAGGACTGCCTTATCTCACCAAAAAAGTTTGGTTTCTCTCTTGCTGTGTTGCAGTGGAGAGGCAAAAGATCATGATCTGGAATGGGGTACGTTTTATAGTGTGATTTACAGGTGTGCCAGCTTGTCCAATGGACAGCAGCTGTGTTGCTTTTATATCTATCCAATGGCCACTGTTCTGGTGCTTTGCTGAGAGCGTACCGGGGAACCGCAGCAAGTGGACCACCAGTACAACTGTGTTTTCATAATTGGGTCGTAGGAAAGCCACGGGCCTGAAGGCGACAGAGTACGCATCGCCAACATTGCAGGCGGAACCACACTGTCAATGCGGTCGGCGGTTCAGGCTGCATGCACTGTAATAATGCGGGTGGGACCACCCCTGCAGTGCTGAGACCGCCAAACTGATAATTGCGCCCTATATTTCTCCTTTCCCCTGCTACTGGAACCATACACTCGCAATTGAACCAAGAACAGCTGTTTGTTGCTTCAGATATTTTGAATGCAAGCATCTCAAGAAAAGGTCAAAGTGGCACAGCTTTCCCTCTCTCCTCTGCTGCTCAACTAGATACAAAGTCACAGATAAATGCACCATAAATATTATGTTTGTGAAGACTTGTTGCGCATGGTGCCTCAGTGATTCCTGGTTTCCATGGCAAAATGAAGAAAAATAAAGAGATGAGCACTCTTTGAGCTGGATGAAAAAACATCTGACAAGACACGTGCGTTCGCTGGTTAGACAGCTCTGTGCCTCAATCAAGGCCACAGGAATTATACAGGACCCATTAAGGTGATGGACCAAATTACTCAACAGGGTTGCGTATATTATGCAGTAGGAAAAGGAAAATTGTACAGTAAGTAAGACAAATTATGTGACATCTTATGCTATTAAAAGAAAATTCTGCAACACAATCTTTGGCATTATTTTCTTGTTTCATTTTTAAAAAAATACTGATAAAAACTGATTTCAGTGCTGTTAAATACAAAGGCTTATTAAGAATGAAACTACACTCATTACACTCATTAAGGGGCCCATTACGATACCCGGCGTAAAAAAATCCGCCAGGCATGGAAGCGGCAAAAATCCGCCCGCACACACCGCCTGAACACCGACCACGCCATTATGAGTACACAAACCGAAAACCGCCATCGGCGGAAAAATCATACAAAATACCGCCCGCCATCGTCCGAGTCGGAGTCAAACCGCCCGCCACGGACGGAAACACGCACGACAACACAAAACCGCCCGCCCGCCCACACGGCCGACACACCGCACGTGAAATTACGATCGCACCGCCATGAGCGCGGAAAAACAACAAAAATACCGCCCGCCAGCGCAAACAACGCCGATGAGAATCGACACGGCAGAAGCCATGGCGCCCACGTACCTGCACAGAAACCATCCGCACACAAAACCAATAGCACACAACATGGCCAACAAGTCCACACAGCAAGGCACGCACAAATACACAAGCACAGTACACATCCCGAAAACACCCCCCGGACAAACAAAAAATACAAAGGCCAGAACCCCAGACACAACACACCTGAAAACAACAGACCATGAGGACACACCCACATAGGTGAGTACAAAAGCAGCACTCCCACAGACCACAACCCCTTGCTACACTGCAAACCAGAGAGGAGAGGAGAGGACACAGTGACACAGCAAGGACAGCAGCACACCACAGAAACGCACACATCACAACCACCACCACCACCACCACCACCAAACACCGGCACCACAAACCCCCTGCACATTACACAACACACACCGCACCACCACCACAAACACCATGGCACCACAAAGGATGCCCAAGTTCACGCCCATGGAGCTGACGGTCATGGTCGACGAGATCATCAAGGTGTACCCACAAATCTATGGGAACATGGTCCAGCACACACCACTAGCCACCAGAAACAGAATGTGGACCCGGATCGTAGACCAGGTCAATGCAGTCGGGACCCTGCCCAGGAACAGAACCGAGATAAACAAACGTTGGAATGACGTAAAGAGCCTGGTCAAGAAGAAGGAGGGCAAAAACAGAGAGCTGGCTGCCGTCACTGGCGGAGGGAATCCCGCGCTCTTTAAGACCTTCAAAGCGTGGGAGGAGAAGGTGCGAGTCGTAATCCATCCGGGAGATCCTCGCCGGATTAGCAGGGGGAGTGGAGGCTGGTAAGTACAAACTAATGTATACCAGCACACCGCTATGTACACACATGCGCAACCACCATGCCACAGCTCCCAGGGACAAACACCCCCATGTCCAGCACACAATACACAACACATCACACGCACATGCAACAGACACTACCACACACAGGCCAAACCGAACAACTGTAAGATGCGTGGGGACATGTGTACACTAAGCCAGCCACGTAACCACCAACAGGTCCCCAAATATGCCAGAAGCGCCACAACGAGCACCCACCACACCCATGTGTCCGCCACAGCTGCACCAACTGACAAGTAACAGGTAAGTGGCAGGAACACAAAGTGCAGTGGGTCGGAGGGGGACAGCTGAAGTACAACACCCACCAGGCCCCCACTCCCACAGACCAGCAAGGTGGAGCACTCCCCACACCCATGTGTCAGGCAGAGCTGCACCAACCGACAAGTAACAGGTAAGTGGCAGGAACACAAAGTGCAGTGGGTCGGAGGGGGACAGCCCAAGTACAACACACACCAGGCCCCAGTCCCACAGCACAGCAAGGAGGAGCATCCCCCACACCCCACACCCACGTGTCAGCCACCGCAGTGCACAACGACAGCCGAAAGGCAGACATCACGGTCCACAGCAATCGGTGTCAGTGGGTGTACAGCCACCCCCACGACCCACTACACCCCCCACCCCCACAGACCTGCAACATGGAGCACCCCCCGCTAAGAGCCATGTGGCATCCAGTACAGTGCACGCACGAACAACTTGCAGGTGGGAAACTGGACAGGGCTGGATTACTGGAGGCATGAGGACCATAACACCACCAACACATGGGACATGTCACGTAGCACACGAACACGCAGCACCGCCCACCGTCACGAACAAGTGAACAATGTGCACACGGACATGAACAGCAGACTCACACCCCACATGACCCATCACAGACATAGCAACACCCAAGGAGCCACGTCTGCATGCACAAGCCACACTGAATATAGTCCCACACGGCAGCCACTGTGCAACTCATCACACACAACCGAAACACCATTGAAGTCCTGTCCATGTAGCCCCTACTGCCTGTCAACCACACACCCCACAACTACGCCTATGTAAGACAAACAACACTAGACGCAACAGAGCGGAACAACATAAATGCACACGAACACCACTGAACCCATCAAACACACAGACACACCATGCACATACAACATACCATCCATCCCATCCGTCAGCCCCAGTCTCATGAAAGGCATGTCATCCGCACAGCTGCCACACATACAGCAGTCACGCTAAGACACATGCCCATGACCAACCATGTGCCAGAAGTCAATTAAGCGCACGACACACTGTGAGCAACAACACACAACATGGGCCACACCCCCCGAGCACTGCAGTGATGCACATGGCACAGGGCAGCACGCACACCAAGGAGATGGGACAACTGCAATACGTTGGCTGGCACACAACTATCACTCACTCATAACGATGCGTCCAATGCCATGTCCAGTAACCACAACAGACAGCAAATATGCAGGGCATGTCAGGCATGCACACACCTCAGACCATGCACTGTCATGCTGCCACAACACATGTCACGTTCGGCACCCATGGCTCACAGCATGTACCCCAAAAGCATATACCCTCCCAAATGCGAATCTGGGGCATGGCCCCCATGTTGCCATATGCGTTCCTAAGCGTTCCATTTGAACCCCAAAAGCATATTCCATCCCAAATGCGAATCTGGGGCATGGCCCCCATGTTACCATATGCGTTCCTAAGCGTTCCATTTGAACCCCAAAAGCATATTCCATCCCAAATGCGAATCTGGGGCATGGCCCCCATGTTGCCATATGCGTTCCTAAGCGTTCCATTTGAACTCCAAAAGCAAAGTACAAACCAGACCCAGGATGGGCCAGGAGCCCGCATACACCAGAGTCACAATGAGTAGGGGCAAAGCAACACACCCATCGGCATGGCCAATCCGTCCCATGCCACATGTGCACAGCACACAGTCCCATTGCCTAGCACACACACCTACAGATGCCACAGCCACACACTCGCCTCCGGGAAACCCATGTACGAGATTGCACGAACTGCCAATGTCAGACGACTAATACATACTTCGCCAGGTGCAACACAATAACAAATCTCATTCTCTCCACAGGTGACGAACTGCTGGACGCTGGGGATGGAGACAGCAGCCAGCACAGCCAGCCTACAAGCCCCCAACGAGGACACACGGATCTGGAGGATCTGTCCACCTCTTCGGACACGGACCACCAAGCTGGCCCATCTGGCGTGGCAGGGCCCAGCCGCTCCCCAGGACCCCTCCTACCCACCAACCCATCATCCAGGGATGCTGAACAGTCCCAGTCCCCTGCTGCCACTGTCGTTGCGGCCACACCCACGGTCATTGCGGCCACTACCACTGCCGCAACCGCCACCATCGCCGCACCGACCACCACCGCCTCCACCACCACCACGTCTTCGCTGGCACCAGCCCCAGCGCAGGTGGTGGCCCGGCCGACTGGATCCACCCTGGGAGCCACAGCGAGGACCGTGGTGAGCAATGTGGCTAGTGGGCAGGCCGGTGGCAGCAGGACTGGTAGGAGGAGCAGGGTCAGGGAAACGCCAGCCTCCCCTGGGAGCCATGCCCTGCCTCAAATGGCCAGAGTCCTTGGGGCCTATGAAGAGGCCCAAGGACAATGGGCCAGGTCTGCTACTGACACGCGGGAGGTGCTGGGGGTGCTGAGGTCCATGGACGCCCATATGGGCCAATTCGTGTCCCGTATGGACCAACTCGTGGACCTCATGGGCCAGCTGGTGGTGGCGGTGGGGTCACAGGCAAGGCCAGCAACACCACCTCCGCCACCACCTGCTAGGGCGCAGGGTCGGCCAGCAGTGTCCACTTCCCCTGCGTCCACAGCCAGTGAGCACACCTCACCCACCACCAGCAGGTCGCCACCACACACCCCCCTCCCAAACGTGGAAGGGGCCGTCCGAAGAGGAAACAGATCTCCCGGGAGGACTTCGCACGCTCCAGTCGCAAGTGAGGCAGCCAGCCAGCCTTCCGCCAGCCTTCCTTGACCAGCCACTGCATTGACTTGCTCTACGATCCCACTCCACACAGCCATCTGGATGGCATGTGTGTGTTGGACTATGGACATAGAACCAGTGGGTACACCCTGATCATCACGCAGCCATGACCGACAGCTCATTGTCACTGCACGCACCACTTTTGTCATCACCTTACACACAATCACATGTCACAGTTTGTAATAAATGCACCTTTTACACTAACTGCTGTTTGTGCCCTGTGTCTTTATTGTACGGAATACAACGGCCACCTTGGGCGGAAAGGCACCTGATGCGTGGCATGGAAATGGAATCCGGAGGGCCTGTAGGGACCTAGGGGTGGGAGACAGAACAGGAGCACATTCAATGAGTGTGTCACACACCCATCACACAGTACATGTCAACAACTACAAGCAATGTACACACATCGCACAGAGCAATAGGGCACAATGCCACAGTCACCAACAGTGGCATACTACCCTGGCCATGGAGCGTTGACACACTGCACGCAGTGAACATACGGCCACCCTGACACAGCACACACACACCTGCATAGATACAGACACATCATCCGTCGTACATGGACACTCACCGTCAAGTGAAGTAGCGGGCGATGAGCTGCTGGCGCACATTCCCAGCTTCCTCCTCTCCGCTGTCCACCTCACTCGAGCTGTCCTGGTCTGCGGGCTGGGGCCCTGGTTGATCTCCGTCATCCACAATGAGGGGGATCTGCTTCCGAATGGCCAGATTGTGCAGCATGCAGCACGCCACCACTATCTGGCACACCTTCTGTGGGGAGTACGCCAGTGCACCCCGGTGCGGTCCAGGCACCTGAACCTGGACTTGAGGAGGCCAAAGGTACGCTCGACCACACGTCTGGTCCTCCCATGTGCCTCATTGTATCGATCGTCTGCTGGGGTGCGAGGATTCCTCAATGGACTGAGCAGCCATGCCCCATTCGGATACGCAGTCACCTGGGTGTGAGGGACACAGAGAACCGTTGCTATTCCAACTGGACAGGGGACAGCATCGCACAACCAGCACGCTACACCACTCCACATACTCACCGACAATACAGCCACGATCCTGTTGCAGATTGGCCATCAGTCGTGGCAAGATGCTGTTGCGCATTATGTGTGCATCATGGGCCGAGCCTGGAAACTTTGCACACACGTGGGTGATCACCATGTCCGCAAGGCACACCACTTGCACATTCAGGGAGTGCGTGTGCTTCCTGTTGCGGTACAGGTGCTCAGTGGCCTGTGGTGGAACAAGGCCAACATGAGTGCAGTCAATGGCTCCCACGACGTGTGGGATTCTGCCAAGGGCATAGAATGCACCCTTCACTGCCGCCAATTCACGAGCCCTGGGGAATCTGATGTACCTGTTCCGGTACAGCATCATGGCTGCCAGTACATCCCTCAGCACCTTGCTGAACATGGGCTGGGACATCCCTCCTCCACTGCCCACTGTGTGCTGGAATGACCCAGTGGCGAAGAAATGCATGGCGGCCATCACCTTAGCCGTGGGGGTGACAGCAGTCGGATACACCCTGCGGGGACGGAGATGGGGCTCTAACATGGCACACAGTCGATGCAGAGTTGGCCTGTCCAGCCGAAACTTCCTGATTACCTCTGTATCGTCCATGTCCGCCAGCAATTGGTATGGGCGGTCAATGTTCGGTCTCCGCCTGGGTTAAATGGCAGAGGACACATGTCAAAGCAACACGGCACATAGCAATTTCGCATACACATCACTGACATGACTGAGCAAGCACATGAGCCACAGCCCAGCTGTCAAGCTGGGACGGCACGGCCACAATACACTTACACAGGTCTCCCAACAATGGCAATGGCAAGTGAGACATACCACTGCCATGTGCATGCACATGGGGATCTAGGCCCCAATGACTTGCGGGGCGTGCTGATGGGGACTGACTGCATATTCGTCAAGCGGCAACGCCACGGCAACATGAGTGTCTGCTGAGCATGGAACTGCTTCCGAGGCTGGATGAGTATGGCACACGACGACGACGATGTGGGCACGGGCTGAGCGGCCAATACAAGTGGGACCTGTGGCACGAGGGGATATGAGACAGTAGTAGGTGTCAGCACTGCACCCTATGTACAGCACTGTACGGATCACAGCTCCCGAAACATTGACTGGTGTCCACATTGACAGCCCCATGCCAAGACGGCTGTGTGCTTGCAGTCACACGTCACAGGTGAGAGGTTACATTGCACGTGCCAGGTGGCAGACGTACATAGTGGGAGCTGGCATGTGTGTGCATGTGTCTCCTGTTCAGGATCCACCAGATGGGCGCTGACTCTGTACTGACCATTGGACACAGCATGTTCCGTGGAAGGCTTGTGTGTGTGGGATGGTGGCACTGGATGTGCCTCCGTTGGGTGGGGGCCATGCACAGGGCGGGTACGTCGATGATTGCGCATTGTTGGTCACGGTGGGTGCACCAACTAAGATGTGTTGCCCTGTGTTCAATTCCTATGTCCGCATGATGATGGACTGTGGATGTGAGCAGACTACACATTGGTCGATGTGCTGTCTATATGCATGTGCCTTCACATCAGGCACAGCTGCCCCTGCACATGTGACCCCTGCTGGACTCGCTGCTGGGTCTGTGGAGCTGATGCACCTTCTGCGCGTGGGGCGGACAGCTCTCCTCACTTCCCTCATTGCGCATGTCATGTCTTTGCCGCAGGTGACATGGATCATGGAGGGCCCACATGTACGCGTGGGTAGGCTACACATGATTGTTCACTGGTCGCCACCCCCAGTCAGTGTTTCGAATGGGAAGGTTGTCGTGCTGGTGGTATGTTTGATGTGGCGGATGGGCGGGCCTAGGTGCGGGCTTACATGGGGGGGTAGTTGAATTGGCGACTAGTTGCAGTACACACGGGACACGTCTCTTCCTTTCCACATCTGGGTCATCCCTTGTACTAACTGACAGTGATACAGTCATCTTCGCCCCAGCCCTCATGTCCTCCCTCGCCCCCAATATGCATGCTCACCTGCGAGGCTAGCGCTTGCACAGGCAGCCCCAAGCTCGCACCAGAGAGGGCAAGGAGTGTATGTGTGGGTCCAGTTGCACGAGTGGGCTGTCTCAGGGTATGATGTGTGGCGGGACGCCGTCCACCTGCGTGGTGCCCCAAATGGAGACCCGGCCTGCATGGACTATGCATCACAGTCTTCGCCTTCCGGATCCGCCACCTGCGACACCCAGTGGCTGTGGCTGCCCTTGCGGCCAGGCCGCGTCCGTCTGTGGCTGATGGCCCACACATTCACTCTTTGGCCTCTCTGGGGAGGGCTCAGGGGTGGTGGCGCACGCGCTTGCACTTAGTCGCAATGGCATGTGGCGTGGTTGGTATGATGGGCAATGGATGGGATGGTGCGAGCCACCTCCCGTGACGTCAGTGCTGCTCGTGCTGTGGTGCGTCCCCCCTACACTTCCATTTGACTTTTTGCCATGCTGGACGTTGAGGTTCTATTGCCTGCGTGATATGACCAGGAGGAGCGCGAGGAGACCTCTCACACACCATGCTCCACTGCCATCCCGTGCCCTGTATCGCCTGTGCGGATTGACTATGTTGGGGTTACACCTGGTCGACTGGGGCTGTGTGTGCCTTGTCAAGGGGCATGGCGGGCGCACAACAGGATCCAGCTTGTCCACAGAGGGTGGGCTGAGGTGCGCCTGGTACCGCTTTGTACGTGTGCCCGGCTGCTGTGCACACACGTGTTCACTCCCCCGACAGGTGTCCTCTCACAATGCCCAGGGAAGCGGTGGTGTACTGTTCATGAGCCCTCCCAACACGGCGTGCTCCAACTTGGCATGTGCGCATCTACCCGTCGCACCCACCCACCTGAGCACTGCGTCCATACGACTTCACACGACACATGTGTGTCTTCCACAGTAGTGCTACTCATTTGCGTTGACATCCAATACCAGTGGACTACATGGTCATGTCACGACTGCCGTGTACTTCACATACTCTCATCCTCTCTCATTCGTACTTGTGAAATGAGTCAGCGGAGACAGTTCTGGTTTCAAACATTATATTGAGTCTTCTGTCCTCTGTGATGCAGTATAGTGGACACTACTGGCAGCGGAATACATGTTGAGGATATACTGAGCATGATTACAAATGGGATAGGGTGTGGGGTTACATCTGCTTGGCCAAGGCTGTGCTAATGTACATTTACGTATAGCTGCGGAGCTGCGGACTTTGACACAGACGGTATACATGTAGCCTACCAGACCGCTTGGCATCATGGGCACAGTCCATCTCAGTTCCATGTGACAGGTTTGCTGCGGTTGTTCCTCATGCACGCGTGCATGTGAGATGACATCAGGGCATGTGCTTGCGTGCATGCAGCGGCGTGCCACTTGTTGTTGCACTGTGGTGGTTACTGGACATGTCACAGTCACTGGGGTCGTGTTGTTGTTGTATGCACTTGTCGTCCATGCAAAGGTCCTGGTATGGGATTCCCGGGGCGGGGGTGGGAGGGGTGCAGCACCCACAGACTCCAGGCGACCTATTCATGTCCACTGAGCGGTGTGTGTGTCCATGGGCGCTGGATCCATGTCGTGTCCTGGTTGTTCGTGCAGTTCCGTCCATGTGGGTGCGATACACAGAGCCCATGCCACTGCCTCCCACGATGCATGCGGTGTTCCTGGATGTGATGGGGAACAGTGTGCATGTCCCGGTCATATCCGATGTCATGGCGATGTCGTTGATGGTGTGGTTACAGTTGCCGGTCGTTTGGTATGGCTGTTGTGGT